>CM039506.1:31107379-31515149 GCA_022432975.1 Begonia masoniana
AGTTTTTTCTTCTTCATAATGATGCTTCATTCTTCAAATGGAAAAATTTTACCGTTGGGAAGCATTCGTACTGAAGCAGATATCCGTTGCATCTGAAATTGCTGTTCGTCGTCGCCATTAAAGTTCTGGAGTTAATGCTGAAAACGACGTCACTGTAGCTTCGCGCTAACTTTAAATTGTGGTGGAAGATCACCGGTTGAAGTCTTTAAAATTCTGTCGGCATGAGTATCTTCAAAACGCCATCGGATGAAGCAACTTAAGAATGTTGAAACGCTATCGGATGATGCAACATGATAAGCTATCGGCAGATGTAAGCTTTGAACTCCATCGGTAGATGTATATTAAAAAAACATTGGCAGAAGTATATTGAAAAACCATCGGCAGATGCATCTTGAAACTTCATCGGCAGATGCAACTTGAAATGCTATCGGGAGATGTAAGCTTTGAACTCCATCGACAGATGCATCTTGAAACTTCATCGGCAGAAGCAACATTTCATTGCTTGAACCGGTATCAGCAGGTGTAATATTATAAGCGCTGAACCGCCAACGAAGTGTGGCGGAATATGTAGGATCGTGTTTGATTTGCCAACAGGTTAAAGCTGAACATCAGAGGCCTGCAGGGACCTTACAGCCATTACCAGTTCCCGAATGGAAATGGAAACAAATAACGATGGACTTTGTTATGGGATTGCCTAAGACAGCAAAGGGGCATGATGCTATTTGGGTATTAGTTGACCGACTAACCAAATCAGCTCACTTCCTACCGATAAAGGTGACTTATTCGATGGATCAGCTTGCTGAGTTGTATGTGCATGAAGTTGTTAGACTACATGGAGTTCCAAGTTCTATAGTTTCAGACCGAGACTCTAGATTTACATCCAAGTTTTGGAAGAGTTTGCACAAGGCTATGGGCACGCAGCTTAGTTTTAGCATAGCTTTTCACCCTCAGACAGATGGACAGTCTGAAAGGACCATTCCAATATTAGAGGATATGCTTCGTGCATGCACATTGGATTTTCAAGGTTCCTGGAGCAAGTACCTATCCTTAGTAGAATTCTCTTATAATAACAGTTTTCAGGCAACAATAGGAATGACACCTTATGAAGCATTGTATGGACGAAAGTGCAGATCTCCTTTCTATTGGGATGAAGTTGGTGAAACACAGTTCCTTGGTCCTGACATTGTGCAACAAACTGTTGAGAAGGTTGCCCTCATCCGACAGAGAATTTTGATAGCTCAGAGCCGAGAGAAAAGCTATGCAGATTGCAGGTGTAGAGAATTGGAATTTGAGATAGGTGATGAAGTTTTTCTCAAGGTGTCACCATTCAAAGGAGTTGTCAGATTTGGGAAGAGAGGCAAGTTGAACCCCAGATTTATTGGACCGTTCACTATTCTGAAAAGAGTTGGGAGAGCAGCCTATCAGTTGCAGTTACCGGCTTCTATGGAGGGGATACATAGTGTGTTCCATGTTTCTATGTTGAAGAAATGCATAAGGGATCCATATCAAACTGTGGAACAGTAGAACATCGAAATTCATCCTACTCTTACCTATGAGGAGAAACCAGTAAAGATCTTAGACTATGCAGTTAAAGTGTTGCGCAACAAAGAGGTTCCTCTGGTGAAGGTCTTGTGGTACAACCAGAACTTAGAGGAGACAACTTAGGAGCGTCAGCAAGACATGATGGACCAACATCCAGAATTATTCAGGTACTGAATTTTGAGGACAAAATTCTTTTAAGGAGGGTAGATTGTAACACCCGGTTTCTATTAACCGATTTACCTTTTCCATTTTAGAAAATTGAAATTTGAGTGATTTAATGATTAGGTTAATAAGTGAATGAGTAAGAATAAAATGGTAAATTAAAATTTATTGTGGATAACGTATTTAAGGAAATGTTTAATGAGGTTTAGCCACAACTGTTCCTCCATTTTCCTTCTCGGTATTCAGCTCAAGCTCAACAGAGCTCCAGGCGATTTTCCCCTCTGATCTCCATTTCCTCAAACTAGGTAAGTTTTTCCTTCGTTTTCTCAAGATTTAGTGGCTAGATAGCAAAGAGAGTGCAATTAGTGTATTTTTGAGAATGCTGTGAGTGAGTTGAGTTCGGATTAGTGTTGAATCAAGAATGTGCGATGATCCGAACTTCTAAACTAGCTCCTTAGGTTTATGAATGGTGTAGGATGAGGTTAGTGAAGATTTGAATGGTATTTTGTTTATGACATTAGGTGAACAGGGCTTCCAAAGTAGTTGAAACCGAGCGATTTTCAGGAGACCAGGTAAGTGAAGTTTGCTTGCGCCTTCGGGCCTACATCACAAAACATTAAGAATATGTTTATTTGAATGTGTCTGTATGTTATGCATCATGTTTTAAAAGTATACGAAAATGAATTTGAATTCATGTTGGCATGGTAAGGAATGAACATAATGAAACAGCTATGCGAAAAAGATTTACTGTTAAGGGAAATAATTCGCCCCTTAATGAGACAGTGGATATGTAGACTTTAGGAAATTTGATCCGCTTCCCATCGAACAGGGGGATCAGAAACAGTTATGTGAATCAGATTACTGTTAAGGGAATTAATCTGCCCCTTAATGAGTCAGTGGATATTATACTTTGGGAGAGTTGATCCAACTTCCAATTTCACAGGGGGATCTGAACAGAAACGATGAATGAACAACTGAGATGAGAAAGTAGAAATTGCATGTTTAGGAATTCAGATATCAGCATTTCATTTCATTACTGCTTTACTTACTTAACATTAGGCTAATAGATGAGTTTTGTGATGTAGGTAAAGAAGTGACAGCAGGTGTGTTTACTGAGTTCGCTGAAGAATAGGTGAAGTTGGAGGAGCACTTCTCTACCTCGATTTGGTATACTAATGAGACGGATTAACTGGTGTCTGAAGAAGTGAAGATTCAGTGAGCTATGATTTGATTTAAGTATGTTGAGTTTTCTAATGACAGAAGTGATTTTTATGTTTTTGAATACATTTCCTTGAGACTTTTTGATAAAAGTACTCTGTTGGTTTTAACACTTGTCTATAGGTGAAGTTTTAGTAGTTATTTGATGTTTTGATACCCTTGGGAATTTCTTCTCTGCCAAAGAAAACATGATTTAAATGTAGTTGGAGTTTATCATTTTCAAAGTTATGTCGAGGATACAGATGTTGTTCTTTTGTTAATGGTTGTTTGTTGAATGTCAAATGTTATTTGGGGTCAGGTTGTTTTGAATGCTTTGAGTGAAGTTTGTAAGTCCCATCTTAGGTGAATGAAGTTCACCGGTGGATATGAGATTTAGTCGATCGGATGAAGGAAATCATCCGGCTGACGTCACCGGTGGATGTGAGGTTAGTCGATCGGATGAAGGAAATCATCCGGCTGACGTCACCGGTGGATGTGAGGTTAGTCGATCAGATGAAGGAAATCATCCGGCTGACGTCACCAGATGATGTAGTAGAAGTCTTGTCGTTTAGTGATCGGTGGATGTCGTGTGTTAAGCTTACCGGATGATGTAGTTGAAGTTTTTGTCGTTTAGTCACCGTAAGAAGTCTTTTGCTATCTGTTTCAGCCTCTTCCGATGACTTTGCTCTGCGGCAGATGCGTTTGACCTTTGCAACTTTTAAAGTATTTTGCGATTTAAACCTTTATTTCTTTTGACCGATTATTCCTTAATATCCCAACCGATTATTCAAGCACTGTTTCATGGTTTTGTTTAACTCTATTTTTGCTCAAATGATTTCCGCTGCAAGTCTTTAAATGTTTTGAGGTTTTAGAAAATGTCAAATTTTGACTTTCGAGCGAAGTTTTAAATTTAGTCCAAAGTTTCTTAGTTATTTTCGAGCTATGAGTAACGAACCGGGTTTATAAAATTCGGGGCCTTACATATAAATTATTTAAAACAAAACTTAAAACAATTATAAAACAAATTTAAAACAATTAAAAACTAAATAACAATCGGCGGAGGGCAAAAAGGGACGTTTTCCCTAAACACCTATTTAAACTCAAATCACAAACTAAAAATACTTCAACATCACTTCATTTCATCGACCAAATAAATGACTCAAAACACAATTAAAACCAAATACATTTTTATGAAAACGAACTGCGCGGTTCCGTTTGAAAATCAAACATTTCCTCCTGCTAAAACCACCAAACAGTTCATAAAATCTCAACAGAAATCTTAACAAAACGTTTTATAAATTCAATGTACCAAAACGTTTAAAAACCTCAAAACGTAACCTATCAACTAATCAGAACCAAACATCCTAAAATGTTTTAACTATACAATTATTCATTTCAGTCTATCATCTGCCCAAAACATCCCAATACCCTCAAAATACATACGTATATCCCCACAGGTCAGGTTTAAGCATCGACTGTGCAGCACACCCTTCCGCGAGCCATCCTCCATCAACTGCATCACTCCTCGGGTGGAGGGATCTCGTCCTCACCTAAGTCAAGATCACCTACACCATACAGACAATTTATGAGATAAAAATCTCAGCAAGCTCTACATAAATGCAAGTGTATGCTGTGTATATGAGTTCATAAATCATGCAACATTTTCCTATCTTTACATAGGTTGTCATCGAGATCTCAACGCCCTAAATGGAGAGGGTATATCCTGCGGTTGGACTACCCTTTCCACCTAGAGGAGGGGGGTACACGCTTGCAACACGCACTGTTGTGCCTGAGCCCCACCTCGCATGACCATAAACATACATCAATTCATATTAGATGTGATATTGTGACAGACCCGTAATCGATCCACACAATAGATCAATAGCCCCCTTTCAGGCCACATCGCCATTTTCTTTAAAACATAGTGCGGAAATTCATTTTCATGCTCCTTTAAAATACGTGATGCGTGAACAATTTATAGCATAATTAAACATGCGTCATACGTACCATCAAGACAATAAAAGCAATTAAAGACATAACCTATAAACGACTAAACCTAACTACCCAACCAAAGCAATTTAAACAAACACGCCACCAAAACTGCTCGAGACGACATCGACGTACGGTGTAGGCCAATCGGCCAGAGTAAGTCACGAGAACTTACCTCGTGTCCGTTGCAGCTCAAGCTCCGTCCACGAGCATTGTTCACCTAAGCAAGTTCACCAAATTTTTGTTAAAACGAGCTTAAACAATTTAATGCCCAAACTAACTAAATCTCTAACTAAGGAAATTCCTAAAATTCTAACTTAACTAATCGAGGCATTTAAACGAACAATTAATGCTAGATAGTTCAAAACCACCAATAACGAGTTTTTCCAAAAACCCAAAATTCATCAAATTTTTAACATTTCTCACAAATCAATTTAGCTTCGTCCAATAATGTTCAATACGTCCTTTATATCTACAAACACAGTAAACTTACCAATTTCGAACCCTAAGTTACATTTTTAACAAAACCCTAAACGAAACCCTAACCGTTAAACGACCCGAAAACTTTGAATAAACTTTCCAAAACTATAGAATCTTACCTAGAACGTTGATTGGAGGAGAAAACGTGAAAAACGGAGGACGAACGGGGGAAGAACGAAGGTCGGAAGAGGAAATCGCCGTGAGAGGCGATGGAGGATCGCCTGGAGGAGAGGAGTTCGCGCAAGAAGAGAGAAGAATGAGGGAGAAAAAGAGTTGTGTTATTTTTATAAAAATTGACTTGGCAAATTACCATTTTGCCCTTCCTTTGATTTTTCTATTTGTTTCGTCATTTGTTTCGTTAATTGTCTAACGATTCGGTTTCTCCAAATTTCCATATTTCGCCAAAAAATCCCACTTATTACTAAGGTTCTATTAAAACTGTCCGTTTGAAATTCGGACCTCGTTTACTATTTTACCGAAGTATCCTTTATATTACGATAAACGCAATTCTCGTAAAATTAGCGTTACGACTCCTAAAATTTCTGAAATTTTCCTAAAATCCTTATTAATTATTAGGATCGTAATGACGCTTTCTTTTTACAAAACCGATTTGATTCGACATATTTACAAAAATGCCATTTACATTAAAATATTAGTATTCCGTACAGTCGGGTATTACAGTGATCCTGCGATGTGGAACTGAAACCGGTGGTCCGGTTCGGTTCTCGGTTCTCGGTCTGCGGTATGGTCTTGCCCACCCCTAGTTAAAACAATGAATTGTTAGAGAAGGGTAACTTGGGTAAAAATATGTGTTGTACATGCAATTGATTCAACGGAATATTTAACATTTTGTATTTGATAATATAAGTTAAAATGTTCGATGAACATTACCCCATAGGTTAGGGGTTACATATATACATGTATGTAGAGATGACAAACGAGTCGGTCGATCCGAACCGAGCTAGAAGTAGTCTGACTCATTGAGCCTAACGAGTTAAACGAGACGAGCCTAATGAGTCAGCCTGAAAAAATTTCAATTCGAGCTGGCTCGCAAGTCAAGAGTTAAAAGAGCCGAGTCGAGCAGGATCAACAAGCCTTAACGAGCCGAGCGTATATAAATATTTTTGACAACTTATATTAATATAATATAAGTTTCTAAAAAAATTTCATTAAAATTATAATAGATATTAATATAATATATATATATATATATATATCGCGCGGAGGAGGGATCGATAAGGAATAGATGGATGAACAATAGAAGAAATATTCAGAGTTTAATATTATACAAGAGAAAAAAGAAAACTTACAAGTACAAGTAGAGAGCGCAAGCACACTAGAGTTTTTACAGGAGAGAGAAGGAAAACTCTAAAAAACTTGAGAAGAAATGAAAACTAAGGCTCCTTTATATAGAGGAGGAGCTTACATAAAAACAAATATTAATTCGTCATGGATGACGAACTAAAACACTAGCTAGTGGAGCTAGTGGATGTACTAGTAGTGCTAGTGGAAGCACTGTTGGTACTAGTGGATGCACTATTTGGGTCCACTGCTTTTGGCATTGTCTTCTGAGTGGAGACTGTTGGATATTTTGGATATTCCTTAGCTGGATTCCATTGCTTCCATTTGGTTGCTTCAATTTTGTAATCGGATCTTTCTGGAAATGAATCCATATTTCGTAAAAGATATTTTGAAGGTGGTTTTGGAATAGGAGGTTGAACTCTTTCCCTCCAAGTCCTCCAAGTATGAGGATTTGTCATTGGTGATTTCCTGCAGAAGAGTGTAATTTAACCCACAACTCGTAATCCTCAGGGGTCATTAGTTTTCTTCTGGCTAAATCACATTTGTACTCAGCATATTCATCTGGGCTTTTGTTATTTTTCTTGGCCCATTTATTCCTCTTTTTGCACCATTTTTTGTATTTTTTGATGCCTTACTAGACATCTGCATTGATAATATCCAGAGCAATTTGATAATCTGGATCCCATCTTGTAACACCCGACTTTATTTAAGAATTTAAAATAACAGATAAATCTATTAAGTATAATCGATGAATGAAACTTTAGTATAATGTAGGTTAGGTTGAAGAATGAGTAAGTAAGGGCATAAGGGTAATTAGCAAATTTGAAAGTGGATAATGTATTTAAGGCAAGAGGTTTAGGGTAGTCGCCACCACTACTCATTTTCTTTCCCTTTCGGTCTTCAGCTCGAACGGCAGAAATCTCTAGGCGATCCTCCTGCCCGATTCTCCTTCAACCTAGGTAAGCCTTCCTTGTTTTCTTGCAATTTTAGTAGTTAGATAGCTGAGGGAGTACAATGTGAGAAGTTTCGAGGAATGCTGTGATTTAGAGTAGGTTCGGGCTGTGTGACTAATGAGAATACCCGAGTTGTGGGGTTTCAAATTTGGTTTCCTCAAACTCCTGTATTGATTCTGTGAAGTTTAATGAAAGTTTGATATATGTACTATTATGATTTTAGGTGAGCGAGCTTCGAAAGTAGCATTTAGCCGAGCGACTTCCAGGGAGCCAGGTAAGTAGAGTTTGTTTGTGCCTTCGGGCCTACATCACAAAACAGTAGGGTTTATGTATGTTTGTATGTTTAATTCCAGTTGTCATGCATCATGTTTTGAAAGACTACGAAAATGTATTTTCATGGTGAGTGTGAGCAGGATGATCAGAACAACTGTTAAGGGGGATTAATCCGCCCCTTAACTGAGAACAGAGGATTGAGGTTTTGGGAAAAGTGATCCACTTCCCAATCCTACAGGGGGATCAGACCAGCTAACTGTTAAGGGAATTAATCCGCCCCTTAATTGAGATCAGAGGAGCTATGCTTTGGGGGATGACTGATCCACTCTCCCATCGTACAGAGGGATCAACAGAGCACGATTATGAATACAACAGAGAGGAGAAAGTAGAAACAGCATGTCTAGGAGATTTATGTTTCAGTAATTCATTTCATTCATTGCTTTACTTGCTTAGCATTAGGCTAATAGATGAGTTTTGTGATGTAGGTGAAGAAGTTACTGAAGGTTGTTTACCGACCAACATGAGGACTAGGCTGGTTGGAGGAGCATTTTCAGGCATCGGTTTGGTCATCTGTTGAGGCGGTTTAATTCATGGCTGCAGGTGTTGAGTTGAGAGTGACTAGTTCAGTATAGATGTTTTTCTGAAAATTTTATGACAGTAGTGGTTTCAAAGTTTTGAATACATTTTAAGAATCTTCTGATATTGGTATTCTGTTGGATTTTGAAAACATTGTTTTTACTGAATTTTGAGTAATGCAATGGTTAAATCGTTTTTGAATGATTTCAGTAGAGTAAGTAAATCCTTTTCTGTAGTTGGAGTAGTGTTTTATAACGAGGAGTTGGTGAAACGTCGTTTTGTTCTCTATCGGTAGATGATGTCTATCGGTAGATGTTGAGTCATGGTTGAGTTGTCTATCGGAAGATGTTGTGTAGGTTTTTGTCGTCTAGCGATCGGCAGATGTTGGATGAAGGAATCATCCGGCTGACGTCATCGGTAGGGGTAAGTTGCAAGTTTTTCTGATAAGTAGAGAAGCTCCTAGTTCAGGGTGTTTGTTTTGCTATCTACCGGCAGATAAAGTCTATCGGCAGAAGTAGTGTGTATTTTAATTCTATCGGAAGGAGTCGTATTGTTGTTATCGGTAGATGTCGTTGTTTGTCTATCGGAAGATGGAAATCTATCGGCAGATGAATTTGTGCTGACTTCATCGGCAGATGAAGTTGTGTATGAAGTCATGTTGACTTCATCGGCAGATGGTGTTGCGTTGATGTTATCGGCAGATGGTAATGCGTTGTTTGTGCACGTCATCGGTAGAAGCCTTTGTTTTCATTTTCTGCTTCTTCCGTTGGCTTTGCTCATCGGCAGATACGTTAGACTTCCGCGATTTTTCCTAGTATTCCACAGTTTTAAACTTTAACTCCAAACTGCCGATTGTCTCTTAACATTTCAAACCATGATTTATAGTTTTGTTTTACTACATTGTTGTTTAGAATTATTTCCGCTGCCAGTTTTAAATATTTTGAAATTTTAGAAAAAGTCAAATTTTGACTGTCGAACGAAATTTCTTTTTTAAATTTAGCATCAAGTCGTCATGGTTCGATTCAGTGTTATGAGTAGCAAACCGGGTTCAGATGACTCGGGGCGTTACACATCTAGGTCTCCATAATAAAATACGCTCCAGTGGTCTTATTGGAACATTACTCCTCATATGATATTTGGAAATAGGGAAAGGTCTTCCCCATGGAATTCGACCGGCGATAGCATCGGCTCTAGCCTGTTGGAGAATAGCAGCATCCCAAGGGTCAAGAGCTGCTTGAGCAGCTTGTTGTTGATGCTGAGCTGCTTCTATTTGCATATTTTCTATAATGGCGTTTTCTGCATCCCAGTGAGCCATTAAAGAATTTTCTTTTTTCCCTTCCTTAGAGAATAATGATATTGGGAACAATCGATAAGAGAATTGAAAAGATCCTCTTCGGTTGGAATAATATCATCGGGATTTTGAGATTCGCCTGGTAAAACCTGAAAGCGATTAGATCCTGAAAGCATAGAGAAATCAGAATCAGAATTAGAAATATCTTCGTCATCGTCTGAGTCATCAAACATCTGGCCTTTTATAGTCTCCAAAAGTTTAATGTGACGTGCTTGTTTTGATAAAGTTGGAAATTGGAATTTGATTTCTTTGCGCATTTGCTTCACCATGTGCAAAGATTCCTTATTGGATTGATTTGAAATATTGGCAGCAGCATTTGATTTGTTGACATTAATAGTCTCAATAATTTTGGAAAAGCATTGGTCTGTATCAAAACAAGGCCACCATTTGACAAAAATGAATCTTTGTAATTCTAGAATGTCCAAATGGTCTTTGTCCAGCTCAAGGTTCCACTGCCAAATCCAATTAATTTGAAATTCGGTAAAGAACCATAAAAGCGGTTTTCCTTTGAACATTTTCTGATTGGAAATAAAATCTTGATGACTTTCAAACCAGGATTGGTATTGGTCTTGAATCTTTTTTGGTAGAATAGCAAACTCTGGAGAATGACTTTGCCACCAATGAAGAAACCAGTTTGGAAATTGATCTTCAAATTTGAGAATTTCAGGATTCATAGTAAAAAACCATGAATGATTTCTTTTTGGATTTTGGTAGAGAAATACATGAGACCATGCTGCAATATAGTCCCAATAGTTGTATTTTTGCTCATTGTTTTTTGTAGTAGTTGTTCTTGGATTTAGAACATTCAAACCCCATTCTTGTGGGTGAATAATTCGAATGATATAACACTTGGAATGTGTCATAGTACTTTTGATATTTCCTTCTTCAACATAATAATGCTGAATTTGGACAGAATTGGTATCAATTAGAATAGCTTCATAATAGAATCGAAGCTTTCCCTCTGGAATTAGATAATGTTGGCTTCCCATATACCTTTCTTTGAAAAACCAAGGGTCTTTTTGGTTGAGATCAATATCTCTATTGGAAAGTGTGAGTATAGACTCAGCCACTGATTTTTTTAGAAATTGTGGTCCACTCTCAAGTAGGACTTCTTTGGCAGTTTTCTTTTGAGAATCATCCTTAGAAGAGGATGCATTTTCCCCTAAAGTGGGAAACTCTTTTTGATATGAGGCATTGGAAATACGATTGGTATTGCTACCACGGCCACGAGGTCGCCCCCGAGGTCACCCCCTAACTGGGGTGAACATCCTGCAAGAATTCTCTGGTTAGAAAATCAGGAAGAGAATTATCAATGCCTTTGATATATTCGATGGTAAAATAAAAAACAGAAAGTTCTGATTGCCATCTGGCAAAAATTTGTTTGGAAACTAAATGTTTAACATCTTTGGTTAAAATCTATTTGGCAGAAGAACAATCAACTCTTAAAACAAAATGTTTATTGAGTAAATCATCTTGAAATTTGGTAATACATTTGACAATAGATAAAACTTCTTTTTTGATAGTAGAAAAATTTTGTTGAACTGGTTTCCAGGCACCATAAGTAAATCTTACCAGTTCTTCTTTGGAAGTATTAGGATTAACCTGTTTGAGAATACCTCCATAACCTTTTTCAGAGGCATCGGTTTCGATAATTTTTTCCCATTCGAAATTTGAAAGAGATAAGCAAGGTAGAGTGTGAGCTTTTACCTTAATTCTTTGAACAGCTTTAGTATGGACGGTAGTCCATGGAGAAGGATTTTTCCTCAATCTTTGATATAAAATAGCAGTATCCTGGGCTAAATTTGGATAAAAATCACCCAGATAATTGAGACTACCCAAAAATCTTTGAAGTTGTTTTTTATCTGTAATTACATCAGGAAACTTAGAAGCAAATTCAATACTTCTATTGATTGGAATGATTGTACCTTGATGCACATTATGACCAAGGAATCTGACAGTGGTTTGAAAAAGTTTTAGTTTAGGAGCAGAAACTACTAAACCATTAACTTTCATAGCATCTTTAATAATTCTAAGATGCCTGAAATGTTGATCAATAGAATTGGAAAAAACAAGTATATCATCTATGTAGACGATACAGAATTTGGAATATTTGAAAAAATTATCATTCATGATATGTTGGAATTCAGAAGGTGCATTTTTGAGTCCAAAGGGCATTACATTCCATTCGTAATGACCAAAGGGAACTACAAAAGCAGTTTTGTATCTGTCTTCTTTAGAAATTTGAATTTGCTAATAACCAGATTTGAGATCAAATTTGGAAAAGATTAGAGCAGATTGAAGTCTGTCTAATAAATCTTTTTTATTGGGAATTGGATATCTTATCCATTTTAGAACATTATTCAAAGGTTTGTAATTGATAACAAGGCGAGGAACACCTCGTTCTTTTTCAGCATTTTTGTTGACATAAAAAGCAGTACAACTCCAAGGAGATTGACTGGGTTGAATGAGCTTTTTATCCAATAAACTTTGAATTTCTTCTTGGCATAAATTGAGATAATCTTGTTTCATTTGACTTGGTCTAGCCTTTGTAGGGATGAGCTTTTCATCAAAATTAGGAATGTAGGGTAAAGAAACAATATGTCGTTTTCTTTCCCAGAAAGCATTAGGAATTGTATGACAAACTTCATTTTGAAATTGAGATTCGATGATCTTGATTTTGTTAATAATTTGAACATCTTTGAGTTGCTCCTCGATTTTTAGAGAATTGATTTCAATTTTGAGGAAATTTAATTGGTGAAGTTTAATTTGAGAAAAGTATTTTAATTCATTTATTATCTGAACTACTGGATCAGCAACAAATGGATATAAAACTTGATTGTTTTGAACAGTAGCAAGAATGCCCTGTTGATTGATAGTGATCGGCATGATTTGCTGAAGGAAAGGAGTTCCTAGTATTACTTTGTGATTTAGATCTTTCACTAGTAAGAAAGTTGTTGGAAGACAAGTGTGTTCATTGCATATGATCACATTGGATAATTTGAATTTGACCTGAATTTTGTTGCCTCCAGCAGTAGTCAAAGTTTGAGTAGTTTTTTCGAAGTACCTGGTGGGAATAAATCCTTCTTGGATGCAATTAATGTCTGCACCGCTATCCACCAAGGCAGTAACATTTGAAATGTAATATTCATTGTATATTGTCAAGGAAATTGCAATATACCATTTTTGGACAAGAATGAGATTTATAGCATTAATGGCTTCGAAATCCTGATTCGTGGTCAGCTCATTTGAAACTTCTTCTTGGACATTCAAAGGTTTAGACATATAGGCTTCTAATTTAGCAATTCTGATGTCTGAAATTAATTGATTATTTTGAAGACTTTTAATTTCAGTTTTGAGATCATTAACTTCTTTGTTTAAATCTTGGATAATAACAGGAGAAACCTTTTGAATGTGATCTATTCTGTCAAATACTTCATGCATACTGTAGTATTTGGGTTGGAGAAGTGACTCAGGAAATTCTCTTGGAATAGATGCTTGGGGTTTCAAAATATTAGAAATTAACTTCATTCTTAAATCATGATCATGGATTTGATCAATATTCTTAAGAATTTGTAACACCCCTAATACTGTTCCCGTTTTAAGTGGTTTACAACGTTGACTTTAATTCCGAATTGATTTCCGCTTAAAGTGTTGAAATAAAATGAAAAATTTATAAGAGAAAAACGGGAACAGTATTAGGGGTGTTACAGAATTTCTGCTTGTTCTTGGGAAAGAACATTTAGAGATAGTTTTTGAATTTGATTGCAACATTGATTGATGCATGGTTCGGAAGAAGAGGAGGAAGACATGTCATCATGATGAATGTCTTTGTCGGATCTAGAGTCCTCAGAATTTTCGAGAAATAGTTTGGAAAGTTGAATGCGAGTGTCCTCATCTTGGACTAACTCATTCAATCTTTTAGCTTTGAAACATTTGTTGGAATAGTGACCCTGTTGGCCACATTTGAAACACCTAACTTTAGTCCTTGGACGAGTCTTAGGTGTACGTTTTTTCTTTGGAAAATTGGTAGGAGGTAATGTAGGCCATGCATTGGCTTTTAGCATTTTTCTTTTCTTTCTAAAAGCTCTATATGTTGGAGATTTATGACGTTTTGTCTTATCCTTTTTTTTTTAGGATATTTAATTGGAGGAAGGCCATATGAAAATTGTTGGCAAAACTCACCCATCTCATGTTTACCGGTGAGATTTTGTTTTTTCAATTGGTATTGAAGTTGCATATCGTTACATAACGATATACCTTCTTGGAGACAAATACTAACAAGATAACCATAAGTACAATTATCTCAAGAAATATTTTAGCCATTGCTGATGTTACAGGTTATTAGAATAATCTTATTAATGTAAATTGATATGAAGAATCACCAATAAGATAACTTATTTTCTTCAATAAGATGATTTGGTGTGCCAATACGATATTTTGATTTCACCAATAAGTTTTTCTAATGATGGCTTTGAAAGTTAGTGTACCATATTAACACTAAGGTTTGATAATACTATGGAACTGGGTCTTCCGAGATTACGTCGGGGTGGTTGCCGTTGAGCCGTGGTTGGCGTTAGGCGTTTATGCCCATATTACGTGATCAAAGGAGACTAGGGTTCTCTGGTATTATGAAATTATCTCTTTGAGATGGTTGTGTTTCTTTGGGTAAATTACTTACTGACAGAGACTAAATTAGATTGACAATAAGGTGTGATCACTCTATCAATAAGGTATTATCAATGAAATCAATACGAAGAAAACTGGTTACCAATAAGGTGTACTCTTTTATTTCAATTTACTTTTGTAAGATTAGTCTTTGAACTTGTTAGACTTATTTATGAATGAATTAACATTTCTCAAAATGAATTTATTAGAAAAATTTTCAAATCTTTCTACTAAAAATGAACAAATTATTGAAATCTCTCAAAAATCTCAACTTAATCAATGGACTATTCCTGAAGTTGAGGCCAAAGATATCTACAAATTAGAAACCTTTGAATTCCTTTTCAAACATGCTATCAAAATTTCTGAACAAACTCTTTGTTTAGATTCCACTGATAAAACTATTAAACTTCTCAGTTTAAAAGATATTCAAAAATATTTTCACAAATATAAATATATCCACATCGGATTAATTCAAATTGCTTTTAAACCATTAACACTTCCTGGTTTAAATGCTAGTATCCTTGCAAATCTGAGAGACGCTATGAATCAAAACTTCAAAAATTCTCTCATGGGAGTAATTCAAACAAGTCTTTGTCATGGACCTATATACTTTAATGTATTTCCAAATCTTAATCTGTCTTTGACAGATCCCAATCTGTTTGAGGCTATCACCTTAAACATTCAAACTCATGGTTATGATTTACTTCCCGGATCAGAAACCATTGCTGTTATTTATCGAATCAATTACAAGGTCATGAATACCTTGTGTCCAAATGCCATTCTAAGAGAAAGTCCAGGGAAGACAATGGTAATAGAAAACAATCTATTATCAACCAATGTAGCTATTCCTCGTCTTATTGACTGTGATGAAGTTACTTTTCCAACAACTTGGAACCTGCCAAATGTGATAGTACCAAAACCTACTGTCAATTCTCAAATTGATCAAATCATTCAAACTGAAGATGGAGATATTGAAATTAAATTCACTCCAGAATTGACCAAATGAATCTCTTTATCTAGAAGTCTTTCATCTAGATCTAGTTTTCCTCCATACAGAACACTAGATTCTTTAGACCCTTCTAGTTTCAGACATTCAGTTTCCAAAATGGATACTTCTTTACCCAATATTGAAGAACTTTATATTGCTAAAGAACAAATTCCTCATGGAGTTTATCCACCTCCAAATAAACATCCTAAATTTGGTCAACATGATCATAAGGATGATTCTCCAACAGCTTCAAAAAATGAATTTTAATCTCTAATGGATTTTTCTCCAGGATTTGATAATAGAGAAATTCTAAATAAAGAATACCAATGTAAATACAACCAAATGTTTCGTCAATGGTTGGCTTCCAAATATCATCCTTCCCAATTTTATGTGATGAAAGAAGCATATTATGCTAATCTTCAAAAAACTCAAAAAGTCCAACTCTTCCAACAATGGTATTGGAACGAGTATGTTCCCAATCATAACTTTTCTATTTCTGTCTTAGAAGAGTATGATAAATTTCAAATCAATTGGCATACTAAGAATGTAACTGTTAAATCAGTTCATCCTCCTTTCGAATCGATTAAACTTACTAATTCGGATAAAACATCTACTATTGAAGCAATTCCTTTAGTAGATACCTCTTCCAAAGATAAAGATGTGCTTATTGAATCTACCATTAGTAAGCAAATAAATTATACGAATATACATCTCCAAACTGTTGGTAATCAATTACAAAGGATTGAACAACAGGTGGACAAGTTAATCAAAGAACCCACACCTGTCCAATCTGAAGCATCTACTTCAGGTACTAAAGAAACCATTGCCAAGATAATCAGTCAACCTGATTTACAACCTCCAATCTTTCTTTCCAATTTTAATTTCAAACCTCCAAATAAGGATAATGAAATCATGGATGAATTAGTTAAAAGGTTAAGATCTGTTAATCTTTTGCCAAGACAATCAGTCAACCTGATTTACAACCTCCAATCTTTCTTTCCAATTTTAATTTCAAACCTCCAAATAAGGATAATGAATTCATGGATGAATTAGTTAAAAGGTTAAGATCTGTTAATCTTTCAACTATAAACTACCAATCTCAGGATTCTTCTAGTAAATCAGATATGGATCCTAATTTAGAGAAAATTTGTGACATGCAAATTGCATTTCCAAAATATGAAGATCCTTCAATGGATATCCAAAATCTCTCTCTAAATCGTATTAAATACAAAGACAACATAGGTGGTGATTTATTTAGGAGAACTTATTATCCTAGACCTACACCCCCAGATCTTCTATGGGAAGAGAACTTTTTCAAAAATCAGACCGCTTATTCTGCTAAAACTATTTATGAATGGAACATAGATAGTTTATCTGAATATCAAATCTATGAGATCCTTCACAAAATGATGATGTACGCCAGTATTTGTAGAGCTTCTCAAAATTCTGATAAAGATATTGCTATCTTTATTATTAGTGGTTTTACTGGTGGTCTCAAAGGTTGGTGGGACAATATTCTCACTCCATTCCAAAGAAATGAAATTCTTAATGCTGTCAAAATTACGAGTCAAACTACTAACTCTGTTCAAACCACTACTCCTCAACAAGATAGTGTGTATACACTAATTCAAACAATCATTCTTCATTTCGTTGGTTCCATTGAACAACGTCATGAACGAGGAACTGAATTACTTCAAAATCTTAAATGTGGATCTTTAACCAACTTCAGATGGTATAATGATGTTTTTATTGCTAAAGTTCTTCAAAGAACCGATGCTAATGCTCCTTATTGGAAATCCAAATTTATTGAGGGCTTACCTCCTCAATTTGCCAATAGAGTTAAACAAAAACTAACTAACATGAGCAATGACCAAAATATTTCTTGGGATAATTGTACTTATGGTCATCTGGTTAGTATTTGTCTCCAAGAAGGTATATCGTTATGTAACGATATGCAACTTCAATACAAATTGAAAAAACAAAATCTCATCGGTAAACATGAGATGGGTGAGTTTTGCTAACAATTTGCATATGGCCTTCCTCCAATTAAATATCCTAAAAAACAAAAGGATAAGACAAAACGTCATAAATCTCCAACATATAGAGCTTTTAGAAAGAAAAGAAAAATGCTAAAAGCCAATGCATGGCCTACATTACCTCCTACCAATTTTCCAAAGAAAAAACGTACACCTAAGACTCGTCCAAGGACTAAAGTTAGGTGTTTCAAATGTTGCCAACAGGGTCACTATTCTAACAAATGTTTCAAAGCTAAAAGATTGAATGAGTTAGTCCAAGATGAGGACACTCGCATTAAACTTTCCAAACTATTTCTCGAAAATTCTGAGGACTCTAGTTCCGACAAAGACATTCATCATGATGACATGTCTTCCTCCTCTTCTTCCGAACCATGCATCAATCAATGTTGCAATCAAATTCAAAAACTATCTCTAAATGTTCTTTCCCAAGAACAAGCAGAAATTCTGTAACACCCCTAATACTGTTCCCGTTTTTCTCTTATAAATTTTTCATTTTATTTCAACACTTTAAGCGGAAATCAATTCGGAATTAAAGTTAACGTTGTAAACCACTTAAAACGGGAACAGTATTAGGAGTGTTACAAATTCTTAAGAATATTGATCAAATCCCTGATCATGATTTAAGAATGAAGTTAATTTCTAATATTTTGAAACCCCAAGCATCTATTCCAAGAGAATTTCCTGAGTCACTTCTCCAACCCAAATACTACAGTATGCATGAAGTATTTGACAGAATAGATCACATTCAAAAGGTTTCTCCTGTTACTATCCAAGATTTAAACAAAGAAGTTAATGATCTCAAAACTGAAATTAAAAGTCTTCAAAATAATCAATTAATTTCAGACATCAGAATTGCTAAATTAGAAGCCTATATGTCTAAACCTTTGAATGTCCAAGAAGAAGTTTCAAATGAGCTGACCACGAATCAGGATTTCGAAGCCATTAATGCTATAAATCTCATTCTTGTCCAAAAATGGTATATTGCAATTTCCTTGACAATATACAATGAATATTACATTTCAAATGTTACTGCCTTGGTGGATAGCGGTGCAGACATTAATTGCATCCAAGAAGGATTTATTCCCACCAGGTACTTCGAAAAAACTACTCAAACTTTGACTACTGCTGGAGGCAGCAAAATTCAGGTCAAATTCAAATTATCCAATGTGATCATATGCAATGAACACACTTGTCTTCCAACAACTTTCTTACTAGTGAAAGATCTAAATCACAAAGTGTAACGCCCCGAGTTATCTGAACCCGGTTTGCTACTCATAACACTGAACCGAACCATGACATCTTGATGCTAAATTTAAAATTTCACTCGACAGCCAAAATTTGACTTTTTCTAAAACTAAATATATTTTAAAACTTGCAGCGGAAATAATTCTAAGCAACATTGTAGTAAAACAAAACTATAAATCATGGTTGAAATATTAAGAGACAATCGGCAGTTTGGAATTAAAGTTTAAAACTGTGGAATACTAGGAAAAATCGCGGGAGTCCAACGTATCTGCCGATGAGCAAAGCCAACGGAAGAAGCAGAAAATGAAAACAAAAGGCTTCTACCGATGACGTGTACAAACAACGCGTTACCATCTGCCGATAACGTCAACGCAACGCCATCTGCCGATGAAGTCAACATAACTTCATACACAGCTTCATCTGCCGATGAAGTCAACACAAATTCATACACAGCTTCATCTGCCGATGAAGTCAACACAAATTCATCTGCCGGTAGATTTCCATCTTCCGATAGACAAACACGCGACATCTACCGATGACGTCAGCCGGATGATTCCTTCATCCAACGTCTGCCGATCGCTAGACGACAAAAAAAACTACACAACATCTTCCGATAGAAATAAAACCGCATCATCCGATGACTCTATTGAAGACATCTTCCGACAGACAACTTAACCATGACTCAACATCTACCGATAGACATCATCTACCGATAGAGAACAAAACGACACCTCACCAACTCCTCGTTATAAAACACTACTCCAACTACAGAAAAGGATTTACTTACTCTACTGAAATCATTCAAAAACGATTTAACTATTGTATTACTCAAAATTCAGTACAAGCAATATTTCCAAAAATCCAAAAGAATACCAATATCAGAGATTCTTAAAATGTATTCAAACTTTGAAACCACTACTGTCATAAAGTTTTCAGAAAAACGTCTATACTGAACCAGTTACTCTCAACTGAACACCTGCAGCCATGGATTAAACCGCCTCAACAGATGACCAAACCGATGCCTGGAAATGCTCCTCCAACCAGCCTAGTCCTCATGTTGGTCGGTAAACATACCTTCAGTAACTTCTTCACCTACATCACAAAACTCATCTATTAGCCTAATGCTAAGCAAGTAAAGCAATGAATGAAATGCATTACTGAAACGTAAATCTCCTAGTCATGCTGTTTCTACTTTCTCCTCTCTGTTGTATTCATAATCGTGCTCTGTTGATCCCCCTGTACGATGGGAGAGTGGATCAGTCATCCCCCAAAGCATACATCCTCTGATCTCAATTAAGGGGCGGATTAATTCCCTTAACAGTTAACTGTTCTGATCCCCCTGTAGGATTGGGAACTGGATCACTTTTCCCAAAACCTCAATCCTCTGTTCTCAGTTAAGGGGCGGATTAATCCCCCTTAACAGTTGTTCTGGTCATCCTGCTCACACTTACCATGAAAATACATTTTCGTAGTCTTTCAAAACATGATGCATGACAACTGGAATTAAACATACAAACATACATAAACCCTACTGTTTTGTGATGTAGGCCTGAGGGCACAAACAAACTCTACTTACCTGGCTCCCTGGAAATCGCTCGGCTAAATGCTACTTTAGAAGCTCGCTCACCTAAAATCATAATAGTACATATATCAAAATTTCATTAAACTTCACAGAATCAATACAGGAGTTTGAGGAAACCAAATTTGAAACCCCACAACTCGGGTATTCTCATTAGTCACACAGCCCGAACTTACTCTAGATCACAGCATTACTCGAAACTTCTCACATTGTACTCCCTCAGCTGTCTAACTACTAAAATCGCAAGAAAACAAGGAGGGCTTACCTAGGTTGAAGGAAAATCGGGCAGGAGAATCGCCTAGAGATTTCTGTCGTTCAAGCTGAAGACCGAAAGGGAAAGAAAATGAGTAGTGGTGGCGGCTACCCTAACCTCTTGCCTCAAATACATTATCCACTTTCATATTTGCCAATTACCCTTATGCCCTTACTTACTCATTCTTCAACCTAACCTACATTATACTAAAGTTTCATACATCGATTATACTTAATAGATTTATCTGTTATTTTAAATTCTTAAATAAAGTTGGGTGTTACACAAAGTAATACTAGGAACTCCTTTCCTTCAGCAAATCATGCCGATCACTATCAATCAACAGGGCATTCTTGCTACTGTTCAAAACAATCAAGTTTTATATCCATTTGTTGCTGATCCAGTGGTTCAGATAATAAATGAATTAAAACACTTTTCTCAAATTAAACTTCACCAATTAAATTTCCTCAAAATTGAAATCAATTCTCTAAAAATCGAGGAGCAACTCAAATATGTTCAAATTATTAACAAAATCAAGATCATTGAATCTCAATTTCAAAATGAAGTTTGTCATACAATTCCTAATGCTTTCTGGGAAAGAAAACGACATATTGTTTCTTTACCCTACATTCCTAATTTTGATGAAAAGCTCATCCCTACAAAGGCTAGACCAAGTCAAATGAAACAAGACTATCTCAAATTATGCCAAGAAGAAATTCAAAGTTTATTGGATAAAAAACTCATTCAACCCAGTCAATCTCCTTGGAGTTGTACTGCTTTTTATGTCAACAAAAATGCTGAAAAAGAACGAGGTGTTCCGCCTTGTTATCAATTACAAACCTTTGAATAATGTTCTAAAATGGATAAGATATCCAATTCCCAATAAAAAAGATTTATTAGACAGACTCCAATCTGCTCTAATCTTTTCCAAATTTGATCTCAAATCTGGTTATTGGCAAATTCAAATTTCTAAAGAAGACAGATACAAAACTGCTTTTGTAGTTCCCTTTGGTCATTACGAATGGAATGTAATGCCCTTTGGACTCAAAAATGCACCTTCTGAATTCCAACATATCATGAATGATATTTTTTTCAAATATTCCAAATTCTGTATCGTCTACATAGATGATATACTTGTTTTTTCCAATTCTATTGATCAACATTTCAGGCATCTTAGAATTATTAAAGATGCTATGAAAGTTAATGGTTTAGTAGTTTCTACTCCTAAACTAAAACTTTTTCAAACCACTGTCAGATTCCTTGGTCATAATGTGCATCAAGGTACAATCATTCCAATTAATAGAAGTATTGAATTTACTTCTAAGTTTCCTGATGTATTTACAGATAAAAAACAACTTCAAAAATTTTTGGGTAGTCTCAATTATCTGGGTGATTTTTATCCAAATTTAGCCCAGGATACTGCTATTTTATATCAATGATTGAGGAAAAATCCTTCTCCATGGACTACCGTCCATAGTAAAGCTGTTCAAAGAATTAAGGTAAAAGCTCACACTCTACCTTGCTTATCTCTTTCAAGTTCCGAATGGGAAAAAATTGTCGAAACCGATGCCTCTGAAAAAGGTTATAGAGGTATTCTCAAACAGGTTAATCCTAATACTTCCAAAGAAGAACTGGTAAGATTTACTTATGGTGCCTGGAAACCAGTTCAACAAAATTTTTCTACTGTTAAAAAAGAAGTTTTATCTATTGTCAAATGTATTACCAAATTTCAAGATGATTTACTCAATAAACATTTTGTTTTAAGAGTTGATTGTTCTTCTGCCAAACAGATTTTAACCAAAGATGTTAAACATTTAGTTTCCAAACAAATTTTTGCCAGATGGCAATCAGAACTTTCTGTTTTTGATTTTACCATCGAATATATCAAAGGCATTGATAATTCTCTTCCTGATTTTCTAACCAGAGAATTCTTGCAGGATGTTCACCCCAGTTAGGGGGCGACCACGGGGGCGACCTCGTGGCCGTGGTAGCAATACCAATCGTATTTCCAATGCCTCATATCAAAAAGAGTTTCCCACTTTAGGGGAAAACGCATCCTCTTCTAAGGATGATTCTCAAAAGAAAACTGCCAAAGAAGTCTTACTTGAGAGTGGACCACAATTTCTAAAAAAATCAGTGGCTGAGTCTATACTCACACTTTCCAATAGAGATATTGATCTCAATCAAAAAGACCCTTGGTTTTTCAAAGAAAGGTATATGGGCAGCCAACATTATCTAATTCTAGAGGGAAAGCTTCGATTCTATTATGAAGCTATTCTAATTGATACCAATTCTGTCCAAATTCAGCATTATTATGTTGAAGAAGGAAATATCAAAAGTACTATGACACATTCCAAGTGTTATATCATTCGAATTATTCACCCACAAGAATGGGGTTTGAATGTTCTAAATCCAAGAACAACTACTACCAAAAACAATGAGCAAAAATACAACTATTGGGACTATATTGCAGCATGGTCTCATGTATTTCTCTACCAAAATCCAAAAAGGAATCATTCATGGTTTTTTACTATGAATCCTGAAATTCTCAAATTTGAAGATCAATTTCCAAACTGGTTTCTTCATTGGTGGCAAAGTCATTCTCCAGAGTTTGCTATTCTACCAAAAAAGATTCAAGACCAATACCAATCCTGGTTTGAAAGTCATCAAGATTTTATTTCCAATCAGAAAATGTTCAAAGGAAAACCGCTTTTATGATTCTTTACCGAATTTCAAATTAATTGGATTTGGCAGTGGAACCTTGAGCTGGACAAAGACCATTTGGACATTCCAGAATTACAAAGATGTTTTTTTGTCAAATGGTGGCCTCGTTTTGATACAGAACAATGCTTTTCCAAAATTATTGAGACTATTAAAGTCAACAAAGCAAAAGCTGCTGCCAATATTTCAAATCAATCCAATAAGGAATCTTTGCACATGGTGAAGCAAATGCGCAAAGAAATCAAATTCTAATTTCCAACTTTATCAAAACAAGCACGTCACATTAAACTTTTGGAGACTATAAAAGGCCAGATGTTTGATGACTCAGACGATGACGAAGATATTTCTAATTCTGATTCTGATTTCTCTATGCTTTCAGGATCTAATCGCTTTCAGGTTTTACCAGGCGAATCTCAAAATCCCGATGATATTATTCCAACCAAAGAGGATCTTTTCAATTCTCTTATCGATTGTTCCCAATATCATTATTCTCTAAGGAAGAGAAAAAAGAAAATTCTTTAATGGCTCACTGGGATGCAGAAAACACCATTATAGAAAATATGCAAATAGAAGCAGCTCAGCATCAACAACAAGCTGCTCAAGCAGATCTTGACCCTTGGGATGCTGCTATTCTCCAACAGGCTAGAGCCGATGCTGTCGCCGGTCGAATTCCATGGGGAAGAACTTTCCCTATTTCCAAATATCATATGAGGAGTAATGTTCCAATAAGACCACTGGAGCGTATTTTATTATGGAGACCTAGATGAGATCCAGATTATCAAATTGCTCTGGATATTATCAATGCAGATGTCCAGAAAGGCATCAAAAAATACAAAAAATGGTGCAAAAAGAGGAATAAATGGGGCCAAGAAAAATAACAAAAGCCCAGATGAATATGCTGAGTACAAATGTGATTTAGCCAGAAGAAAACTAATGACCCCTGAGGATTACGAGTTGTGGGTTAAATTACACTCTTCTGCAGGAAATCACCAATGACAAATCCTCATACTTGGAGGACTTGGAGGGAAAGAGTTCAACCTCCTATTCCAAAACCACCTTCAGAATATCTTTTACGAAATATGGATTCATTCCCAGAAGGATCCGATTACAAAATTGAAGCAACCAAATGGAAGCAATGGAATCCAGCTAAGGAATATCCAAAATATCCAACAGTCTCCACTCAGAAGACAATGCCAAAAGCAGTGGACCCAAATAGTGCATCCACTAGTACCAACAGTGCTTCCACTAGTACTACTAGTACATCCACTAGCTTCACTAGCTAGTGTTTTAGTTCGTCATCCATGACGAATTAATATTTGTTTTTATGTAAGCTCCTCCTCTATATAAAGGAGCCTTAGTTTTTATTTCTTCTCAAGTTTTTTAGAGTTTGCCTTCTCTCTCCTGTAAAAACTCTAGTGTGCTTGCGCTCTCTACTTGTAAGTTTTCTTTTTTCTCTTGTATAATATTAAACTCTGAATATTTCTTCTATTGTTCATCCTTCTATTCCTTATCGATCCCTCCTCCGCGCGATTTGGTATCAGAGACATGGTAGGCTAGAAATTTGTTAATTCATGGAGTGAATCAGTTGTTACAGGTTATTAGAATAATCTTATTAATGTAAATTGATATGAAGAATCACCAATAAGATAACTTATTTTCTTCAATAAGATGATTTGGTGTGCCAATAAGATATTTTGATTTCACCAATAAGTTTTTCTAATGATGGCTTTGAAAGTTAGTGTACCATATTAACACTAAGGTTTGATAATACTATGGAACTGGGTCTTCCGAGATTACGTCGGGGTGGTTGCCGTTGAGCCGTGGTTGGCGTTAGGCGTTTATGCCCATATTACGTGATTAAAGGAGACTAGGGTTCTCTGGTATTATGAAATTATCTCTTTGAGATGGTTGTGTTTCTTTGGGTAAATCACTTACTGACAGAGACTAAATTAGATTGACAATAAGGTGTGATCACTCTATCAATAAGGTATTATCAATGAAATCAATACGAAGAAAACTGGTTACCAATAAGGTGTACTCTTTTATTTCAATTTACTTTTGTAAGATTAGTCTTTGAACTTGTTAGACTTATTTATGAATGAATTAACATTTCTCAAAATGAATTTATTAGAAAAATTTTCAAATCTTTCTACTAAAAATGAACAAATTATTGAAATCTCTCAAAAATCTCAACTTAATCAATGGACTATTCCTGAAGTTGAGGCCAAAGATATCTACAAATTAGGAACCTTTGAATTCCTTTTCAAACATGCTATCAAAATTTCTGAACAAACTCTTTGTTTAGATTCCACTGATAAAACTATTAAACTTCTCAGTTTAAAAGATATTCAAAAATATTTTCACAAATATAAATATATCCACATCGGATTAATTCAAATTGCTTTTAAACCATTAACACTTCCTGGTTTAAATGCTAGTATCCTTGCAAATCTGAGAGACGCTATGAATCAAAACTTCAAAAATTCTCTCATGGGAGTAATTCAAACAAGTCTTTGTCATGGACCTATATACTTTAATGTATTTCCAAATCTTAATCTGTCTTTGACAGATCCCAATCTGTTTGAGGCTATCACCTTAAACATTTGAAACTCATGGTTATGATTTCCTTCCCGGATCAGAAACCATTGCTGTTATTTATCGAATCAATTACAAGGTCATGAATACCTTGTGTCCAAATGCCATTCTAAGAGAAAGTCCAGGGAAGACAATGGTAATAGAAAACAATCTATTATCAACCAATGTAGCTATTCCTCGTCTTATTGACTGGGATGAAGTTACTTTTCCAACAACTTGGAACCTGCCAAAAGTGATAGTACCAAAACCTACTGTCAATTCTCAAATTGATCAAATCATTCAAACTGAAGATGGAGATATTGAAATTAAATTCACTCTAGAATTGACCAAAAGAATCTCTTTATCTAGAAGTCTTTCATCTAGATCTAGTTTTCCTTCATACAGAACACTAGATTCTTTAGACCCTTCTAGTTTCAGACATTCAGTTTCCAAAATGGATACTTCTTTACCCAATATTGAAGAACTTTATATTGCTAAAGAACAAATTCCTCATGGAGTTTATCCACCTCCAAATAAACATCCTAAATTTGGTCAACATGATCATAAGGATGATTCTCCAACAGCTTCAAACAATGAATTTTAATTTCTAATGGATTTTTCTCCAGGATCTGATAATAGAGAAATTCTAAATAAAGAATACCAATGTAAATACAACCAAATGTTTCGTCAATGGTTGGCTTCCAAATATCATCCTTCCCAATTTTATGTGATGAAAGAAGCATATTATGCTAATCTTCAAAAAACTCAAAAAGTCCAACTTTTCCAACAATGGTATTGGAACGAGTATGTTCCCAATCATAACTTTTCTATTTCTGTCTTAGAAGAGTATGATAAATTTCAAATCAATTGGCATACTAAGAATGGAACTGTTAAATCAGTTCATCCTCCTTTCGAACCGATTAAACTTACCAATTCGGATAAAACATCTACTATTGAAGCAATTCCTTTAGTAGATACCTCTTCCAAAGATAAAGATGTGCTTATTGAATCTACCATTAGTAAGCAAATAAATTATACGAATATACATCTCCAAACTGTTGGTAATCAATTACAAAGGATTGAACAACAGGTGGACAAGTTAATCAAAGAACCCACACCTGTCCAATCTGAAGCATCTACTTCAGGTACTAAAGAAACCATTGCCAAGATAATCAGTCAACCTGATTTACAACCTCCAATCTTTCTTTCCAATTTTAATTTCAAACCTCCAAATAAGGATAATGAATTCATGGATGAATTAGTTAAAAGGTTAAGATCTGTTAATCTTTCAACTATAAACTACCAATCTCAGGATTCTTCTAGTGAATCAGATATGGATCCTGATTTAGAGAAAATTCGTGACATGGAAATTGCATTTCCAAAATATGAAGATCCTTCAATGGATATCCAAAATCTCTCTTTAAATCGTATCAAATACAAAGACAACATAGGTGGTGATTTATTTAGGAGAACTTATTATCCTAGACCTACACCCCCAGATCTTCTATGGGAAGAGAACTTTTTCAAAAATCAGACCGCTTATTCTGCTAAAACTATTTATGAATGGAACATAGATAGTTTATCTGAATATCAAATCTATGAGGTCCTTCACAAAATGATGATGTACGCCAGTATTTGTAGAGCTTCTCAAAATTCTGATAAAGATATTGCTATCTTTATTATTAGTGGCTTTACTGGTGGTCTCAAAGGTTGGTGGGACAATATTCTCACTCCATTCCAAAGAAATGAAATTCTTAATGCTGTCAAAATTACGAGTCAAACTACTAACTCTGTTCAAACCACTACTCCTCAACAAGATAGTGTGTATACACTAATTCAAACAATCATTCTTCATTTCGTTGGTTCCATTGAACAACGTCATGAACGAGGAACTGAATTACTTCAAAATCTTAAATGTGGATTTTTAACCAACTTCAGATGGTATAATGATGTTTTTATTGCTAAAGTTCTTCAAAGAACCGATGCTAATGCTCCTTATTGGAAATCCAAATTTATTGAGGGCTTACCTCCTCAATTTGCCAATAGAGTTAAACAAAAACTAACTAACATGAGCAATGGCCAAAATATTTCTTGGGATAATTGTACTTATGGTCATCTTGTTAGTATTTGTCTTTAAGAAGGTATATCGTTATGTATATATATATATGTTATTATATTTTTTATTAATTAAAATAATATAATATATTAAAATATAATAGAGTTTAATATATTAAATAAGGAAAGAAAAGGAAAGGAAGGAGAAACCTTATCTTTCTTTCCTGCTTGGCGCCGCGAATAGGGAGAACCAGGGAGGTGTGAGGAGAGAGAAACGTTTAGGGAGTAGAGAAGAAATCGGCAGATCGGGGTCTGATTTTGACGAAACAAGTCTCAAATCAGCCTCTGGTGATGCTCGTCAACTTTTGTGAATAAAGATCCCGTGGCAAGTCGATATTTCTCCTCTAGTTTTTCGTTGAACGTTGGAGTTTTTTGCGTGTTTTTGTTTCTCACCCAAAAACCTCCGTCCAACCTTGGTTTTTGATTTATTTGGAATGGGAAAAGAGTTTTGTGTGTGAAAAATCGAGGGAGGACGGCTGAAGACGGCCGTCCAAATTGCAGCGCTAATCGGCGCTGAGATATGGAGTCCAGCCGGATCCCCCGAGCCGCGTCATCTTTATGATAGTGAGTTTGGCTCGCTAGTAGTCGAGATTGTCATAATGCTCGTAAGTTGTAAGGCAATGAATCAGAGTATGGACAGCGAGGTATATAAGCGGAAACTCGGTTTGGTGGAAGAGGTTCGTTCTTGGTACAGGTTTGTGATTTTTTTCTTCCGGAAATGTTGAAGTGTTCAGATTTTTTTTCATTACGTGTTTGGCTACTGATAAAGAAAAATTAGAAATGAAATGGTTGTGGCAAATCTTTTTCCATTAGCTAATTAAAAGGTTTTTTTAAACCTTCCTTGCTATATATGAATTAATCTGCCACTCCTATCATGAGAACTTAGTCATAAAAAATTGCGGTTGGGCACGAGAACAAATCTGATATTGCGATATCATTCTCAAATACTTCTTTTTCAATTTATTTTTAAGATAAATGCAGCTGCTTTATATGAAAAGATGCACAAAACACTTCTCATGTTTATGGGTAAATGTGCCTTGTTCCTAATTGGGGAGCTAACATATTTTCACGGGAACTGTCAACTATATTTTGCTTACAATATTAAGAGAGTACGCAATGTCATCCATGAAAGATAAGTTTACAAGGTGACTTTGTGCATATTTAAGATAATATTTATATTTTCTTTAACTGTTTTTTAAGTAATCATTCTCTTATCTATTTCTATTAACAGTTTGCCCGTAGGACATGTTTTTATCTTTTTTCATCACAGCGGAGTAGTTTCCTCCTTGCTATAAAAATAATAGTACAGGTCTTGAATGCTGTCGCTAATGGATCTGAGGTAACTGTAACGTCTACAGGTTTAATATTTGTTTGTTATTTATTGAGTTTATATGTTTAACTTTGGCGTTTAATATTTCTATTTCTATATATAAATTCAGATTCCAATTTTGAGAATATTTTCTATTTTTGCTTCTTTATTAAGTTTCAACCTTTAAAGTAGAGGAAAACAAATAGTAAATGTATAAAAAAATCCGTATGAATTAGAGCTACGTGATCAACCTAATAAAATGGGATAGATCTTACTTAAAATATTATTTTTCAAATAACGAGAGACAGCCAAACTAGATATTGCTGTGGTAGAAGACTAGAAACTCTTGGAGAGCTTTTCTTCTGTTGATAAGAAAAAAAATTGTATTAAGAATGAGAATGTACAATAAAGTGGTAGAAGCTCTATCTAACAAAGTGCTAGATGTTACACTTAATGAAACAATAGTTTCTATTCAAACTAAATGCTAAACTCTTAAAGTGTTTAGAACTAAGCCTTACTTGACAATAAGAAGTTAATGTTTTCTTAGAAATTGTTATTCGGGGTCTTGTCATTGAACATGGATGGTTTTCATGTCTTGTCATTTCACATAGTGTGTTATTAATTTATTTCTTTATTTTTTATATAAAAAAAAAAGAGAAACTTAAGTTTTTTTTAATTTAATTACTCTTTTGCAGGTCAAAACTAAAAATACTGAAGAGTTTCTTCCGTTGGTCTCTTATTGTGTAAATAAATGTCAGAGATTAGGTGTAGATTTTTGTGGTACTTTTGCAAGGTACCGTCAAGAAATAGCTAGTTATTTTCACAAGGTACCTTGCTAGAGTACCACAAAAATCAGAGACATCGTAGCAAACTGGAGATGCCTCTACTAAGAATCGGAGAGTGCAAACATCGCGAGCTTGACGCATGAAAGATCTAATTTTTGGACGATGATTGCAATTACCATCCCACATTTCTCTAAGAGTTTCTTTTTCAAGTCGTTCTTTTTACCATCATAGAGATAGAAACGTAACGATCATATTAAAAGATAATGCCTTTTGAAATGTTATGGAAGACTAAACATTTCTGAACTCTAGTTTTAGGGAGTTACATAAATATATAATTGGCTGTCGAAATTTTATCGGTTGTTTTGACCTTTGCCTGTTCGAAAAAATTCATTTCGATTATCATTTCCATTTGTAAATGACAAAAAGATTGTATTTTAATCATGCAAGAAGCTTCATTCAGTTAAATGAATTTATGATCATGCTACTTAAGCTTCATTTAACATAGAAAGATCATGTGTTAGACTTGAATCATTTCTTCAACTCAGTAATTTTAATGTAGCACTGTTGTAATTTTAGAAATTACTGGACCATACTTCAGTGCTTGTCGTATGCAAGAGAAGTGGAAATAGTGAAAAATGAAGTAGAATTTACCCCAGCTTGCATTCTTATTTCTTAGGTAGTGGAAATAGTGAAAAATGAAGTAGAATTTACCCCAGCTGGCATTCTTAGGTGCAAATATTATGGACGCTTCGTTTTTATTTTGGAAACCAAAATTGTCGCCTTTAAAGTTTGAAGTCTAAATAATTATAATTTGAAATTATTTTTATCATTCAACATTATATTTGAAACATATGCAATATATGGAAGCAAACATGACATGTCTAACACCACGATGCCAAATTAGTATGAGTCACAACATTGTTATGTTCTAACGGTGTAAAATGGGTGGGCTGACCAAATATTACTGTAGCGAGCAAAATCAAACTCTAAATTCAACCTCGTGGGATAGCAGCCCACCTCCACACCATTTTATTTTATTAATCTTTAAAAAATTTTAACGCAATTGTTAAAACTAAACATGTGGTGATGCGTGCCAGTATGGTAAGAGATGCATGCTGCAACACCGCGGACTGACACACAAGAGTCTACATGGAGGTACCATGACAACCACTATATTTGAGGCTGTGATGCCTCTACAGTTTTATATACTATCAAAAAAATCTACGAAGTTCACAAAATGAATATAGGATCATAGATTATTTGAAACATTTAAATGTCTACTATTAATATTACAATTACATGTATGAGATATTTCAAGATGTTGAACACAATTTCGAAAATACTGAACACACTACAGTAATAAGGCAACTATAGAAGCTCTATGTATAAGTTTCCCTTCTTATACTTGATTTTTAATCATTGTTTTCAAAATCGTATTGATGGAAGATGCACAAAAAAAATCTAAATTTTTTTCATTCTAATCATAAAGTAGAAACTAACCCCATGAAATACATGAATGACAGTTAGTCCAAGCCAACATGCTGGATTGTTAGGTTGTTGCAACACCAATTGTATTTGGCATAATTCCAGAAGGTTGGTCTATTTCAGTTATGTAGGTGGACTTCAATAATACAGTCTTTAGTGTCAATAAGCTTTGTCAATTTATGCATAATCCCACAAATCTGACGAGACTTTAAATGAATTTTCCGTTACCTCAAAGGTACTATATCTTTTTGCCTTAAGTTTCAAGCTACCTCTTCTTTTGATATCTTAGGCTATACATATCTCAATTGGGCATTCTCCAATGATGAAAAACGCAGCACAAGCAGCTATTGTATTTTTCTTGGTCCATATTTGGTTTCTTAGTCTTCTTCAAAGCAACAATCTCTATAATGGTCCAACAAAGAAGGTGAGTATCGTTGTATAGCTAATGAACTTATATAGACTGAATTGCATCTCTCTCCATCAATTGTTTTAGTTATTCTGTATGACAATGTCAGTGTCACGTATCTTTTCACCAACCTGTTGTTTCATTCAAAGGCAAAACTTGTCTCTTTGGACTATCACTTTGTCCATAGAAAAAAAGTAGCATCTAATAAGATAGTTGATAACGCATAAAATCTCATTCATTTCATGTGGTTTCATTGTATTTTTATCATTTGAAATCTTAGCTTTTGATCGAATTTCATGCTTTGTAGGTTATGATGAACATAAGATGTTCCACAATAAGACGTGCCCACTCCTTATGGTCATGCCGCTAGAATACTATCAAACAGGAAATTTGAAAATAAAATTTTCATTCTGCTATATGAGATATTTTTAGGGATTAGACTAAGAAATTTTAAAGGAAAAAATATAGTTTAGGAGAGAGAGACTCAGTGAAATATTTTTGGAAAATAGTAGATCTCCTTTTTATAGGGAGATACAAAAAGAGAGAGAAGAGGAGATTTCGAATGGGAGATTTTAAATTCAAAAAATTCTTAGAGAGAAGGATGCTCTTCTTTTTCTTCTTTTAGTCAATAGATTAATTGAAGTTTTGATTCATCAAAGAACTGTGAGATTTATACTTTTCATTATTCTTTTTCTTATTGAATATTTATATATTTCTTTGCTTCATGTCATTATTATTTTGTGGATTGTTTGAACCAGTCATAATTTAATTTCTCAATTTAATATACAACCATTAGGACTTTTAAATCCGTAATTATTTAAAGGTTATAGTACATGTGGTAGAAAACATTAGCTGGCTTGCCTGTCTCGATCCCTGACAGGCGCCCGAAACATTGAACTCGACTCAGCCCGTCGCTCAGGTCAGGCCCGACTCGCACTGTAGCGAGTCGAGCCGAGCCATCCCACTCGATAAACATCCCTAGATAACATAGGTTATGAAAATATATGATCTAGTTTAAATTATCTGCGCTTGTTGAGATAGTTGGTTAGAATTGATCTTCTCTAATTCATAATGCTATTACTAAATTAAATTCTAGGATTGTCTCTTTAGGCTTGTTTGTTAATAAGAGAGTTAACATAAAGCGTCTCTTGGTTATCGAGAACCTAAGGAGATATTAGATTATTAGAGTGTCTCGGTAATTATAACAATTTAATTCAAGAAGATTATAAATTAATTCATATTTCAATGATCAGTTCACCGAATCAAAAATTGAAATAACTCATTGACTAGATAATTATTCTCGATTGAAATCTTATTTTATTGTTTATTTCTTATTTTCAATTTTCAAACTCAAACCCCTATTTTTCCTGTGTTATAATTTATAAAAGTAAATTTATTTATTATTTCATGTGGATTCAACCTTTCTTACCCATCAACAAATTCATATGTTTTTAGCAAGAATTAATTTTGTTGTTTTTTTTACCGACATCAATAATTTGGTCACTTTAGACAGTATTCAGACTTTTACGTTAAAAACCTCAAGTGCAATTTGTGGTAGTCTGTCCTGTGCAGACAACGACATAAGATTTTGTTGATTGTGAGCGTCCAATTCATACTAATAGTGATGCACAATTTCACATCGCTTAGAAAAGTGTAAATTCGTGCAAGCTTCATGTAATATCCGGCTCGTACGGATTTTTTAGAATATTATTATTATATTATTGAATGACATTTTTGCAAATATGTCAAATCAGGTTCGTTTCACGAAAAAAAATCATCATTACGATCCTAACGAATAATAAGAATTTTAAGGAATTTACGAGAATTTTCGGAGTAATAACGCTAATAATTAAGTTTCTTGTAATGTAAAAGACGTTCTCGTAAAAAATAGCAAACGAGGTCCAAATTGCGAACGGACAGTTTTGTTAAATCCCAAATAATAAGTTGGACTTGTTGGCGAATTATGGAAAGTTGGAAAAGTCAAATCGTTGGACGATTAACGAACCGAACGACGAAGCTTATATAAAATCAAAGAAAAGGGCATTTTGGTAAATTACCAATTCAATATTATAAACTAACCTAATTTCTCTTCTCTCCTCCCTTCTCCTCTTTTTCTCCTCTGCCCGTGCCAAATTCCAAAGAGCAAAGCCCTTGGCCGCCGACGATTTCCTTCAATCCGACCTCCGATTTCCTCTCCGATCGTTCCGTTTCCTTCACGCTTTCTCCTTCAATCGACGCTCTAGGTATGGATCTATAGTTTTAGAACGTTTATTTTGAGTTTTACGGAGTTATACGTTTAGGATTTTTGTTAGGTTTTCGATTAAACACGCGAATTAGGGTTCGTAATTAATAGGTTAGCCGTGATTAAGTATATATTGCACGTATTTGACGTTATTGGACGAAGTTAAATCAAATTGTGAAAATGTTAAAAATTAGGGATTTTCGAGATTTTAAAAATAACTCGTAAATTGGAATTTGCGGTGCTGAGCGCGAATTGCTTGAATAATAGCCCGATGAATTGGATTAGAGCTATAGGAAGTTTCTTTAGTTAAGGTTTTGTAAATTTGAACCATCGATAGCTTAAACTCCTTTTAACGTCGATATTGTGTTTTGCTTCAGACAAACAACGCTCGTGGACGGAGCTTGAGCTGCTTTGGAGATGAGGTAAGTTCTCGTGATTCTTCTTTGGCCGATTGGCCTACACCGTACGTCGAATGTCGTCTCGAGGAGTTTTGGAGATGCGTTTGTTTAATTGTACTTGGTTTGGGTAGCTAGGTTTTAGGAGTTTATAGTTTATGCTTTACAGTCTTGATGGTACACATTATTGTTTGTTTACTTTAAGATATTGAACTGTTCACGCATCACTTGTTTTAAAGAAAAGCATGAAAATGAACTTCCGCACAGAGTTTTAAAGATAACGTAAAGCATAGCATTGGCCGAAAGGCTTATTGGCCGAAAGGCGTATTGGCCGAAAGGCGTATTGGCCGAAAGGCGTATTGGCCGAAAGGCATATTGTTTATCGGTCACGCGAGGTGGGGCTCAGGCACGGCTGTACGTGTTGTAAGCGTGCACCCCCCGCCTCTAGCTGGAAAGAGTAGTCCGCCTGCTGGATGAGCTCTCTCCGATTAGAGGGATAGGATCTCGGTGACACTTATCGTGCATTGCATAGTAAAGAAAAATAAAGCATGATTTATCGAACTCATACGCACAGCATGCATTGCATTTACGTAGAGCTTACTGGGATTTCATCTCATAGTGTGTATGTATGGTGTAGGTGATTACGAGGATATTGGTGAGGATGAGATTCCTCCTCCTGAGGCTTGAGTCCAGTTGACGGAGGATGGCTGCATGGTGTGCTGGCGCAGTCGAGGCTTATTTGACCCGTGGGGAAGTATATATAGATTTTGAGGGTTTTAAGTTATTTTGGATAGGATAGGAAAATTGTATAGAAATTATAGGATGTTTGGTACTGGTAGTTGATAGGTTTTATGTTTAATGTTTCAAATGTTTTGGTTTAAACTGTTAATTAAATGTCATTGAAATGTTTTGAACGGTTTTAGGAACGTTACGGATATGCTCGGTTTTTAGAGCTATCCGCGCAGTTGGATTTCGCAAAGTCCGCTGTAAGTTGATCGAGTTTAAGTTATAAGTCGATTATTGAATAAATGGTGGGAAGTTATAAGGTGTTTTGCTCTCTGGAATCGGATTCCAGAGAGCGTATCGAAGTGTTTGCTCTCTGGAATTCCAGAGAGCACTTGTAATTTACAAAACAGGGATGAAGGATGAAGAGAAAGCAGAAGGAGTGGCGAATGGTCGCAGGAGGCGATCGCTGCACTGCAGTGTGCAACGATTGATCGCTGCAGCAATGCAGCGACCAATCGCTGCTAGCTGCAGCACATGCAGCGATCAGTCGCTACATGTAGCAGCGACTAGTCACTGCCACTTTTTGTTACGGGTTGGACAGTTTTGCCCTCCCTTTTATTATTTGTTTTCTTTAATTGTTTTATAGTTTTTTTGTAACGACCCCGACGGGATCGCCACGTAAACATGACAATCATAATCATTTACTTCTTAATTTCCACACCCTGTTCATTATTAGTATTTCTTCTTCTTCTTTTTTTTTTTTAAAAACTTAAACTCTACTCCTTCATGTTTCTAAAAACTCATTCATCGACAAAATCAGTCGATTAAGCTCAATTGTCAGTTCCAAAACATAATCGGATAGGGAAGAAATGTCCTCAAATCATTTAACGTGATTCTACTCGGGTTTGCATGGATTTACATGCATCGGCTGGCAGGGTATGCCCCATCCGATTTGTCACGTGTACTCTGCGTGATCCATTCATCATCGCCTAATAGAAGATATCTTCCGGTGGGCACGTGGGTTTCACATGTTCAATTTAAACCCCGCCCAGTAGTGGACATCCACTGGTGAACACGAGTCAAGCACGTGACTCTTTAAATCTCACCAGATAGGAAACATCATCCGGTGAGCACGTGCATCGCACATGACTTATTAAATCACACTCGGTCACTAAACGACAAACCTCATCTACACCATCCGGTGAATGACTACACTTCCTCCACCGGTCACTAGACGACAAAATAACATCTTTCATCATCCGGCGAAGAAATACTCTACATCATCCGGTCGCTAGACGACAAAACCATGTTTATATCATCTAGTAAAAGACTCCTTAGATCATCTGGTGACTTTATCACGCTACATCTGCTGATCGCTAAACGACAAGATAGTACATACATCATCCGGTGAAGGAATACATTTCATTCACCGAATGCTAGACGACAAACTGACATTTACATCATCCGGCGAGGAAACATACTACATCTTCCGGTGACGTCATCCGGAAGACTCAATCGTTTAACTCTCTTCTATTGACATCCGCCGATGACGTCAGCCAGATGATTGCCTCATCCAGCTTCTATCATACGGCAGTAAAACACTATAACCATCAAACATCTTCATTCGATAGAACATATCACAACTCACCCGACCCGTAATTTAGTAATCACAAACCCCAAAGAGTAAAATCATAAACTCATCTAAAATACACATAGCGGAAGACTCAAACGAAACAAATCATCCATAAATCCTTAAAATTGTATTCAGACTCTAAAGACAAGCTCTTCAATCTATATCTCATTGTTATAAGAAATTCTGTTCTATTTAATCATCTGTTCGTGGTAAACTTTTCTAACTTACTATGAGCATAACCAGGGAGTTTAGTCGCCTATCCAGCCTTCACTGTCACACTGAGCATTCTCCAGCTACCGGTCTTAAACTTCTTCATTAAACTTGGTGTCCTCACCTGTAAATTCTTCACCTACACCATAAGGTTTAACTATAAGCCTAATGCTTAGTAAGGAATGCATACTGACAGACATACATGAGTGTACAAGTTAAAGAAACATAAGTTCGTAAATCTTTCTTCATTCATGCTCATTTTCATCATTTACATAGCATGTATTAAGGGAGGAAACGGGGGAGAAAGACAGGGGTACATAATCATTTGCCAATCGGGCAATCATAGTAACGACTAGCTCGGCCTCCACCGGCGGGAGGATTCGCGAACTATCGTGCAGTATTAACTCGGCCTCCACCAACGTGAGGATTCGCGAGTTTTCCTGCCAATCCGGTCTCCACCAGTGGAAGAATTTGCGAACCGTACTTATCATCAACTCGGCCTCCTCCAGTGGGAAAATTCGCGAGCCATACTAATCATCAACTCGGCCTCCACCAGTGGGAGAATTTGCGAGCCATACTTATCATCAACTCGGCCTCCTCCAGTGGGAGAATTCGCGAGCCAGTGGGAAAATTCGCGAGCCATACTTATCATCAACTCGGCCTCCTCCAGTGGGAAAATTCGCGAGCCATACTTATCATCAACTCGGCCTCCTCCAGTGGGAAAATTCGCGAGCCATACTTATCATCAACTCGGCCTCCTCCAGTGGGAAAATTCGCGAGCCATACTTATCATCAACTCGGCCTCCTCCAGTGGGAAAATTCGCGAGCCATACTTATCATCAACTCGGCCTCCTCCAGTGGGAAAATTCGCGAGCCATACTTATCATCAACTCGGCCTCCTCCAGTGGGAAAATTCGCGAGCCATACTTATCATCAACTCGGCCTCCTCCAGTGGGAAAATTCGCGAGCCATACTTATCATCAACTCGGCCTCCTCCAGTGGGAAAATTCGCGAGCCATACTTATCATCAACTCGGCCTCCTCCAGTGGGAAAATTCGCGAGCCATACTTATCATCAACTCGGCCTCCTCCAGTGGGAAAATTCGCGAGCCATACTTATCATCAACTCGGCCTCCTCCAGTGGGAAAATTCGCGAGCCATACTTATCATCAACTCGGCCTCCTCCAGTGGGAAAATTCGCGAGCCATACTTATCATCAACTCGGCCTCCTCCAGTGGGAAAATTCGCGAGCCATACTTATCATCAACTCGGCCTCCTCCAGTGGGAAAATTCGCGAGCCATACTTATCATCAACTCGGCCTCCTCCAGTGGGAAAATTCGCGAGCCATACTTATCATCAACTCGGCCTCCTCCAGTGGGAAAATTCGCGAGCCATACTTATCATCAACTCGGCCTCCTCCAGTGGGAAAATTCGCGAGCCATACTTATCATCAACTCGGCCTCCTCCAGTGGGAAAATTCGCGAGCCATACTTATCATCAACTCGGCCTCCTCCAGTGGGAAAATTCGCGAGCCATACTTATCATCAACTCGGCCTCCTCCAGTGGGAAAATTCGCGAGCCATACTTATCATCAACTCGGCCTCCTCCAGTGGGAAAATTCGCGAGCCATACTTATCATCAACTCGGCCTCCTCCAGTGGGAAAATTCGCGAGCCATACTTATCATCAACTCGGCCTCCTCCAGTGGGAAAATTCGCGAGCCATACTTATCATCAACTCGGCCTCCTCCAGTGGGAAAATTCGCGAGCCATACTTATCATCAACTCGGCCTCCTCCAGTGGGAAAATTCGCGAGCCATACTTATCATCAACTCGGCCTCCTCCAGTGGGAAAATTCGCGAGCCATACTTATCATCAACTCGGCCTCCTCCAGTGGGAAAATTCGCGAGCCATACTTATCATCAACTCGGCCTCCTCCAGTGGGAAAATTCGCGAGCCATACTTATCATCAACTCGGCCTCCTCCAGTGGGAAAATTCGCGAGCCATACTTATCATCAACTCGGCCTCCTCCAGTGGGAAAATTCGCGAGCCATACTTATCATCAACTCGGCCTCCTCCAGTGGGAAAATTCGCGAGCCATACTTATCATCAACTCGGCCTCATAAACGAGCACATAATGCATGGACACGTATTTTCACAGAGGAATGTTATACTGTATGAACGAGTAGAAACATCATGTAACTTAACATCTTCCTGCTCAAATACTTCATATCATGGCAAACTATTAGTCATAATCATCAGACAAACATTTCAACAATTTTTCCTAGTATCCTTGCGGTGTAGGGCCCTATTGGCCGGAAATCTTAATACATCCACTTACCTGGTCTCCTTAGAAATATGAACCTCTTCTCTTCAACTTCTTCACCTAAAACATGTGCATTACAGTAGTTAAACCAAAATCCTAAAACTCTACTCATAAATCATCCTAGGATCTATTAGCTAAAGTCATTCCTGAATCCTTGGTTTGATATACTGTACAGAATCTGAAATCCAAAATAAAACAATCAGGTTCTACTATCGATTAAACCTGAGTTGGTTACTTAAAAGTCCAAAATCAATTCGAGTTGACATTACTACTCCAGATTCTAAGATGTTCTAATACTACTCAGCCATTGATAAAATCTGAGTTCAAATGCCGAGCTGAAAACAAAGTTCCAAACACTAACAAATAATTACATTGTCCATTTCATACCTCGGGTGCGGATTCGCAGAGGAATGCGGGCTAGAAACCGGTCGTCGGCGAGGAAGACACTGATAGCAGAGAGCGAGGCTTGGGAGGGAAGAAATCGCCGAGAGTAGGGGGATGGCGGCTACAGTGGCTTGAGTGAAATTTAAAACTTTTCTTTTTTCTTTATATACTAATCTCAACTTCCAATATTACAAAACTGCCACTCAACCTAGTTTAAAACCCACATGTAATTAATTAAACTTGTCATAAAATTCTAAACCGCGAAGATTAAATATTCATGACCGTTAATACAGTTAGGAAAATTACCTAGTCGTATCTCGGGTGTTACATTTTTATTAATTTATTTAATTTGTTTTAAGTTGTTTTAAATGTTTTAAAACATAGATTCTTATTCCGACTTTGATTCTGGTTTCGATTTCGGTTTATGTCCTGCCTAGAGTTTATTTAAAGTATAGAGATAAAAAAAATAGTACGGGAAATACGGGTACAGTATTAGGGTCGTTACAACTTATGGTATCAGAGACCCCTGGTTTTAAAATCGGTTCTGTAGACTGCTCGACTGCACAGCCACTACGCGGACATTCTTCATCAACTGTAAGTATGTTTATAGCTTTATTCGATTTCTAGTTTCTTAGAATATTTGTTTAACTTTTATAGGAATTTTATAATTATGGTGCGTCCACGAAACGACCGAGATGACTGCGACGATACGATTGATACTCTTAAGGACTTTATTGCCCAGCAGTCTCAGCATATGGAGAGACAGGCTCAGCAGATGGAGAGGCAGTCTCAGCAGCTGGGTACTCTGATAGACCGCGAGGGCGTTAGAGCCCGAGAGACAGCCATTCCGGTTAACCGGGGGATGGAGAGATTTCAGAAGCTCCAGCCCCTATATTCAGCGGACAGTCTACTGATCCCTCCTTAGCTGAGGAGTGGATTCGCACTATGGAGGACATGCTGGCGTATGCTAGCATAGAGGACGGAGAGAAGGTGGCGTTGGTGACTTACCACCTGGCCTTAGATGCCCAATTCTGGTGGGACACTGTGAAGACGACCACCGATGTGACTATTATGGGCTGGGAGAGATTCCGAGAGTTGTTCTACGACAAGTATTTCAGCCATACCGTACAAGAGGTGAAGATGTTTGAGTTTATGCAGTTGCGGCAGATTGGTTCTATTGCCGAGTACGTGAGGAGGTTTGAGGCGTTGTCCCGATTCGCGCCACGTCAGGTCAGCGTAAACGAGGATAAGGTACGCCGATTTTTACAGGGACTTAGCCAGGAGTTCCGGATGCGCCTTACCATATCTGGGGTACGGAATGTATCCTACGACGATATTGTGGCTAGGGCGCTTGATATCGAGGCAGTTGATCAGAGTTCTGCCAGACCGAGGGAGCCATCTAAGGGCTTCTTCCGTGAGATTCGACCTCAGTCACTGAACCGAGGTTGGCAGCCGAGAGCACAGCCCCAGCAGCAGCAGAGGGGTGTGAAGAGACCTCTTGAGGGAGGTAATGACCGGGAAAGGGGAAGCAAGTACAGGTTGCTTCTCAGGTACCTGTTTGTCCTAAATGTCAAAAGGAACACTCTGGCCAGTGCAGGATGGGCACGAATGTATGTTATTGGTGTGGTGAGCCAGGCCATTTTGCTAAAGACTGCCCGAAGCGTGGTCGAGATCAGTCGGGCAGTGATCAGAGGAGAGTTATGCCCAGGATTTTCACTTTTATCGAGCCTGGCGACGTTGATGATGAGGCTCAGCCTTCCGTGATCTCAGGTACTATATTGCTTATGGGCACTACTGTATTTACTTTGATGGATACAGGAGCTACGCACTCCTTCGTGTCGACTACATGTATGGCTAGTTTGGGTTAGAGTCTGAGCTGTCAGAGTATGAGTATAGTGTGATGCTGCCTTCGGGAGAGCATATGCAGTCAGATCGTATTCTCCAGGGCAATGTCGTCTCAGTGGGGAGTAATACCCTCTATGCACGTTTGATAGTTATGGGCATAGAGCGGTACGATCTTATCTTGGGGATGGACTAGCTTGCGCAGCACTTTGCCACCATCGACTGTCGCTCCGGGATTGTGACCTTCCGACCCCCGGACAGACCCGAGTTTTCATATCAGGCGATGAACAGATTGAGTAGCTCGCCTATTTCTTATTCTATGGAGGTCAACGAGCAGTTCAAAGGTGCGTGCTCTATTTATTTGGCCTCTGTATTTGATTGTCAGTTGCTCAGTGGAGAAAAGCCGAGCGACATTCCTATTGTCAGAGAGTTCTCTCATATATTCCTTGATGATCTTCCCGGATTACCACCAGACAGAGAGATTGAATTCACTATTGATGTTTATCCTAACTCCGCGCCGAGGTTTAAGAACCCGTATCGATTGGCACCAGCTGAGTTGAGAGAGTTGAGGACTCAGCTTGACGAGTTGTTAGAGAAGGGATTTATTCGACCCAGCGTTTCGCCCTAGGGTGTGCCCGTTCTGTTTGTCAAGAAGAAAGACGGGACCCTCAGGATGTGCATTGATTACAAGGAGCTGACTAAGCTTACAGTGAAGAATAAGTATCTACTACCCCGGATTGATGACTTATTCGATCAGCTACAAGGTGCCCGAGTATTTTCCAGGATCGACCTGCGCTCAGGTTATTATCAGCTGAAAGTCCGGAGAGATGATATTCAGAAGACGGCATTCCAAACGAGGTATGGGTATTATGAGTTCCTTGTTATGTCTTTTGGACTTACTAATGCCCCTGCAGCGTTTATGGATCTGATGAACCGTGTCTTCAAGGAGTATCTGGACAAGTTCGTGGTGGTTTTCATCGACGACATATTGATTTACTCTAAGACGAGGGAAGAGCACGAGGAGCACCTGAGGATTGTCTTACAGATTCTGAGTCAACGCCAGCTGTATCCAAAGTTTTCGAAGTGCGAGTTTTGGCTTGACAGAGTGAGCTTCCTTGGCCATATTATATCACAGGACGGAGTTTCTGTGGATCCGAGCAAGATTCAGGTGGTCAGAGATTGGCCACAGCCGAAGAACGTACGTGAGGTGCGTGGATTCCTCGGATTGGCCGGTTATTATCAGAAGTTTATAGAGGGATTCTCGAAGATCGCACTTCCTCTTTCACGACTGACTCGGAAGAACGAGAGATTTATATGGTCGTCTGCTTGTGATGATAGTTTTATGGAGCTAAAGTAGAGATTGACCACCGCTCCGGTACTAGCGCTACCTGTTGAAGGTGTCAGGTTCAGTATTTATTGCGACGCGTCTGGAGTTGGACTCGGTTGTGTATTGATGCAGGAGGGGAGAGTTATTGCATATGCTTCTCGGCAGTTGAAGTCGTATGAGCAGAATTACCCTATGCACGACCTGGAGTTAGCAGCTGTGGTCTTCGCACTGAAGATATGGAGACATTATTTATATGGGCAGCAGTGCGAGATATTTTCAGACCACAAGAGCCTGAAGTACTTATTTACGCAGAAGGAGCTGAACATGCGACAGAGACGATGGCTTGAGTTCGTCAAAGATTATGATTTTGACATCAAGTACCATCCAGGAAAGGCGAACAAGGTTGCTGATGCCTTGAGTAGAGTGCCTTCTGCGAGACAGCCTTCACTAGCAGCGATGTCAGTTACGCTGCGGTCTGAGATTGAGAGATTCGATGTGGAGGTAGTGGCCGAGTTGTCTAGTATGCTCGCCAACATTTCTCTCAGGCCGACTATTCTGGATCGTATACGCGAGGCTCAGCAGAACGATACGGAGTGTATGGAGCTTCGATCGAGCATGACATTGGGAGACTCGTCGGATTTCCACTTATCAGATGATGGTATTCTGAAGTTTAGGCATAGGTGGTACGTGCCTAGCGATGAGGATCTGAAGAAGGAGATATTGGCCGAGGCACATTCTTCGGCATATTCTGTACACCAGGGGAGTACCAAGATGTACCGGGATCTGAAACAACACTTCTGGTGGCCGAACATGAAGAGGGAGGTTGCCAAGTACGTTGAGACCTGTTTAGTATGTCAACAGGTGAAGGCAGAGCACCAGAGACCGGCCGGAACACTATTGCCACTGCCGATTCCGGAGTGGAAATGAGAGCAGATCTCCATGGATTTTATTGTGGGGCTCCCGAGGATGACGAAGGGCCATGACGGCATATGGGTTATCGTGGACCGATTGACAAAGTCGGCTCACTTCTTATCCGTGAGGATGGCTTCTTCGATGGATCAGCTCGCCGAGCTGTATGTGCAGGAGATTGTCAGACTGCATGGAGTGCCAGTTTCTATTGTCTCAGACAGAGATCCGAGATTCACATCAAAGTTCTGGAAGAGTTTACACAGAGCTATGGGGACTCAGCTTAATTTCAGCACAACATTTCATCCTCAGACTGATGGTCAGACAGAGAGGACGAATCAGATTTTGGAGGATATGCTCAGAATAATAAGAATTTTAAGGAATTTACGAGAATTTTCGGAGTAATAACGCTATATTCCGAGTAATTAAGTTTCTCGTAATGTAAAAGACGTTCTCGTAAAAAATAGCAAACAAGGTCCAAATTGCGAACGGACAGTTTTGTTAAATCCCAAATAATAAGTTGGACTTGTTGGTGAATTATGGAAAGTTGGAAAAGTCAAATCGTTGGACGATTAACGAACCGAACGAAGAAACTTATATAAAATCAAAGAAAAGAGCATTTTGGTAAATTACCAATTCAATATTACAAACTAACCTAATTTCTCTTCTCTCCTCACTTCTCCTCTTTTTCTCCTCTGCCCGTGCCAAATTCCAGAGAGCAAAGCCCTCGGCCGCCGACGATTTCCTTCAATCCGACCTCCGATTTCCTCTCCGATCGTTCCGTTTTCTTCACGCTTTCTCCTTCAATCGACGCTCTAGGTATGGATCTATAGTTTTAGAACGTTTATTTCGAGTTTTACGGAGTTATACGTTTAGGGTTTTCGTTAGGTTTTCGATTAAAAACGCGAATTAGGGTTCGTAATTAATAGGTTAGCCGTGATTAAGTATATATTGCACGTATTTGACGGTATTGGACGAAGTTAAATCAAATTGTGAAAATGTTAAAAATTAGGGATTTTCGAGATTTTAGGAATAACTCGTAAATTGGAATTTGCGGTGCTGAGCGCGAATTGCTTGAATAATAGCCCGATGAATTGGATTAGAGCTATAGGAAGTTTCCTTAGTTAAGGTTTTGTAAATTTGGACGATCGATAGCTTAAACTCGTTTTAACGTCGATATTGTGTTTTGCTTCAGACAAACAACGCTCGTGGACGGAGCTTGAGCTGCTTTGGACACGAGGTAAGTTCACGTGATTCTTCTTTGGCCGATTGGCCTATACCGTACGTCGAATGTCGTCTCAAGGAGTTTTGGAGATGCATTTGTTTAATTGTACTTGGTTTGGGTAGCTAGGTTTTAGGAGTTTATAGTTTACGCTTTACAGTCTTGATGGTACACATTATTGTTTGTTTACTTTAAGATATTGAACTGTTCACGCATCACTTGTTTTAAAGAAAAGCATGAAAATGAACTTCCGCATAGAGTTTTAAAGATAACGTAAAGCATAGCATTGGCCGAAAGGCTTATTGGCCGAAAGGCGTATTGGCCGAAAGGCGTATTGGCCGAAAGACATATTGGCCGAAAGGCATATTGTTTATCGGTCACGCGAGGTGGGGCTCAGGCACGGCTGTACGTGTTGTAAGCGTGCATGTAACACCCGACATTTCGGCCAGGTGATTTTCTGACCATTTTCTTTGTCACCCTCTTATTTAACCTTTGTGATTTAAATTTAACGTTAAGACAAATTTATTACAAGTTGAGTAAAACTAGGTTAGGTGGCAGTTTTGTAATTAGAATTGATGGATTAAGTATAAATAGGAAATGGAAACCTTAAATCTCATTTATTGCCAATGTAGCCGACATTCCCTCTCGGCGATTCCTTCTTTCCCAAGTTCTTGCTCTCGGCTACCAGAACTTCCCTTTACCGACGGCTGGTTTCGAGCTTGCTCTTCTCTGCAAATCCACACCCGAGGTATGAAATGGACAATGTGGTCATTCATTAGTAAATAGAGCTCTGTTTTCAGCTCGGCATTAAGTTCGGATTTTTTTTAGCAGTGGCCGAGTAGTTTATGACTTTTTAAAATCTGGGAGTAGAAATGTCATCCCGAATCGATTCTGAGCATTTTAAGTAACCAACTCGGATTTAACCAATGGTAAAACCTGTCCACCTAGTTTCTGATTTCGGACTGCAGTGTGTCAAACAGAGGAATCAGAATGACTTTAGCTATTAGATCCTAGGATGGTTTATGATTAGGACTACTAGGACTTTGTTTTAACTACTGTAATGTACATGTTATAGGTGAAGAAATTAAAGAGAGGAAGTTCGGATTGCTAAGGAATCCAGGTAAGTGAATGTATTAAGATTTCCGGCCACTAGGGCCCTACACCGCAAGGGTATTAGGAAATCACTGAGATGTTAGCTGTTGACTATGATTTGTTATTTCCACGATATGAAGAAGTTGTGTAAGTAAATGTAAAGTTACGAGATGTTATGCTTGCCCTTATGGTATGACTTTTCTCTATGAACCTCATGTCTATGCATTATGTCCACGTTTATGAATAAGTAGAGAACATGAAAAGTAAATGTGACCATGATTAAGTGCAGAACGGGGAAAAGGCTATGTTATGTATGACTCGCGAAATCTCCCACTGGTGGAGGCCGAGTTAATGATATGTACGACTCGCGAAATCTCCCACTGGTGGAGGCCGGGTTAATGATATGTATGGCTCGCGAATTCTCCCACTGGGGAGGCCGAGTGATGTATCATGATTGCCGCGATAGGCAAATGATTATGTATGACTGCCGCGATAGGCAAATGACTATGCACCCCTGTCTTCCTCCCTCGTTCCCTGCCTTAATACATGTTATGTAAATGATAAAGATGAACATGAATGAAGAATGGTTTATGAATTATGTCTCTTTAAATTGTGTACTCATGTATATCTGTCAGCATGCATTCCTTACTAAGCATTAGGCTTATAGTTAAAGCTTATGGTGTAGGTGAAGAAGGTTCAGGTGAGGATGTTATGTTCAAAGAGGATGCTTAAGGCTGGTTGCTGGAGGATGCTCAAGGTGACAGTGCGGGACTGGAGAGGCGATTTATGACCCCTGGTTAAGACTCTTATGTTACAGTATGTTAAAGGATATGGTAGCTTAAGTAGGATGGGATTATTTTAAAACGTTGAGCTTTGAAACTGTCTAGTGGATCACTGAGTCAGGGAATGATTATATAGATTTATAAATGATCTGTTGCTTAAGTCTTCCGCTATATGCATTTTGAATGAGTTGTGTTTTCTTTCTGTTGGGAGGAGTCATTTGATGATTTAGTGTTCTCTACCGTAAGACGGAAGCTGGATGAGGCAATCTTCCGGTTGACGTCATCGGCAGATGCCGAGAGTTAATTGTTTGATGGTTTAGTCTTCCGGTTGACGTCATCGGCAGATGCCGAGAGTTAGTTGTTGGTTGGTTTAGTCTTCCGGCTGACGTCATCGGCAGATGCCGAAAGATTAGTTGTTTGATGGTTTAGTCTTCCGGTTGACGTCATCGGCAGATACCGAGAGTTAGTTGTTGGTTGGTTTAGTCTTCCGGCTGACGTCATCGGCAGATGCCGAAAGAATAGTTGTTGATGGTTTAGACTTCCGGTTGACGTCATCGGCAGATGCCGAAGGTGAATTGTTTGATGTTTTAATTTAACACGCGAGACCCACGTGCTCACCGGAAGATGTAAAATGTGTTTTGTCGATTAGCGACCGGATGATGTTTTAAAATTAGCACGCGAGACCCACGTGCCCACCGGAAGATGTCTCCTTTTAGGCGATGTTAAGCGAGTCACGCGTAATGCACGTGATGACCGGACGACTAAATTTCTGAGGGTTGTCAACGCATGCAACCCATGCAAACCCGAGTGGTATTATGTTAAGAGAATTGAGGGCACCTCCTCTTTTCCCGAAATTGGCAAGAAGCCAATGACCGAGTCTAGTCGCTCGACTCTGCGAAAGTTGAGCCGACGAGGCGTGGGAAGTCGGGCACGAGAGGGTTCGTCTTCCTTAATGGTTCTGCGTCTCTATTACCAGTTTAGAAAGAAAAAAAAAATAAAATATATGTAAAATGTGAAAGTCTGTTGAGAGATAGTAAGTGAATGTAATAATAGTAAAGGTCAAGCAGACGATTAATGAAAGAATATGAACACGTGACGGCTCCTGGCCGGGGTCGTTACAGTGCACCCCCGCCTCTAGCTGGAAAGAGTAGTCTGCCCGCTGGATGAGCTCTCTCCGGTTAGAGGGATAGGATCTCGGTGACACCTATCGTTCATTGCATAGTAAAGAAAAATAAAGCATGATTTATTGAACTCATACGCACAGCATGCATTGCATTTACGTAGAGCTTACTGGGATTTCATCTCATAGTGTGTATGTATGTTGTAGGTGATTACGAGGATATAGGTGAGGATGAGATTCCTCCTCCTGAGGCTTGAGTCCAGTTGACGGAGGATGGCTGCATGGTGTGCTGACGCAGTCGAGGCTTATTTGACCCGTGGGGAAGTATGTATAGATTTTGAGGGTTTTAAGTTATTTTGGATAGAATAGGAAAATTGTATAGAAATTATAGGATGTTTGGTACTGGTAGTTGATAGGTTTTATGTTTAATGTTTCAAATGTTTTGGTTTAAACTGTTAATTAAATGTCATTGAAATGTTTTGAACGGTTTTAGGAACGTTACGAATATGCTCGGTTTTTAGAGCTATCCACGCAGTTGGATTTCGCAAAGTCTGCTGTAAGTTGATCGAGTTTAAGTTATAAGTCGATTATTGAATAAATGGTGGGAATTTATAAGGTGTTTTGCTCTCTGGAATCGGATTCCAGAGAGCGTATCGAAGTGTTTGCTCTCTGGAATTCCAGAGAGCACTTGTAATTTACTAAACAGGGATCAGGGATGAAGAGAAAGCAGAAGGAGTGGCGAATGGTCGCAGCGATTGATCACTGCACTGCAGTGTGCAGCGATTGATCGCTGCAGCAATGCAGCGACCAATCGCTGCTAGCTGCAGCATATGCAGCGATCAGTCGCTGCAAAGTTGCAGCGACTGGTCGCCGCTCGCTGCAGCACATGCAGCGATCAGTCGCTGCATGTAGCAGCGACTGGCCGCTGCCACTTTTTGTTACGGGTTGGACAGTTTTGCCCTCCCTTTTATTATTTGTTTTCTTTAATTGTTTTATAGTTTTTAATTAATTTATTTAATTTGTTTTAAGTTGTTTTAAATGTTTTAAAACATAGATTCTTATTCCGACTTCGATTCTGGTTTCGATTTCGGTTTAGGTCCCGCCTAGAGTTTATTTAAAGTATAGAGATAAAAAAAATAGTACGGGAAATACGGGTACAGTATTAGGGTCGTTACACTTCATCTCAAATAGGCAATATTATACTGAGTACAAAGGAATCCTAAGAAATTATCAATCTCTTATAAGATATGACAATAAGTTGTTCCTCGAAGAAAGGAACACAAATGTAGAAAATTAAGGTCATAGTTGACCTCTATCATATTTAAACTCTTTCCGAACAAGTAATTAAAAAAGAATAAAATTATATTATTAAGAAAAAGGTGGGGACTGCAGTGAGCATTCATTTGAAGTCTCCTTGGTTGATGATTTCAAGATCTGATCAATGGTTTTTTTTCTTCTAATTTGTTATGCCATTCATGGAGGGATGATAAGGATGTCATGGAAGTATTAAATAGTGATATGAATATACGACTATGGCATTATAATATTTTCATCTTGATATTGTATGCTCTAAAAACCAAGTTGAATCTGGCTTTTAATTTGGTTATTTTAATGTGAATTCGTACTTTGTTTTTTTTTCTTAATGTAGAGTCCCCTTTTAGGAGATAATGATACTCGATCTAACCCTAACTAATGTTGCCTGTCAAACTAGGTTTAACTTTTATTATATGGAATGAATGAAGTATATACATAACGTTAATATGTATGGCCACTTGTACATGAGAACAAGAGTTGTGGAAATTGCTTATGAAGGCAACAACAGTGCAAGTAAATTGTCATGCCTCAAACCTAAAAAACTGACATCAATAGGTACTAGAGATTCTAAGAAATTTATAAAGAATCCTGCGGTCCAGTTCGATTTGGTTTGCCTTGGTTCGGTCCGATCCAATCTGATTTGGGTCGGTTAATCGATTTGAAGAATTGACGATCGTCTGAAGAAATTCTGAAATTAAATCAGAATAAAATGGGTAGGAGTTTCGAATTTAAACATCAATAAAATTAAATCCGTATAAGAATTATACGTGTAACAACCCCGGTTGGAGTCGCCACGTAATTCATAACTTAACCTCTTAATCAATCGGTTCTTACTTCATGCACCTTGTTCATTATTAGTGTTTTATTTTTTATTTTTAAACATCTCCTAAGCTACATCTGCCGATAGAGTCACAGACTCACATCAACCGACGGTCACGTTCCTGCCACGCGACACATCTGTTTCCAAACATCTCTTAAACTACATCTGCCGATAGAGTCATAGACTCACATCGACCGATGGTCACGTGCCCGCCACGCGACACATCTTTTCCTAAACGTCTTTTAAACTGCATCTGCCGATAGAGTCATAGACTCACATTGACCGATGGTAACACATCTACCGATCACCAGTCGACAACATGACACATACATCATCCGGTATTTGAGATACACAGCATCTACCAATAGACATGTGCAATCCACGTGCTCTTTTAAGACATTTTCTGATAGAGAACATCTATCGGTGGATGCAAGCTCATACATCTTCCGATAGAGGATATCTATCGGTTGATGCAAACTCATACATCTTCCGATAGAGTACAGCTATTGGTGGACATAGATATGTACAGACTTCTAACTTCATTAACTAATCACTCTTATAAATGAAAACCAGAGACTCATCCAGAATACATATAGCGGAAGGCTTAACAACAGATCATTTAATAATCCTTATAATCATTCCAGACTCAGTAGTCAACCAGACAATTTCAAAACTCAATGTTATCAAATAATCTCATCTTACTTAAACTACCATATTCATAATCATCACTAAAATCATAGAGCATTAACCAGGGGTCTCAATCGCCATCCAGCCACAGATTCGCACCCTGATCATCTTCCAGCAACCAGACTTAGACTTCTTCATTAGCTTTGGAATCGTCACCTGAAATCTCGTCACCTACATCATAAAGTTTAAACTATAAGCCTAATGCTTAGTAAGGAATGCAATACTAACATGTATACGTGAATGCATAGTTGCAAGGCAAATCATGATCATGTTCGTTTCATGCTCTTTTCTTGTTCTTATTCGTGTTCTTGTTCATCACTTTTATCATATGGATTAAGGGAGGATTTGTGCCGTAAAGGGGGGAATGACAGTGCAAGTGTACATAGTCCCTTTCGGGTCGTATTCATGGTCCTTCTCTTTGGACAGTGACATACGTCAAACTGCCCCCAACCCTCATTTAGTCCGGTTGCATAAGTTTCGTATTCATTCTCATATCTTGTTCATGGGAAGAACATGCTCATAAATCATTTTCATATGCTTGAGAAATAAATCATGATGCATGACATGAATGTTCCTAAGTCATCAAACTATGGAAAACATCATACTAGATAGTTAACTTTATAGACTCTATCAGAACATCACATAGCATAATTCTCAAACATCCGTAAATCATCCAAGTACAAAACATCTTACTAACTTGAAACAAACATCAAACACATAACTAATTTAGTACCCATAAGATGTAGAGCCCTAGTGGTTGGAAGTCTTAATACATTCACTTACCTGGTGTCCTTTGCAAATGGAGTACTTCTTTCAAATCTTCTTCACCTAAATCATTTCACATTACCAAGTTAAAAATAAAATCCTAATAGTGCTAACCAAAAATCATCATAATGCTTAACCTACTTGTATTTCTATATTCTTCTGTCGAGCACCTTGTGTGCGTGGATTAAATTTCTACAATCTAAATAACCAAATTCAACCCAGTAACTAATCGCATACAGCTATCTAAATGTCCAGAATCAACCCAGAAATGCCTTTAGTAAATGCATATTAGAAATGACCCTATTATTACTCAGCCATTAAAGAATCTGAAACCCCGGGTTCTAACCGAAAACAGAGCTCAAAGTATCTACCAGTAACTACATTCATTAAGTCTTACCTGGTAAGCTGAGTATCGGCGAGAACGAAGGAGAACCGGTTGTTGATGAAGAAGGCTACATGCTGCGAGAGAAAGAGAGTTCTGGGAGGATGGGAATTGCCAAGAGAGAATGTCGGCTACAGTGGGGTTTTTGTGAGGTTTAAGAGTTTCCATTTTCTACTTATACCAAATAAATTCCTCCTTAATTACAATTCTGCCATTACAATAGAAACCCAATAAGCTTTGACATATAATTAATAAATAAAAGGTCAAATAAGAGGTAACCGTTAATTCCATTAAGAAAATCACCTGACTGAGAATGTCGGGTGTTACAATACGTACCGTCAAAACTCGTAATTCCTTTGACATTATTTATGCTCTAGAAAGTCCATTTCAAAGACGATCAATAGAGTTTTCAATCAAATCAAAATTTAAGTTAAAATTCCAAATTTCTAACGAAATAGAGAAAGAGTATTTTGTAGGTCAACTCACCCTCAATGATCACAAATTTCCTAAGGATTAATCCAACAACTACATTGTTTTAAAACTCTTGCGATGGATTTGAGAAGCTAAATTGAATTGTTGTGTTAAAAAAATCTTAATTTCAATGAAGACGAGAAATTGAGAAATATATACTATCTTCGAACAATAATCTCAAACTTGAATGTGAACCTCACATATACGATAAAAATCATATCTATGGAGCAATTCTTTCTCTAACTGCTGTGTATCTCTTGACAAATTAAAAAAGAGGGTTTGTAGAGTGGTTATTTGCTACCTCTAATGAAAGATGATGGTTATTTGCTAACTCACTATATTGTTGTTAAATTGCATAATGATTCTTGTACAATGTGAATATTGTATTTTTTTAATCTCTTAAAAATTATATTTATGAGGCTAATGAAAGACCGACGTAGATGCGTCCTTCTCTATCTAATAATATGAAACGAGTGTGTTGACTTTGGCGCCTCTCTCTCTCTCTCTCCCCAAATATTTTTGCTTGTCTTGTTCAAGGGGAAGAGACAAGAAAAGGTATGGAGGTCGATCTCTCACTCAAGACAGATCATAAAGAAGCAACACAATCAGAGAAAGCAGAAGAAGATGGCAAAGTTCATAGGGCAGTCTTCGACGTAGACTGTCAAAACCCGAAACAGCAACCCCCTGCCGAGGCTGAAGGGGTGGCCAAAGTGGGAGTCGGAGAAGTAGATGATGATGATGATGCATTCATGGTTGAAGTGTCCTTGCGTGATAACATGAAGGTAGAAGAGGTTCCTAATATTAACCTAATATATGGAAAAAGCATGGCTATTCTATACTCTCTCTCCCTCTTTTTCTCTCTCATCTTTACAGTTTAGCATATGGTTAATGTAAAGCTTTAATGGTGTCCTAGTTAGTTGCGTTACAAACGGAGATGGAGAGAATGAAGGAGGAAAATAATTGGTTGAAGAAGGTAGTGGGGAAGACTATGAAAGACTATTATGATCTTCAAATGAAATTCTTAGCAATTCAACAAAATAGCCAAGAAAAGGTAATCAATCCGGACTATCTTTTATTCTACTGCCTTTGATTTCACATTTTTTATTTTCGATTTTGTAGGATCTAAAATGGGTATTGTTTCTCCATGATGATCGAATCGAATTCGACGAGCCAAACACGATACTCAAAGCATCCATCGTTTACGGCCGAAAACCATTTTCTCCGTCAACCCAAGAGACCGACTTAGGCCTGACATTGAGCTTAAATTATGAAAGTTGGAGAAAAAAGATGAAGATAAAGAATAGAAGAGAGAAGAAGTGATAAGTTCTATATCAATGGAGCAAAACAAACTTCAGATGAGGGCTTGCCTGGAATTTCCTCTCACGTTGCCTTCCATCCAAATAGAAAAGCTAGGGCTACTGTTAGAGCTAGATGTGAAGCTATAACACCCGGTAAATTTCCTATAGCGTACGGGAAGATTGTGAGAGTCTAATTTTTTTTTTCTAAGTTCTTGAGTGTAAGTGTATTCGAAGAGAAAATTTAGAGAAAACGTTAGGATTTAAGTATTAAGAATTGTTGTTAAGTTGAATATTAGGTAAAAATAAATTTAAGTAAATGAAAAATTTAATGAAAAGTGAGGAAGGGATGCTCCACGTTGAGAAGGAATAAGGGATGGGGTAAATTTATAAAAATTGAATGATTTTGGTTAAAAATTAAAAGAGAAAAGTTGTTTTATAAAAAGGTAGAAAATTAAGGATTTAAAGACAATTATATTGTCTTCTTCTCCTTCCTCCATTGAAGAGCAGCCATTGCTAGGATTTTCTCCTTCTCTTCATCAGGTTTTGCAAGAAGTTTGAGGTAAGTTTAAGTGGGTTTTTAGTTTTATACGTTTAGGGGTTGATTTTTGGGGTTTTAGGAGTGTTTTTGTGGAATTTGATTAGGGTTTGGAAACTCTAAAGGTGAACTCCGAAAATTTGGTTTCCCTTGCTGGTCTCTCTTCCTAATTGATGGTTTAATACTTAATTATGTTAGTTTATGTTGGTTTTAGGAAGAGATTAAGGATTGGGAGTGAATTAGGGAAAAACCGGTTTTTAAGAAGTTTTGTACCGAATCTGTTTCTGGGATTTCGAATTGGCCAACTTGTTTGGTTGTTGAATATGAGTGTTTCAATGGATAGTAGACGTGTAGAGGTTTACGAAATGGGGTGGCACGTTGAAATCCGTTGAAAAACGAATAAGTTATGGTTGTTTGAAGTTGGACGTTAAACTTTGTTAGAAAATCGGGTTTTAGGATTTATACTCTAAGTGGTTCAAAGTGTTGTTAGTTTTGGTTAGAAAATTTCTTAGAATTCCTTAGAATGATTGCTAAGTGATTTTCTCCCTATTTGTTAGGTCGTCGAGCGAGTAGTTTAACCAGACGAAGTGAACAAGCAGGTGCCGAGCAATCAGGTAAGTAGAGGATTGTGTGTTTTCGTTGCCTTCGAGCCTACACCATGGAACGGTAGAGATATTTGTTTGTTTGGTTGTTTGCTTGTTTGTGTTTTGTTTCTTTTGTGTGACACGCATCATTGTTTTAGAACCACGAGAAATGAGTTGTAGTACGGTTTTGAAGTGTGAGCACTAAATGTAAAGAGATAATGAGAAATGCAACGTGATCCCAAGTAGAGTTGCCTCGTCGGGGAGTAGTGCTCGTGGAGCACCTCAGGAGGGTCTCTACAAGAGATGCATTGCGATAATAAGTGACTGAACAATGATATCAAGTAGAGCTGCCTCGCCGGGGAGTAGTGCTCGTGGAGCACATCGGGAGGGTCTCTACGAGAGATGCACTGTCATAAGAAGAGGTTGAACCGTGATATCGAATAGAGCTGCCTCGTCGGGGAGTAGTGCTCGTGGAGCACCTCGGGAGGGTCTCTACGAGAGATGTACGGGCAAAAGAATAATAAAATGAGAATTGAACCGAAACCAACAGAGAGTGTAGAGACTGCATGTATAGGGGTTGAGAGTGCACTATGTTTTACATTGCATTATTCCCTACTTGCTAAGCATTAGGCTTACGTTTTGTGTTCTGTGGTGTAGGTGACGATAAATATTAAGGTGAGCTAGGCGAGGGAGCCCAGGACTAGCCGGCAGTCGGTGGCGCACGGGGCACGTCAGTGCGGGCAAATTGTCAGGGCGCCTCGACCAGGGTCTTCGGGATGTGTGGTTGGGTATTTAGTTAGACTTTATTTTGTGTGTAAATACTCGTAGTTTGGAACATTTGTACATGTGGTTGTGGGTTGTTTTGAAATCCTTTTTGAACGTGTTTATAAAGTGTTGAATTTCAGGTTTTTGGGATTTGGTAATTTTAGTCGTTATGCTGCTCGTTTTTTGTCGTATTGTAAACAACATAGGGTTCAATTGTTTCAACGTTTACATTAATATTTTGGAGTTGGTTTTCCGAGATTTTTACGGGTCATAGAGCCGGGAGTGTAGGGAATGTTTGGTAAAAGTTTTGGGTGATTTGGAGGTGTTTGGCTTGAGAAAAAGTGGAATAAATGAGTAGGAGGTCGAAGGAGGCGCGCAGGGCACAACTGGGCGCGTGCGGCAGGTTCGCGCAGCGCCGATTGATCGGCAGGAGCTACTGCTTCTCGATCGTGCACCGGAGAGGGCGCCGATCGATCGGCACCAGTGCGCGCACTGGGGAGTGCGCGGCGCCCAGACCGGGCCAGACATGGGTTTTTTTTTAAAATTTTTGATTTTCAAATATATTTTAACCCGACCTTTTCCGACATGTTTTGCATGTATTTTAGGCATGTTTTCCAACTATTTTTTAGGGTTCGAAAAACCCAAAAATTGAGTCAAAATTTTATCAAAAATTATTTTAAAATTCGTTTTAAATGCGGGATTGGTTAGCAAAGTAGCGCACCGAGTCGGGGTGGGTTCGGGGGCGTTACAGAAGCAGCCACTGTGAGTTTTTCATAAATTAATTTCCCTTAAACAACCAGTCCATTCCTAGGACATCAAATCCCGTTATATTCATAATAATAAAATCAGTAGGTAGATTTACGTTCCCTACTAACACATTACTGTCAAGCATCACTTGGTTAGAGTATATGCGTTCACTAGAGGGTAATGCAACATTAAACACATACATGGAAGGGGTAAGCTGTACATCTAACTTAACAGCAAATGCAGATGCTATAAATGAATGAGTTGCACCAGAATCTAATAAGGTAAAAGCAGGCACAGAGTTGATCAATATAGTACCTGACATAACAGCGGGCTGTTCCTCACCTGACTCCATCATGGAGAATATCCTCGATTTAATCATAGCAGAGCCACTCTTAGAAGCTAGGCAGTCTCTGCTAATATGACCGACCTTATTAGAATTGTAGCATCTGGTGATTCTAGGCTTAGGGCATTCTTTGATCGTGTGTCCAACCTCCTCACAGTTGAAACACTTCCCAAAGCCCAATCTGCACTCGCCCGGGTGGTTCTTCAAGCACTTAGGACACTGGGGAAATTTCCTGACACTCAGTACCTTCCCTCCTGTTCCTTGGCTGTTCTGGCCTTCACAAGGCCTCTTCATTCCTCTTTGTTGGTGTGGCTGGATAAAATTTTGTGGGACTTCCTTTGGTCCAGCACACTTCTTTTCAGCTTCTTCCACTTCCAGAGCAGTAGACACGACTTCACTGAATGTCAAGTCTTTAATACCACAAAATTTAACTCCTCGGTAAATTTCCGGCTTCAGTCCATGCACAAATTTGAACACCTTATCCTCGTCCCTGAGAGCAAAATGCCCAGTAAACCTTGTAACAACCCCGATTGGAGTCGCCACGTAATTCATTACTTAACCTCTTAAACAATCGGTTCTTACTTCATGCACCTTGTTCATTATTAGTGTTTTATATATTATTTTTTTTACAAACATCTCCTAACCTACATCTGCCGATAGATTCATAGACTCACATCGACCGATGGTCACGTGCCCGCCACGCGACACATCTATTTCCAAACACTTCTTAAACTGCATCTGCCGATAGAGTCATAGACTCACATTGACTGATGGTCACGTGCCTGCCACGCGATACATCTTTTTCCTAAACATCTTTTAAACTGCATCTGCCGATAGAGTCATAGACTCATATCGACCGATGGTAACACATCTACCGATCACCGGTCGACAACACAACACTTACATCATCCGGTATTAGAGATGCACAGCATAAACCGATAGACATGTGTAATCCACGTGCTCTTTTAAGACATCTTCAAATAGGGAACATCTATCGGTGGATGCAAGCTCATACATCTTCCGATAGAGAACATCTATCGGTAGATGCGAACTCCCAACATCATCCGATAGAGAACATCTATCGGTGGACATAGATATGCACAGACTTCTAACTTCATTGACTAATCACTCATATAAATGAAAATCAGAGACTCATCCAGAGTACATATAGCGGAAGACTTAACAACAGGTCATTTAACAATCCTTATAATCATTCCAGACTCAGTAGTCAACCAGAAAATTTCAAAACTCAATGTTATCAAATAATCTCATCCTACTTAAACTATCATATTCATAATCATCACTAGAATCATAGAGCATTAACCAGGGGTCTCAATCGCCATCCAGCCACAGAATTGCACCTTGATCACCTTCCAGCAACCAGACTTAGACTTCTTCATTAGCTTTGGAATCCTCACCTGAAATCTCGTCACCTACATCATAAGGTTTAAACTATAAGCGTAATGCTTAGTAACGAATGCAATACTAACATGTATACGTGAATGCATAGTTGCAGGGGAAATCATGATCATGTTCGTTTCATGCTCTTTTCTTGTTCTTATTCGTGTTCTTGTTCATCTCTTTCATCATATGGATAAAGGGAGGATTTGTGCCGTAAAGGGGGATGACAGTGCAAGTGTACATAGTCCCTTTCGGGCCGTATTCGTGGTCCTTCTCTTCGGACAGTGACATACGTCAAACCGCCCCCAACCCTCCCTTGGTCCGGTTGCATAAGTTTCATATTCGTTCTCATATTTTGTTTATGGAAAAACATGCTCATAAATCATTTTCATATGCTTGAGAAGTAAATCATGATGCATGACATGAATGTTCTTAAGTCATCAAACTATGGAAAACATCATACCAGACAGTTAACTTTATAGACTCTATCAGAACATCACATAGCATAGTTCTCAAACATCCGTAAATCATCCAAGTACAAACCATCTTACTAACTTGAAACAAACATCAAACACATAACTAATTTAGTATCCTTAAGATGTAGGGCCCTTGTAACACTCGAAATAATGACCAGGTGATTTCCTAACTGTATTAACGGTCACGAATAACTAATTTTCCCAATTTAGAATTTTGATGCAAACCTAATTAATTACATGTGGGTTTTAAACTAGGTTGAGTGGCAAAGCTGTAATAACGAAGGGTGATGATCGGTATATAAAGGAAAAGGAAATGTTTTAAACCTCACTTAAACCACTGTAGCCGACACCTTCCTTTCCGGCGATTTCTTCTCTCGCAAGTTCTTACTCTCTGCTATCAGCAAACTCTCCTCGACTGCCGGTTTACTCCGCCACCACTCGACTACCCTGTGCCCGAGGTATGCATTAGACAATGTGGCTATCTGTTAGTTTATTAGCTCAGTTTTCAGCTCTGTAATGAAGTTTTTGATTCTTCAATGGCCGAGTATTATTAAGGACATTTTGAAACCCGAGATTGGTAATGTCGTTCCGAATCGATTCTGAGCATTTAGAATAACCAACCCGGATTAATCTTAGTTGAATCCAGCTGTTTCGACCTGGGATTTCGGACTGCACGCTGAGTGTTAGACTATTAGATTCGGGAATGACTTTAGTTACTAGAATCTAGGATGACTATTGGTTAGAACTTTTAGGATTCTGTTTTAACTACTGTAATGTAAATGTTTTAGGTAAAGAAGTCTGAAGAGAAGGAGCTCGCATTGCTAAGGAAGCCAGGTAAGTGAATGTATAGGTTTCGCGGTCATTAGGACCCTACATCAAGGGATGCTAGGTAGAAACTTATATGATGATTAGAGGTTCCCTACGCTTCTATCTAGTATTTATGATGATGTTTAGTTAAATGGTAAGATTCATGTTGGTTAATACCCTGTTCTGTGGTTTGATGATTTAAGAGTTCCTATGTTCATGCATCATGAATGTTTTATGCATATGAAAATGTTTTAAGAGCAAGTTTTATTATGAACAAGATAAGAAGATAAAACTCATGCAACGTGGTTAAGAGAGGGTTGGATGCGGTTCGACGTATCTCACAGTCCAAAAGAGGGACATATGAATACGAACCACAGTAGGGACCATGTACACAAGCACTGTCGAACCCCTTTTACGGCACAAATTCTCTCTTAATCCACACAATGTAAAAGATGAATATGATCCATGAATATGAATGATGAATATGATCCATGAATATGAATGATGAATATGATCCATGAATATGAATGATGAATATGATCCATGATTATGAATGATGATTACGAGCAAGGATAAGAACAAGAAAAGACCTTTAAGCATGTATTTTCTCTAAAATATGCATTCATGCATTCATGCTATAGTTGCATTCCTTACTAAGCATTAGGCTTATAATTAATCCTTATGATGTAGGTGAAGAGATTTCAGGTGAGGATTCCCAATCCAAAGAGAATGTTTAAAGCTGGTTGCTGAAGGATGTTCAGGATGACAGTGCAAGGCTGAATAGGTGATTAAGACCCCTGGTTATGCTCTTAGTATGTTGGTGAAGTTTATGATAAGCAGATGCCTAAGTAGAATAAGATTTCTTATAACAATGAGATTCGTAATGATAGGTTAAACTTCAGAATTAATTATGATTTTGAGAATTATTGAATGATCTGATTTGCCTAAGTCTTCCGCTTCATGAATTCTGGCTGAGTCTCTGATTTTCATCTGTATGAGATTTTAAGTCTATGAAATTGAAGTCTATGGAGATTTTGTCTACCGGATGATATGAGAGTTAATTTGTCGTTTAGTGCCCGAATGAGGTTCCATTTGTATTTAAGTATTCACGTGATATGCACATGTCTACCGGGCGATGTAGGTGTTTTCATACATTAGATGATATAGGGGTTATTTTTGTCATCTAGTGACCGGATGATGTAAATATTGTCTGACGTCATCGGTGGATCAAGTATTTTTCTCCACCGAATGATGTAAAATGATAGCTGACATCATTGGTGGATGAAGCGTGTTTCTTCACCGGATGATGTAAATAATGCCTGACGTCATCGGTAGGTGCCGAGTATTAGAAGTCGAATAATGAGTCTTCCGGCTGACGTCACCGGATAATGCCGAGTATTATACTCACCGGAAGATGTAAGTTTTATTTTGTCGTTTAGTGATCGGATGATGTAGTGTATTTCAAGTACCGGATGATGTGGGCACTTCTTGTCGTCTAGTGCTTAAGTAATGTTTAAAATCAGTCACGTGAGATGCTCGTGCCCACCGGTAGATGTTCTCTATCGGGCAATGCTTTAATGAGTCACGCAGGGTGCATGTGACCAATCAGATGATATACACTTTGTCACCCGATGCATGCAAACCCATGCACACTGATCTGAGTAATGACGAATGGTCTGGGGCATTTCTTCCCTGCCCGATTAAGTCACTGATCAATTGACCGAGCTTAGTCGCTCGACTCTGTGAAAGATTTAGCCGACAGGACTGAAGGAGAAGTCGAGTTATGAGAGAGTTCGGTTCCCTCGATAATATTACGCCTCTGTTTTTAGTTTAAGAGTGAAGGAAAAAAAAAGAGAATGTATGAAACAGTTGAATAGGGGAACAGAGAGGAAAAACTAGAAGACGAGTAGATGATTAATGAAACAATGTGATTATGTGACGGCTCCTGCCGGGGTCGTTACAGCCCTAGTGGCCGGAAGTCTTAATACATTCACTTACCCGGTGTCCTTTGCAAATGGAATACTCCTTCCAAATCTTCTTCACCTAAATCATTTCACATTACCAAGTTAAAAATAAAATCCTAATAATCCTAACCAAAAATCATCCTAATGCTTAACCTATTTGTATTTCTATGTTCTTCTGCGGAGCACCTTATGTGCGTGGATCGAATCTCTACAATCTAAATAACCAGATTCAACCCAGTAACTAATCACATACAGCTATCTAAATGTCCAGAATCAACTCGGAAATGCTTTTACTAACACATAATAGAAATGATCCTATTATTACTTTGCCATTAAAGAATCTGAAACCTCGGGTTCTAACCGAAAACAGAGCTCAAGGTATCTACCAGTAACTACATTCATCAAGTCTTACCTGGTAAGCTGAGTATCGGCGAGAACGAAGGACGATCGGTTGTTGATGAAGAAGGCTACTTACTGCGAGAGAGAGGGTTCTGGGAGGATGGGAATTGCCGAGAGAGAATGTCGGCTACAGTGGGATTTTTGTGAGGTTTAAGAGTTTCCATTTTCTACTTATACCTAATAAATTCCTCCTTTATTACAATTCTGCCACTACAATAAAAATCCAATAAGCTTTGGCATATAATTAATAAATAAAAGGTCAAATAAAGAGGTGACCATTAATTCCGTTAAGAAAATCACCTGACTGAGAATGTCGGGTGTTACAAACCTTGACAGGAACTCGAATTGCCTACTGTACTCGGCCACAGACCCTGTCTGCTTCAAGTTCAGAAATTCCAACTTCTTTGCAGTTTAGACTGTAACACCCTAGTTTTTTGGGTTTTCCGCTCCAAGGGGTGTTTTTGTAAATAAGGAATATAGGACCGTCTAACGAGCATGAGGTGTATTTAGTGTCCTGGGGGTTTATGGAAATTTTTAGAAGAATAAGTAAATTTTTATAGACCCATATCGATAGTGTAACGTTAGAGTTCCGTTTTTAGCCCTGTAATGTTTTAATTCGTAAAAATAGTAAACAAGGTCCAATTTACGAACGGTTAGTCTCGTTAGAACCCTAAGAATAAGTTGGAATATTTGGAGGAATAAGGGAGTTTTGGGGAAACCAAACCGGTATATAAATTGTGAACAAAGTAAGGAAATTGAACTAAGGGCAAAATAGTAATTTAGGAAAATCAAAATTTAAATAAAAACAAAAACACCCCCCCTTCTCCATTTTTTTTTTCCAGATTGTGAAATCCCCCTCCCTTGGCGATTTCTTCCTCCCTTTCACGGTGCTTCTTCATCGCCCATCTAACGTTCCGTATTTCTTCGAGTTTTCTTCCCCAAATCAACGCTCTAGGTACGTTCTACGCTTTGACATAGTTTAGTTGATGTTTTAGGGTTGGTTTTGATTTAGGGTTTAGTTTAAAATTTCTAGATTGATGAGAAATCGATAGGATAGCGATTTTATAGCTCATTGATGAGGTTTTGGTTGTTATTTAGGTGGGTAGAGTGAATTAATGATGTGGGTGAATATTTATGGTTAGGTTTTGGTGGTTGGAGGTTAGTAAAACACCATTAATGGAGTTAAGTAGTTGGTGAGCACATTGTGCTCGACGAAATGCCCGAATGAAGTGAATAAGAGTTTTAGGAAAAATTTTCTTAGCTCGGAGTTTCGTTTAGTTTTGATTTTTATAACATAAGATCGATACTAATGACGTATTATGAAAATGCCTTAGGTAACCCAAGCTCTCAAAGGACGGTGCTCGGCATAGCTAAGACTCCAGGTAAGTGGGTGTTAGGTTTCCGGCCTTTCAGGCCCTACATTGTATCGATGTTAGGTTTTATGATGTTTTCTGATTGTGGGGCTTAACTAGCCGGGTAGTCTAGGATGTTTCCTAGTAGTACTCAGTTAGGTTCGTATATGAGTAAGATTCGTTTATGTGTGCCATGAACGGTTAGATGATTGTTCGGAGTCTCTTTCTTCACGCATCATGTTTTTCCCTTATGATTTAATGAAATGTTTTGCATGCACGTTTTCGAGTAAACGAAGTAAAGTAAATAATGTTAAATGAAGTTGGGGGATGAGTAGGGCACGGGGCACGTAAATGGCAACTCAGGGCACGAAAATATGATAATGGCAACTCAGGGCAAGTGTTTGGTCTACTGGGTAGACGAGTGGTGCCCGTGCCTACTCATACCTAATGATATATATGTATGTGTTATGTAAAGTAAACAAACAAAAAATGAACATGTTTTTGAAAGACCATGCATTATGTATTCTCATGTTTTAGTGCACCTCTTTACTAAGCATTAGGCTTAATGTGTTTATCGTATGATGTAGGTGACGATAACGAAGGTGAGGAACTTCCTCCTGATGATCAGGCATAGGTGATCGATGGGCGGAGCTCGTGGCGACGTGATGTGTTTTGGCTAGGCGTGATGACCATGGGTGTGCTCCGAGTCGTTTTGTGGTAATTAGTTGTGAATTAGAAGAATATAGGTTGTTTAAAAGATTTTAGGGTGTATAGAGAAATTCGATATTTTGATGATTATAGTGGATAATGGTTTGAGTAAAGTGTTATTTTGAATGATTGACAAATGAATACGTTTTGGAGAAGATTTAAGGATTTAAATGTTTATGGTGATGTTGTTTTGTGGATTTGGTTGGATTATGTTTGATGATATTAGGTGTTAAATGGTAGGGATGTGTTCGGGTTTTAGAGCGATCCACGCGGTTTATTTTCATAAATTTTAGTTACGGATTTAGGTAAGCCTTTGAGTCGAGTTTTGCTCGGGAGATTGAATTATTGAGTATTTAATATGGTTAGGAATGTTTTTGGAAGGTTGAGGTGAAGAGGAGATAATGGAAAAGGGAAGAATTGGTTAAGTGTAGAATGGAGGGGAAAGAGCGTAGGTGGGTGTGCCTGGCCAGCGTGCTGGCTGGCGAGCAATCGCCCGGGGTGGCGATTATTCGCCACCCCCTCTGGATTTTTGGCTGGAATTGGTTGCCAATTCCAGAGAAGGTGGCGATTGTTCGCCACTCATGGCGAACAATCGCCTCGATCGCATGCTAGGCGTTCGCGATCGCTGGGCATTCGCGAACGCTGGGGCGATCATACGGGGCGAGCAATCTCCCCAAATTTGGACGATTGATCGCCCCTCGCGTTTCCTTCTCTGGCGACTGATCGCCAGTAAGGATGGGCGATCAGTTGCCCCTCCTTTTGGCTGGCTTCTGACGGTTTGCCTTCCCTGTTTTTATTGAGCTTGTTATTTGGTTTTCTTTTAGTTTGTTAAAATGTTAAGGGAAGTGTAAAAAAAAAAAAGAGAGAGAAACCTAGTACGTCAAATTGAGGGTTTAAAGTTAAGATTATGTAATGGCCATTTCCATGGCGGCCCTGACCGGGTTGGGGTCGCCACATGGACAGTGCTGCTAAAATACTTCTCATAGAAAATGTCCTTGAATTGTGACCAAGGCATCGCCAAAACATCAGTGGTGGTCTCTATTGTTTCCCACCAGAGTTGAGCATCACCAGCCAAATGAAAATGTTGTCAACGTGACCTTGTCTCCTTCTCCAATGTTGGTGCATCTAAATATACTTTCAATCTTCATAAGCCACCCTTCAGTAATAACCGGATCAGATGACTGTCCATCAAACGTGGGTGGTCGTAGCCTCCTGAATCTTTCTCCAGAATGTTCATTGCTAGAACTCGAGTTGGCACTTCCTTGTACTTCTCGGTTCAACAGCACTCCTAACTGATCGGACTGCTGACGCACTAAGTCTGTTTACTGACGCACCAAGTCTGTCAGCTGCCTAATCACGCTAGGATCTTCCTCAGCTCTTAAGTTGGGCATCTCTCTTGGTACTCTTGGTCTTCCTGGTCGTCTAGCCATTTTCTATACTCCTGTTGAAGGTTAACTACTCTCATAAACATCTAATAACTAAGGTTAACATAAACACTGACAGTTGTTGGAGTGCTCCCATGCGACGATCGGCACTGATGAGTAATCTTTTGAACGGTTTAACTGAATGTCTCTGATACCATACTGTAACGCCCTGAGTCCTCTAAACCCAGTTCGTTATACATAATCCGAACATAACTGAGAAACTTTGGACCAAATTTAAAATTTCGCTCGAAAGTCAAAATTTGGCATATATTTTTTTTTTTCTAAAATCTCAAAACTTTTAAAATCTTGCAGCGGAAATTCTTTTGAGCAAAACAGAATTAAGCAGAGCTATAAAACAATGTTTGAATAATCGGTTAAAATATTAAGAAATAATTCGGCCAGAAGAGATCAAGACTTGAGCATGAAAACTTGAAAATCGTAAGAGTCAAACACATCTGTCGATAAACAAAATTAACGAAAAGGGGGCGGATACAGAAACTGAAGGCTTCCACCTATCACAAAACGACAAAACATATCATACACTTCTACCGATGACGTAAGGACAAACTTATTATATACTTCTACCGATGACGTAAGCCAGATGATTCATTCATCTAACTCACACCAATCACAAAACGACAAACTTATTATATACTTCTACCGATGACGTAAGCCAGATGATTCATTCATCTAACTCACACCGATCATAAAACGACAAACTTATTATATACTTCTACCGATGACGTAAGCCGGATGATGTAAGCCGGATGATTCATTCATCTAACTCACACCGATCATAAAACGACAAACTTATTATATACTTCTACCGATGACGTAAGCCGGATGATTCATTCATCTAACTCACACCGATCATAAAACGACAAACTTATTATATACTCCTACCGATAGACCAAAAAGAGACTCTAATAAGGAGCAAAACCCGACTGCTAAACGATTTTTTTTTTTGTGCATTTTACTGAAATCATTCTGATCAACATAAATCCACAATTCTTAAAAATTCAGAATAGCAAACTACAATCGAAATCAAATCATATTATTAAATCCAGAAAAGAAGATCACAGAAGCGTTAAAAGAAGTATAAAACTTCTACTATCATTAAAATTCTCAGAACACTTCATCAGAATACCTAACCACTGAAAACTCTCATTCAGACAAAAGTTAAACCGCCTCATCAGAGCACCTAACCGTAGCATAGAAGTGCTCCTCCAACTTCACCTATTCCTCAATAAACTCAGGGAATTCACCTGTTGAAAGCTCAGCACCTACATCACAAAACTCATCTATTAGCCTAATGCTAAGTAAGTAAAGCAGTAATGAATGAAATGCTGAACATAAATTCCTAAACATGCAAATTTCTACTTTCTCATCTCAGTTGTGTATGCATTCATTTCTGATCTGATCCCCCTGTGAAATTGGGAGTTGGATCACTTCTCCCAAAGTCATACGTCATCACTCTCGATTAAGGGGCGGACTAGTTCCCTTAACAAACTGTTAAGATCCCCCTGTGAAATTGGGGTTTGGATCATTTTCCCCAAAGTCATACATCCTCTCTCTTGATTAAGGGGCGGATTAATTCCCTTAATAACTATTACACTCTGTTCATTCCTTACCATGTCATTTCAAGTAAATTCATTTTCGTATACTTTCAAAATATGATGCATGACATACAAACACAATCAAGCATACACAATCCTACTGTTTTGTGATGTAGGCCCGAAGGCACAAGCATACTTCACTTACCTGGTCTCCTGGAAATCGCTCGGCTGTAAGCTACTTTAAAAGCTCGCTCACCTAAAGTCATAGCAGTACATTAATCAAACTTTCACTAAACTCACCAAGAATCAATCAGAAGTTTGAGGAAACCAGTTTGAAACCCTGCTACCTGTGCATTCCCATTTATCACCAAAATCCGAACCTACTCTCAATCACAGCATCCTCGAAATTTCTCACATTGTACTCCCTCAGTTACCTAACTGCTAAAATACAAGAAAACGAGGAAAAACTTACCTAGGTTAAAAGAGAATCGAGCAAGAGAATCGCCAAAAAGGGTTCTGCTGGAGAGCTGGAGGCCAAAAGAGGAATGATAAACAGAATAGTGGCGGCTACAGTGCATTAAACTCAAACCTCTCTTCTTAAATACGTTATCCACTTTTTAAATTTCCAATTACCCTTATGCCCTTGCCTAGTCATCCATTAACCCTACTTTTATTATTGTCATTTAAAGTGTGCCATTATTTTAAAAAATGAGAGCTGGTTCGATAGAACCGGGTGTTACAATCTCAGAGTTGGGTTTTATTTTTTTTGTAGGATTCAATTCAATACTTATTTTGAGAGTTTTAGACGTGTATTAATGTGAGTACTACAACTATAGGTATTGAGGATTGCAAATTGGTTTGGATTTCAAAAGTGCAGACTTCAAAAGCATCGTGAGATATACATATGTTAAAGTAGAAATTTTATTGATCATATTAGGTCATGTTATTCATGGTTTTCATGCACCAATGAGATTTCATGTTTTATAGAATGTTAGTTTAATTATATATATATATTGTGTATGTATTTCACCATTATTATAATTACCAGTCATAGGCACAAGGTTTGTTTGACCAACTAGCGAGGTCATTGTTGTTGTGCACATAGTAATGTTTGAGTATGTGCTTATATGTTATGCAAACATGTTATAGGGAAACTTATGACGTCGTTCCCCTAGATGAAAACTCTTAACCTGATCATAATTTTTGTTTATTCATCACGATCTTTTTAGTGATCATTTTCTTCCTCATAAGCCTATGACACCAATGTTTAAGTTTGTAAGTGGTCTCTTTTTCATTGACGATTTTATCTTATAAACATGTTGTTTATTTTATTACTTACAATATACAAGTAAATTGTCTTCTTGTGACCACTTTGATGGTCGGTTTAAACTTAATTTCAATATTAATTTTACTATTTGTATGCACAAACTGTTTTTAACACAATAGATATAATACTTAAAACCGCTATTGAGTGTAGCCAACTCACTCAAAATTACTGCCTATTTTTCATGTTTTAAATAGAAAGATTTAGAGCAACTCAAGCATAAGTGAACTGATATTATTTAGGTTTTACTTAATTTCTTTTGATTTATTATCTTTACAAAGACATTATAGTACTTTTTTTATTTTATGTTATTTTTTATTATGTAAACGCATAGGCTGACCCACTACAATCACGGGTCGGGCCTGGTCCATGCCCGGGCGATGGGCTGAGCCAAGCCTATTAGGGACCCACCCGGCTTGTTGAGCCCAACTCTGAGCCTGCGATGGCCATATTGACAAATTATTTATGCTTTAATTAATAAGAAAACACAAACTATTATTCTTAGTAAATCTTTTTGTGATGTAGCTAATATATTTCTTGATTTTTTAAAACTATTTTATAATGCTACAAATACATGTTCAGGAATTTATTATCTCACTTCTTAACTTGTTCTCCCAATTTTTGTAAACTTAACGGGTAATTTTGCACAATATTAACAAATAGATGAATTTAGAGATATACTTAATAAAATGGAAACAAAATTTAAAAACTATTGACTTGACATTCCTCATATTTTTTTTATGCATACATAATGAATCCTAGATATAAATTAAGAGTGTGTCTTATGATTATAGAACTTCTACTAATTTATATATTACCCCTTTACTTTTTAGTGATCAAATAACAGATGAAATTGCTAGTTTATATTCTTCTTATAAAATTAAATATTATAATGTTAATCGTTGACATCCTCTTTCATATGCTAGTTTTAATACTTGTAACACCCAAAAATTTCCTTATCGTCCGTAGCCTAGTTAGGATCTGTTATGAGAGTTTAATTTCATTCAGAGATGATGCAAATTATAGAGTGAAATTTTAAGAGGAATTGATGAGAAAAACCTATAAGTGGTGTTGTAAAAATTGTTGTTAATTGAATCCTATGTAAAACTAAATTTAAGGGAATGAAAAAATTGAATGAAAGATGCATGTCACGTTGGATGCAAGGAGGATGGAATGGGGGGGGGGGGGGGGGGGGGGTTGTTTTATAAATGTTTAAAGAATGGTGGAAAGAATTAAAAGTAGAAAGATTTTTTTTATAAATTAGTTAAAGTAAAGGTAAAATTTACAAACACCCTTTCTTCATCTTTGCCCTCCACGAAACCCTCATCATCCATTGCTGCATTTTTTTCCTCTTCTCATCAAGGTTTCAAGAGTTTTTAAGGTAAAACTTTAGTGGGTTTTGTTGATAATGCAACAAGGGGTTAGTTTTTAGTGTTTTGGTGTGAATTTTGGGGGATTTGGTTAGGGTTTAGAAAACCCTAATAGAGGGGTCTGATTTTCTCTTCCAATTGCTAGTTCCCTTCTTAAATTTAGTGATTTAAGCATCTAACATGTTAGTTTAGATTGTTTTTGAAGTTAGAATTAGGATTTGGTGAAAGTTATACAAAAATCGGTTTTGTACACTTAATGCACCGGTTCTGTTTTTGCATTTTCGGATTGGCCTTGGTGTTTGGTTTGTTAATTTAAGTGTTTCAATGGATAGTAGACGTGTAGAAGTTTATGGGTTGGGGTGGCACGTCGAAATCCGTTGAAAAACGAGTAAGTTATGACCGTTCGAAGTTGGGCACTAAAAAATTGGTGGAAAAATCGGGTTTAGGGTTTAGAGTTTGAATTGGTTAGTAGTCTTGTTAGTTTTGGTTAGAAAATTTCTTAGGAATTTCTTAAAGTGTTTCTAAGCTATTTATTTATGTTAGGTTATCGAGCGAGTGAATCGATTGGACGAAGTGAACAATCGAGTGCCGAGCTGTAACGTCCCCGAACCCGCACAGGCTCGATGCGCTACTTTGCTAACCAATCCTACGTCTAAAATGGCGTTTAAAATAATTTTCGTAAAATTATCAACTCGGTTTTGGGTTTTTCGAACCCTCGAAAAAATATTGTAAAACATCCCAAAATACGTTTAAAATGCCTTAGAAAATGTTGGGGTAAAATAATTTGGAATTAGGAAAAAAATATTTTATGTATTGGCTTTTTTTGATTAATTATTCGGTTTCCTATATCTTCTACTGCTAGTCATTGTCTATCCAAGGTCGAATGATTGGATCACAAGAAATTTAGAGTATTAGAATCAAGTTGCGAATCATAAAAGTTGTGCATCATATAAATAGAAGTAACCTTTGCAATTCAATATGCTAAATACGACATCTACGACGAAATGTTGCCAATTTTATTTGAGATGTTTGAGTCTTCAAATTTGAGCCATAAACCTAACCTCTCTACTCCTCAACTTGAGATTTTCATTTGTGAGAGTTATGTTATTACTCTTTAACATTCAAAACCCTTACACACATTATTTGCGATACGATCAAAAGGTCACGCTCATGAAAGAGTCAAGTGTAAGACTTTGATTGACATCTGAAGCTCAATTAATTAGAATGGGAAGATTGATTGCGGAAGGAAACTTCAAGAAGGAGGGTTGAAGCGTAGACGTAAGCAAGGCTGGCTAAACCACGTTCACAAATTCTTTGCATTCTACTCTCTTACTCCTTTATTTATTCTTATTGATATTTTTTGTATATTGGATTTAGCAAATCTAGTTAAGAGAAGAAATAATATTTGAAGATGCAAATGATTAAGTTTTAATCAAACCAAAAAGCCTAGATAACCTAATTCATCCCTTGAGAGACGTGTTCTAGAATTTATGTGGAGAGGGTAGAGTGCAGAATCCTAAGACCAATAGGATAAACTTTTGCAAGGAATTCAAGCTTGTGAATATACTAGTATTTGAGAATGAAATGGATCCACAAGATGCAAAAAATTGGTTATGAGTAATAATATGGAATCTAAATGCAAATAAATATCCCGGCCAACATACAGTTGGCTTAGCAACATTTTATTTTAAGAAGATAGCAGAAGTATGGTTGAAGTAATTGATGTTAGACTATTTGATTGAGAACATGAGTTACGTACTTTTTGAGCCAGTATTTTGTGACAACTACTACAACATTGAATAAGTAGCATATAATCTATGCATACCATGACTTTGTCCAGGAGAAGCATAGTGTTTAAGCACCACTCCAAGTTTGTGAAGTTATTGCTATACATTAAAGAGATTGATTTGATTGATAGAACTTAAGTTTAGAAAACATCTAAGGTCTAAGTATTGCACTAAATGAGCGAATATGAAGTTGACTTCTATATATAAGGTTCTTGGGTGATTTTCAACATGTTGAGGTTGATCTTAATTAATCTTTAGAGAATATAAAGAAAAAGATTATATAGAAGGGCCTAGCGAAAGGGAAATAACAAGAAAGAATTAGAAGAGAGATTGTAATTGTGGAAATAGTAGTCATCATACTTAAACGAGAACAATGGTTCTTTCAGTGGCGGGAATGCAAGCCTTTTATGTTTCTCATACCGACAGACAATGAAAACATCTAAAAAGGAATTGTCTGTTGAATCTATAACCCACACAGCCTAACTCAATACTGACTCAGAATACTACATTGGTCCAACTGTTGGGGCTAGCAAAACATTTTTCAAATAGAAACAACAAAGTTATTAAGGATCTCAAATGTTCCCGCCACCATATTGGAATGTGACATCAATTTTATTATCATCAACACAAGCATAATGGTTCCTACTTTTAGAGGTCTTCAGGTACTAGCAGATTCTCAGGCCTAACTTGACACTCTTAAGTAGAGCTAGTCAAGTTGTAGGTCTTGGATCTAACACTTCCAAAAGTGGTAGAGGAAGTTGCAGGAAAAAAAAGGAAAATGTCACTAGACAAACTTATTCAATTAGACTTTGGAGGCTTATGATTACACTGATCACAACATCATTGACAATACTACTACTAGAAAATGCGTTTTTGACACTAAACTAATACATTATTTTGTTTATGCATTATTTGTAATTATGTAAAAGAGTTTCTACCATCAGTAGTGTTGAAGGCACCATTAAATATACATAGTGAGGTCTCACTTGTTTGTTATTTTGTATGTGTAATAATCGATGATGTATTGGTACTAGATCTAATATTTCTACTTAATGTGATCATAGGGGTGGATTGACTGAGTAAATATAGAGCAACAATGACTCTTGTGCAAGTGTTATTCTTTATAAAGAAAATCGATAGACTGTTGTGTACTACTGTACTTTGAAAGTGGTCACAACTATCCTTATCTTACAGGTCTGTATAGATAGATAAAAGAGATTGGAACAATATATGAGTATGTATGCTATACATGGTGAATGCAAAACAGTTGGGCAGAATCCTGTTTTATCATTTGTGATTGAGTATCTTAACATATTTCTAAGGGATTTATCAGGATTGCCACACGATCGTGAGATAAAGTTTTGTATCAAGTTGGTTATTGACATAGTTTTAATATCTATTGCTTTTTACTGAATGGCTAGTACATAGCTTAAGGATTTACTACTTAGTGATTTTATCTATAATAAAATGTCTTTGTGGAAATGTCAGTGCTATTTGGTAAGAAGCAAGATGATTAGTTTTGTTTTTTGTATTGACTACAAAAAAACAGGTGGTTACTATCGAGAATTGATGAGTTTTTCATTAGTTTTGTGGATCTAAGTACTTCTCTTAGATTGACTTAAGATCATGTTATCACCCGTTGAAGATCCATGAGGGAGGAAGATATTCTAAAGATAACCTTCTTTACATCTTATGGGCACTTTAACTTTATGATTTTTTCATTTGACCATACTTGATTGCTTTTATAGATCTCATGAACAGAGTCTTATGACCTTATCTCAATGGATGATTTTCATTAATGACACTAAATTTTTTTAGTCATATTCCCAATATATGAAGAATTTGAGGATTATTTTGCATATATACTAAAAAATTATTAGTTGTATATAGAAAAAATACAATATCTGGATGATAGAGGTAAATTTATTTAGGCATGTGATATCTTATGATGATATATTTATAGATTTAGAAGTATTGAGCTTGTGTTGAATTTGAAGTCATTGCAAAATATTACTGAAGTTTACAATTTTTTTTATTTGACTGGTTACTACCCTTGTTTTGTATAGAACTTTTTTTTAGTCCCTTTCTTGTTGACACAACTTACCAAGAATGATTTAAAGTTGTTATTTTATGCGAGGAATTTAGGAAAGAAATTGAGCAATCAATTGAGCATATATTTTCAAACCAAAATTAAAATATAGGGTAAAATGTAATTTGGCACCTACAACTAGGTGAAATGGGTAATTTACAACGTAAACTCGGATAATGAGCAAGAACAACCTTAATGTATTAATAATGGGTAATATGGCTCATACCGTCCTATTTTTCGTTAAAATGTCACATTTTTTTCACGTGTTCATTTTTTCTTCCCGAAATGCCCCTGCACGGAGTCATAACTGGACCGGATCAGTTTGGCTAATTCCACTCTGGTTTTTTTTTTTAAATCCTATTCCTGTCTTCACTCTTCTCCTTTCCAAGTTCTAGAAATGCAGACCCCCGACCAGCTCGCCTCTCTTTCTCCTCTCTTTCACCGCGCTCTCTCTCTCTCTCTCTCTCTCTCTCTCTCTCTCTCTCTCTCTCTCTCTCTCTCTCTCTCTCTCTCTCTCTCTCTCTCTACCGAGACCTCGCCTCACTCGCTCTCGATTCTCTCTCGCCAGTCACCAGATGACAATTGACAGATTGCTCACCACTCGACCAATGAAGGTAAGGAAAAACTTTCTCACGCTTCTCGAAGAAATTTGCTTACTATAATTGCTGAAGTTCTTTATTTTTAGAGTTTGAAATCTGAACCTTAATCCAAATGTTCATGATCCTACAAAACATGAAATTTGATCAAAAGCTAAGATTTCAAACATTTAAAACGATAAAAATACGACGAAACCACATGAAATGAATGAAATTTTGTGCTTTATCAACTACCTTATTAGATGCCACTTTTTTTTTTATGTACAAAATGATAGTCCAAGGAGACAAAATTTGACTTTTAATAAAACATCAGGTTGGTGAAGAAATACGTACACTAACATTGTCACACAAAATAACTAGAACAATTGATGGAGAGAGATGTTATTCAGTCTCAGCAAGTTTATTAGCTCTACAACAATACTCATCTTCTATGTTGGACCGTGATAGAGATTGTTGTTTTGAAGAAGACTAAGAAACCAAATATGGACCAAGAAAAATACAATACCCGCTTGTGCTGCGTTTTTCATCATTTGAGGATGTCCAATTGACATATGTATAGCCAAGGATATCAGAAGAAGAGGCAACTTGAAACTTAAGGAAAAAAAACGTGGTACCTTTGAGGTAATAGAAAATTCATTTAAAGGCTCGCCAGATGTGATGACCCGAATGGAAACGTATGAGGAGGAACCACCTAGTGCTCCATGAATCCCGAGTGGGACTTGGGCCGCAGTGTAACACCCGACATCTTCGGACAGGTGAACTTTCTTTTAAGGAAACAGAATTAACTGCCATTTGTGCATTTATTTCTTTGGTCAAAAATTAGGCGTCAAAGTTTAATCAGTTCTCTTTATAAAATTAGGTTTGGTGGCACACTTGTAATTAAGCCTGGCTCATTAAGTGTATAAATAGAAAATAGAAATCCTAAAACCTCACAAAAACCTCCACCAGCCGACTTTCCTCTCTCAACTGACTCTCTCTCCCCTCGGCTCCCTTCTCTGTCCTTCCTCCAGCGATCAACTTCCTTCGGATTTCTTTCGATACTCCAAGCTCGAGGTAAGATTTGGATAATGTGTTTACTGATTAGTCATTTGAGAGTTGATTAGAGATTTAGATTTGGGTCTTCTGAGGAAGTTGTAGTATCATGGTAGTTATAGCTATTAACATAGCATTTATAATTGTTGTAGATAATAAGTAGAAATAATGAACGTTGGCTGAGCCTGGGTAGTTGGTGAACCTGAACACCATTATCGTTTAGCTGAGGTTTTATGCACACTAGTTGACTGATATAATGCTCGAATGAAAACAAGTTAGACTTCTAGGATATATACTTAGTTAGAAAGCTACCATTCTGGAATATTAGACTACTTATGATTTGTTTTCTTACATTAATACGTGAAATGTCTTAGGTGGGAAAAAGCTCCAAGTGAAGGAAAGACATTGCTAAGGAATCCAGGTAAGTGAGTGTGTTAAGTTTCTGGCTATTAGAGCCCTACATCACAAGGGTAGTAGGGTGTAACGCCCCGAACCCGCCCCGGGCCCGGTGCGTCACTTTGCAAACAATTCCCGTGTTTAAACGACGTTTAAAAGTAATTTAATAAAATTCTCGGCTCGGTTTTTGGGTTTTCCGAACCCTCAATTTTTCTTGGAAAGCGTGTCTAAAATCCTTAGAAATATGTTGGAAAAATGTCTGGTTAAAATGGTTTGGAAAATCGAAGAAAAAAACAAAATTTTAAAAAAAAAATAGGTAGGGGCACTGCTAGGCGCCGCGCGCGCCTCACCTCCGGGTGGCGAATACTCGCCACCCACTCTGCCCTGCTCGCCCAAAATTGCCCCAGAGGCGATTACTCGCCTCCCATGGCGAGCACTCGCCAACCCCTCGGGTTTTTGACCTCCAAAACGCCCAAAAACTTGACTTTTTCCCGGCTTTTCGACCTTCCCTCACTTCCTTCATTTTTCTACGGCTAAAACACCTCCAAAAATTCCGAAAATTTAAACATACCTTCCCGACACCTAAACCTCCAAAGCCTATAAAAATCTTGGAAAACCGACTTCAAACGGAGAAATACAAAAATAGCAAACATAACCCGACGATAGTTATTTTAAAACCAAACGGGCGGCGTAACGCCTAAATTTCTTTAAACCAAAACCTGAAAATTTACAACAAAAAATATACTATTTCAAACCCCAAACACTCACAACCATTACGAAATTAGTTTCAACCAAAACGACGCACAAAATAAAATCATTTACAAAAAAACTGTACAACCGGAACTAAAACGTTTATAACCAACCGTTCACCATTTGTTCTACCTTACTTCCAACACACAAAACATTACAAACACTAAAACAACCATCTAACAAAATGTTCACCTCCCACACTACCCGACGAACAGTGGTCCAGACGCCCCGACAACAGCCTGCACCGGCGGACTCCGTACTCCTCCGACTGCGGCCTAATCCTGAGCTGTCTCATCAACCTCACCTGTATAAAGCTCGTCACCTACACCATAGAACACAAAACATAAGCCTAATGCTTAGCAAGTAGGGAAATGCATAATAACATACTAAATGCTCAACTCAACCCTAACATGCAATTTCTACACACTCAGTTGCTTTCTTTTCATTCGGGTTGCATTTATCTTTCACTTTCATGTGAATCAAGTAGGCACACGCCCCCACACAGTCCAGGACGGCCACGCCTTGACCCACAAAGCTAGACCGGAGGCACACGTCCCAACACAGTCCAAGACGGCCAACCGAATTTCCTCCAATCGATCGTAGAATCCTCATCGCGCACTTCAAGCACGAACCTCATTGTGCACTTCAAGCACGGGTGCACTTCAAGCACCAACCCCATTGTGCACTTCAAGCACGAACAGGTTGAGGTCGAGAAATTCATACTCACGACTCATTACGTACATTAGAATCCCCCAATCGATCGTAGAATCCTCATCGTGCACTTCAAGCACGAGTGCACTTCGAGCACAAACCCTATTGTGCACTTCAAGCACGAATAGGTCGAGGAATTCATACTCACGACCACGTTGCAAATCTTTTCTTATCTTTCATTTCATTCTTACCGCTCAAGGATGCAAAACACGTAATTTCGTAGTTTAGAAAACCATGATGCGTGACACACGATGCATGACACAAAGCAAAACATATCAACAATCAACAATCTCTACCGTTCTATGGTGTAGGCCCGAAGGCAACAAACACTCATCCACTACTTACCTGGATGCTGCTCGATACTTCCTTGTTCACTCCGTCCAACCAAACCAAACGTTCGATCACCTAACCAATAACAAAATTCACTTAGTAACAACCTAAATAAATTATAAGGATTTTTCTAACTAAACTAATCACACATTTCAACCTAAACTCACAACTTAACTCCAAACCCGATTTTACACCAAAATTGACCGTCCAACTTCAAACGGTCGTAACTCTCTCGTTTTTCAACGGATTTCAACGTGTCACCCCATTTCGGAAACCTCTACACGTCTACTATCCATTGAAACACTAAAAATAACCAAACAAACACATTAGCCAACTCAAAAATCCAACCAACAGAATCGGGTATATAGGTGTTCTTCAACCATTTTTGTGGAACACTCCACCAATCTTCAATCTAACCCTCAAATCTACTTAAACTAAATCATCCAACAACCAAACCATCAAAATAAGAAAGAAATCTAACATTTCAACTCAAATTTCGGAGGGCACACTTAGGGTTTTCCAAACCCTAAGCAACTTCATTCAAAACCCACTAAAAACCCTTAAAAACTAACCCTAACCAACATTAACTAAAACCCCCCAACAAAACTTACCTTAAAACTTGGAAAATCTATGGAAAAGAGGAGGAGAGAGGCGCCAAAGGTGCTGGTTCGTGGAGAGGAAAAATGAGGAAGAAGATGACTTCAATTTTTACATTTTAATCAACTAAACTTTCACCTTTTTGTTTTTACCACAAATTTCCTTAAAATTTACAATTCAACCCTCACTTTTCACTCATCCATTCAACGCCAAAAACCTCCTACCCCTCTCATTTATTACATGTAAATTTACTTTGAATTTTTTTAACAACTAACTCCTATTGGTCCATTTATTCATTGACTTTTCAACTCTCTTTATGTTGAATTGTCAAACCCTTTGTGTTTTCTCTTCTCATCCATTACACTTCAATGAATAACATCAACTTGTATAATTTAAATCTATACTTAGCATAAATCAATACTTAGCATAATCTAAGCTACGCACGTAATAGAAAATTTCCGGGTGTTACATAGGGTTAGTTTGTTTCTGGTATTCAATGATATTTGGGAAGATCGTCTGTTTTAGTATAATGTTTGAGAATAGTGTATGCCTGATTTTCTAGTGAACGACTCCTCTCATGGTCTCTTGTTTCTGTAAATGTCTATGTCTATGCATCATGATTTACTTACCGAGCATACAAAATGTTTTAATGCATTCCCTTTATAAATGAGACAAGAAGAATGAAACGCATGAAACCCTGATTAAGTGAGAGTTGGGGGTGGTTTGGCCATGTCACTGTCAAGGGATGGACCATGATTCTTGCCCGCAAGGGCCATATACACGCACTATGCCTACCCCCTTCGGCACAAACTTCTCCTTAATCCATGATATGAAAACGATGAACAAGAATATGATTCTCAAGATATGAATATGAATGTGAATACAAACATGATTCCCGACTTGAATAAAAGATGTAAACATGATTTTGTTAAGTATGTATTCATGAGCATTCATGTATTTATCGCACTTCTTACTACGCATTAGGCTTATAGTTTGAACCTTATGATGTAGGTGACGAAACAGCAGGTGAGGATTTCACTCTAGAAGGAAATGCTTAGGTTTGGTTGCTGGTTGCTGCTCATGGTGATGATTTGTGCTGGGAAGCAATTTTTAACCCGCGGAGTGTTGCTTTCAGTACGATTTAGTAAGATCTATGATAAGATTTCATGAATGGGAAGAATTCTTTATGTTAACAAATATTTACTTATTAAGTACGAGTTTAAGCTTAAGAAGGTTCCAGATTTAAGAATCTTCTCTACGTGATAAGTCTTCCGCTATGAACTTAAGTTAAGGATTGCGAGGTCTATGTGTATGGGGATTTTTGGAAAAAGGGAGTTAAGTTTTAGAAAGAAGTAGGGAAAGAATTGAAGTCTCGACTTTGATAAATAATCGATAAATGTTAGGTTACTGATGAGCGGTGGATGCTGGATGAATGCGTCATCCGGCTGACATCACCGGAAGATGTTGAGTATTATTGATCGGTGGATGTTGGGTGATTGAGTCCTCTGGCTGACGTCATCGGTGGATGTGTTCTGTGGATATGAGCAGTAGAAGTGAGTGGTGAATGTGAGCGGTAGATGTCGTCTGCCGAGTTAATGAAGTCACATGGGTAACACGTGGCCTGACCGGTGGATGTTGAACGTTACTGTTCACTGGTGGATATTGAGTGTTACTGTTGACCGGTCGATGTTGAGTGTTACTGACCGGTGGATGCTGGGTGAATGTGTAACGCTCCAAGTTATCTAAACCCGGTTCTTCACACCATGCCCATACATGACTAAAAATTTCAACCGTATTATTTTTTTTTAAAACTTGCAGCGGAAATCATTTAAGTAAAATAGAGTTAAACAAAACTACTGTACAATGCTTGAATACTCAGTTAGAATTTTGGGGAATAATCGGCAAAAGGAAATAAGGATTAAATCGCAGAACACTTCATAAGTTTCAAAAGTCAAACGCATCGCCCGCTGAATAAGGTCAACAAAAAGGGGCTGAAGGAGAAAATGGAAGACATCATCCCATGGCAAAACGACAAAATGCACTCTACATCTTCCGATGACATCAGCTAGATGATTTCCTTCATCCGATCGACTTTGTTCTACATCCACCGGTGACTAAACGACAAAATACTCTCTACACCTTCCGATGACGTCAGCACGCATCTGCCGATAAGTTTACTGAGACATCATCCGATAGACTTAAACCTACACCTTCCGATGATGTCAGCACGCATCTGCCGATGAGTTTACTGAGACATCATCCGATATACTTAAACCTACACCTTCCGATGACGTCAGCACGCATCTGCCGATGAGTTTACTGAGACATCATCCGATAGACTTAAACCTACACCTTCTGATGACGTCAGCACACATCTGCCGATGAGTTTACTGAGACATCATCTGATAGACAACAGAACAACAACTCAACCCACATAAAAGAATTTACTCAATCCACTGAAACCATTCAAAAACATTTCAAACCATTACATTACTAAAATTCCAGTGAGTGCTAACATTAAATCCCAACAGAACACTATTATCAGAAAAAAGAAACTCAAAACGTATTCAAAACATCGAAATCACTACTGTCATGAAAACTCAACAAATTTAAATTGAAACACTGTCAACTAACTTTCAGATTACTGACACCAGTTAACCCGCCTCATCAGTTTACCAGGCCGAAACATGAATGTGCTCCTCCAACCAGCTTATCCTTCAGTGAACTCAGAGAATTCACCTGCAGTATCCTCAACACCTACATCACAAAACTCATCTATTAGCCTAATGCTAAGTAAGTAAAGTAGTAATGAGATGCATTGCTGAAACATAAATTTCTAAACATGCAATTTCTACTTTCTCATCTCAGTTGCATACACATACGTTCATAAACTGATCTGATCCCTCGGTTCCCTTGGGAGTGAGATCAATTCTCCCAATGTCATACATCCTCTACTCGATTAAGGGGCGGATGAATTCCCTTAATAGCTGATCTGATCCCATGGTTTCCTTGGGAGTGGGATCAATTCTCCCAATGACATACATCCTCTACTCGATTAAGGGGCGAATGAATTCCCTTAATAGCTGATCTGTCACATTCAGTTCATACCTCACCATTCTTACATGGAAATTCATTTTCATAATCTTTGAAAAATATGATGCATGACATACAAAATCATTCACAAAATGCATAACCCTACTGTTTTGTGATGTAGGCCCGAAGGCACATGCATACTTTACTTACCTGGTCTTCTGGATGGTTTGATTGAAATCCCCTCCGGGAATTAGCTCGAACCTAAATCCATGAACCGATCATTAGTTAAACCTTCACTAAACTTCATCCTACTCAACCAGAGTCCTAAGGAAACTAATTGAGAACTCTGGTCATAATGCGTTCCCGATACTGCACTAAACTGAAATTGACACACATCTATAGCATCCTCGAAACCCTCGCATTGGACTCCCTCGGCTATCTGACTGCTAAAATATAAGAATGGGGGAAAAACTTACTTAGATAGACGAAGAGCCTGGTGGAAGATTCGTCGAGAGCTCCGCTGAGCTTGAGCTGGACACCGAAAGAAATAAATGAAAAAAATAGTGGCGGCTACAATGTGTAAATCTCTAGACCCCTTCCCTTAAATAGGTTATCTACTTCTAAATTGCCAAATTACATAAATGCCCTTGCTTAGTCACTCATTAACCTAACCAATAACTCTCCCAATCCTTTCACGAAATTGCACATCATTAATTGATAAGTTAAATTCGGTTTAATTGAAACTGGGTGCTACAATCTACCATCCTTAAAAGAATTTTGTCCTCAAAATTCAGTACCTGAATAATTCTGGATATTGGTCCATCATGTCCTGCTGGCGCTTCCAAGTTGTCTCCTCAATGTTCTGGTTATGCCATGAGACTTTTACCAGCGGAACCTCTTTGTTGCGTAATACCTTTACTGCATAATCTAAGATTTTTACTGGTTTCTCCTCATAAGTAAAAGTAGGAAGGACTTCAATGTTCTGCTGTTCTATAATTTGTGAAGGACCTCTAACACATTTCTTTAGCATGGAAACATGAAACACATTATGAATTCCCTCCAAGGAAGCTGGTAACCGAAGTTGATATGCTGACTTCCCAATTCTCTTCACGATTTGGAAAGGTCCAATATATCTAGGGTTTAACTTGCCTCTTTTCCTAAATCTCACAACTCCTTTGAAAGGTGACACCTTAAGGAAAACTTCATTACCAACATCAAATTCTAATTCTCTTCATCTTTTGTCTGCATAGCTTTTCTGCCGGCTTTGTGCTGTTAAGATTCTTTGTCGGATAAGAGCAATCTTCTCCACTGTTTGCTGCACAATGTCAGGACCAATCAACTGTGCTTCTCCAACTTCATCCCAATATAATGGAGATCTGCACTTTCGTCCATATAATGCCTCGTATGGTGCCATGCCTATTGTTGCTTGAAAACTGTTATTATAAGAGAATTCAATTAATGGTATATACTTACTCCAAGAACCTTGAAATTCCAGTACACATGCACGAAGCATATCCTCCAACGTTTGGATAGGTCTCTCAGATTGTCCATCAGTTTGAGGATGAAAGGCTGTGCTAAAACTAAGCTGTGTTCCCATAGCCTTGTGCAAACTTTTTCAAAACTTAGATGTAAATCTGGAGTCTCGGTTTGAAACTATGGTGCTTGGAACTCCATGCAGTCTAACAACTTCGTGCACATACAACTCAGCCAATTGATCCATCGAGTATGTTGTCTTCATTGGCAGAAAGTGAGCTGATTTGGTTAAACGATCAACTATTACCAAATTGCATCGTGACCTTTTGCTGTTCTAGGTAATCCTATAACAAAATCCATAGTTATTTGTTCCCATTTCCATTCGGGAACTAGTAAAGGTTGCAATGTTTCAGCAGGCCTCTGATGTTCAGGTTTGACTTGCTGGCAGACTAGACATGACTCCACATACTCCGCCACACTTCTCTTCATACCTGGCCACCAATAGTGTTGCTTGAGATCTCTGTACATTTTCGTACCTCCAGGATGAACAGAAAGTTTGGAGGAATGTGCCTCAGATAGGATTTCCTTTCTAAGTTCGGTATCAGCCAGAACAAACCATCTATTTCGAAACTTGAGAATTCCATCAGCTGAGCAGTTGAAATCTGACTTGTCAGTAGAATCTATGCACAACTTATACTTATTACATTCAGCGTCATTCGTTTGAACTTCTTTTATCTTCTCCAAAATAGTTGGCCTCAAAGATATGGCCGAAAGCATGGCTGACACACTAGACACAGCTTCCAGGTTAAATCTTTGGAATTCTGTCTCTAAAGCTATCGGTATGTCTAGAGTCAATGCAGAAACTAAAGGGGTCACTCTACTCAAAGCATCAGCCACTACATTCGCCTTGCCAGGGTGGTACTTAATCTCAAGGTCAAAGTCTTTGACAAACTCTATCCACCTGCGTTGCCTCATATTTAGTTCCTTTTGCGTGAAAATGTATTTCAGACTTTTATGATCCGAAAATATCTCACAGGTTTGTCCATACAGGTAGTGCCTCCAAATCTTTAATGCAAAAATCACAGCATCTAATTCTAAGTCATGTGTGGGGTAATTCTTTTCGTGTACTTTTAACTGCCTAGAAGCATAAGCTATAACTTTTCCATCTTGCATCAAAACACCACCAAGTCCAACCTTGGAAGCATCACAGTAAATACTGAATTTATCATTTTCAACAGGAAAAGTTAAAATTGGGGCATTGGTTAGTTTCTACTTCAAGGTCTGGAAACTGGATTCACATTTATCAGTCCAATTATACTTCACATTTTTCCTTGTCAACATAGTAAGGGGTGTGACAATCTTTGAAAATCCCTCGATGAATTTCCTATAATATCCTGCTAATCCAAGAAAACTCCGGATATCCGTAGCATTCTTTGGTTGGGGCCATTCCTTAACAGCTTGAACCTTGGCTGGATCAACAGATATCCCCCCTCCAGAGATCACATGATCAAGAAAGTGAACTCTGTCCAACCAAAACTCACACTTAGAAAATTTGGCATAAAGTTGGTGCTGCCTCAGCAATCCTAACACCAAGCTTAGGTGTCCTGCATGCTCATCCTTAGTTCTAGAATAGATTAAAATGTCATCTATGAATACAATGACAAACTTTTCCAAATACTCGCGAAACACCTTATTCATGAGATCCATGAAGGCTGCTGGCGCATTTGTCAAACCAAAATACATAACCAAAAACTCATAATGTCCATACCTTGTGCGAAAGGCAGTCTTTGAGATATCTTCAGATTTAACCTTCAACTGGTAATAACTGGACCTAAGGTTAATTTTAGAGAAAACTCTTGCACCTTTAAGCTGATCAAATAAATCATCAATCCTCGGCAGTGGATACTTGTTCTTGACAGTTAGCTTATTCAATTCTCTATAGTCTATGCACATACGCATTGATCCATCCTTCTTTTTGACAAAAAGGACAGGTGCACCCCAAGGTGAAAAGCTAGGGCGTATGAACCCATTCTCCAACAAATCCTCTAACTGTTTCTTCAATTCTTTAAGTTCTGTTGGTGCTAGTCTATATGGATTCTTAGATACAGGCTCAGCGCCGGGGTAAACATCTACCACAAATTCAATTTCCCTATCTGGTGGCAAACCAGGAAGGTCATCTAGAAATACTTCTGGAAAATCTTGGACAACTAAAACATTTTTGGGGCTTGATTTTTCTACTATTTGTGTGTCTAAAACACTGGCCAAAAAGCACAAATACTCTCTGCAAGGGAAGGGTCTACAACTAACATAAGTCATTACAGTCATTTCCTTACTCTTCTTCAAGGCTTGGAAAGTATGGTTTAAACCACTAGGGGGTTGAAAACTAACAATTCCAGTTCTACAATCTATAGTGGCATAATGCTTAAACAACCAATTCATTCCTAGGATCACATCAAATCCCATTATGTCCATAACAATAAGATCAGCAGGCAAATTCATGTTCCCTACTAACACCACACTATCAGGCATCATTTGACTGGAGTGCATGTGCTCACCAGAAGGTAATGCTACATTATACACATGCTCAGAAGGAGTAAACCGTATATCTAACTTATCAGCAAATGCAGAGGCTATAAAAGAATGAGTTGCACCCGAATCTATCAAAGTAAAAGCAGGTACAGAGTTAATCAATACAGTACCTGACACTACAGCAGACTGGTCCTCATCACCTGACTCCATCATGGAGAATATTCTTGGCTTAATCCTGGCAGGGCCACCCTTCAAAGCTGGGCAGTCTCTGTTGACATGGCCAACCTTGTTGCAATGGAAGCATCGAACGATCCGGGGCTTTGGGCAATCCCTATACAAGTGTCCAACCTCTTCGCAGTTGAAGCACTTACCCGATCCAAATCTACACTCGCCCGAGTGATTCTTCGAACACTTTGGGCACTGAGAAAACGTCTTGGTATCTGGTACCTTCTTTCATATCCCTTGGCTGTGCTGGCCTTCATTGGACCTCTTCACTCCTCTCTGCGGCGGTGGTGGAACAAACTTTCTCAGGGTTTCCTTTAGTCCAGCACATTTCAATTCAGCTTCTTCCACCTCCAATGCTGTGGACACAACATCACTGAAGGGCAAACCTTTATAACCAGAAAACTTGACCCCTCTGTACATTTCTGGTTTCAGTCCATTTATGAATTGAAACACCTTATCTTCATTTCGGTGAATAAAGTGTCCAGCGAATCTGGACAGGGACTCAAATTGTCTAACGTACTCAGCCACAGACCCTGTCTGCTTCAAGTTCAAAAACTCTACATTCTTTGCTGCCTGGACCGTGCTATTAAAATATTTCTCATAGAAGATGTCCTTAAACTGTGACCAAGTCATAGTTAGAATGTCAGTGGTTGTCTCAATTGTCTCCCACCAAAGCTGGGCGTCTCCAGCAAAATGAAAGGTCGCCAGGGTGACCTTGTCCCCTTCTCCGACGTTGGCACATCGGAGCATGCTTTCAATCTTCCTCAACCACTCTTCAGCAACAATCGGGTTAGATGATTTTCCATCAAACGTGGGCGGCTGAAGCTTTCTGAATCGGTCTCCTGAATGCTCATTGCTAGAACCTGAGTTGGCACTCCCCTGTACTTCTCGGTTCAGTAACACTCCCAACTGATCGGACTGCTGACGCACTAAGTCTGTTTGCTGATGTACCAAGTCTGTTAATTGCCTAATAACACTAGGTTCTTCCTTACTCCTCAAGTTTGGCATTTCCCTCGGTATCCTAGGTCTTCCTGGGCGTCTGGCCATTAAACTCACTTCCTGTACAAGGTTAACTATATTCATAAATATCTAATTACTGAGGCTAACATAAACACTTACAGTTGTTGGAGTACTTCCATGCGACGATTGGCACTGATGAGTAATCTTTTGAACGGTTTAACTGAATGTCTCTGATGCCATACTGTAACGCCCCGAGTTATCTAAACCCGGTTCTTCACACCATGCCCATACATGACTAAAAATTTCAACCGTATTATTTTTTTTTAAAACTTGCAGCGGAAATCATTTAAGTAAAATAGAGTTAAACAAAACTACTGTACAATGCTTGAATACTCAGTTAGAATTTTGGGGAATAATCGGCAAAAGGAAATAAGGATTAAATCGCAGAACACTTCATAAGTTTCAAAAGTCAAACGCATCGCCCGCTGAATAAGGTCAATAAAAAGGGGCTGAAGCAGAAAATGGAAGACATCATCCGGTGGCAAAACGACAAAATGCACTCTACATCTTCCGATGACGTCAGCCAGATGATTTCCTTCATCCGATCGACTTTGTTCTACATCCACCGGTGAATAAACGACAAAATACTCTCTACACCTTCCGATGACGTCAGCACGCATCTGCCGATGAGTTTACTGAGACATCATCCGATAGACTTAAACCTACACCTTCCGATGACGTCAGCACGCATCTGCCGATGAGTTTACTGAGACATCATCCGATAGACTTAAACCTACACATTCTGATGACGTCAGCACGCATCTGCCGATGAGTTTACTGAGACATCATTCGATAGACTTAAACCTACACCTTCTGATGACGTCAGCACGCATCTGCCGATGAGTTTACTGAGACATCATCCGATAGACAACAGAACAACAACTCAACCCACAGAAAAGAATTTACTCAATCCACTGAAACCATTCAAAAACATTTCAAACCATTACATTACTAAAATTCCAGTGAGTGCCAACATTAAATCCCAACAGAACACTATTATCAGAAAAAGGAAACTCAAAACGTATTCAAAACATCGAAATCACTACTGTCATGAAAACTCAACAAATTTAAATTGAAACACTGTCAACTAAACTTTCAGATTACTGACATCAGTTAACCCGCCTCATCAGTTTACCAGGCCGAAACATGAATGTGCTCCTCCAACCAGCCTAACCCTCAGTGAACTCAGAGAATTCACCTGCAGTATCCTCAACACCTACATCACAAAACTCATCTATTAGCCTAATGCTAAGTAAGTAAAGCAGTAATGAGATGCATTGCTGAAACATAAATTCCTAAACATGCAATTTCTACTTTCTCATCTCAGTTGCATACACATACGTTCATAAACTGATCTGATCCCTCGGTTCCCTTGGGAGTGGGATCAATTCTCCCAATGTCATACATCCTCTACTCGATTAAGGGGCGGATGAATTCCCTTAATAGCTGATCTGATCCCATGGTTCCCTTGGGAGTGGGATCAATTCTCCCAATGACATACATCCTCTACTCGATTAAGGGGCGGATGAATTCCCTTAATAGCTGATCTGTCACATTCAGTTCATACCTCACCATTCTTACATGGGAATTCATTTTCGTAATCTTTCAAAAACATGATGCATGACTTACAAAATCATTCACAAAATGCATAACCCTACTGTTTTGTGATGTAGGCCCGAAGGCACATGCATACTTTACTTACCTGGTCTTCTGGATGGTTTGATTGAAATCTCCTCCGGGAATTAGCTCGAACCTAAATCCATGAACCGATCATTAGTTAAACCTTCACTAAACTTCATCCTACTCAACCAGAGTCCTAAGGAAACTAATTGAGAACTCTGGTCATAATGCATTCCCGATACTACACTAAACTGAAACTGACACACATCTATAGCATCCTCGAAACCCTCGCATTGGACTCCCTCGGCTATCTGACTGCTAAAATATAAGAATGGGGGAAAAACTTACTTAGATAGACGAAGAGCCCGGTGGAAGATTCGTCGAGAGCTCCGCTGAGCTTGAGCTGGACACCGAAAGAAATAAATGAAAAAAACAGTGGCGGCTACAGTGTGTAAATCTCTAGACCCCTTCCCTTAAATAGGTTATCTACTTCTAAATTACCAAATTACATAAATGCCCTTGCTTAGTCACTCATTAACCTAACCAATAACTCTCCCAATCCTTTCACGAAATTGCACATCATTAATTGATAAGTTAAATTCGGTTTAATTGAAACCAGGTGCTACAGAATGAGTCATCCGGCTGACGTCATCGGTAGATGTGGGATATTACTGTTGTGCGGTGGATGTCGCTCGACAGAAATGAGCGGTGGATGTGAACGGATGAAGTCATTCCGATTGTCTGTTAATTCTTCTCTTTAAATAGATTTTCCTCAATTGATTTTAAATGACTTCGAATTTGATTGGAATTTCTTTAAAAATGTGTATATATATATATACACAAAAAAAAAAAAGAATTGGTGACATTTTTTATTACCAATAGGATTATACGAAATTCTCGACCCGTCGGGTTTCGGGTCTTGACACGGAGGGTGACGTGTTGGGTTAAAACTCCGCGAATCCCGGGGTGGACTTGGGCCGGAGGGTTCGGTCGTAGAAAGGAGGGTCCTCACAATCCCCCATCGTTTGAGGAAGTATGTGGAAATGAAACATATGTAAAGAGACTCTCCCAAGATAGTAAGACGCGTTTTGGAGCACAATTGGCAACGGATCCCATAAGAACTCCGAAGTTAAAAGTGCTTCGGCGAGATTAGTACCAGGTTGGGTGACCGACTGGGAAGTCCTCGCCAACAAGAGCCGTTGGTATAAATATTGGCCACGTCCCAATCCCCAGAGCAGACAATATCTTGCTTATAATGGGTTCGTTACAATAGTAATCAAAGCCTACCAAACCCCAACGGAAATTTGACCAACCGTGACGTTGGTCCCCCCCGCTAGTGTCGTGATTGTGATGACTCGAATGAACACGTATGAGGAGGAACCCACAGTGCTCCACAAATCCCGAGCGAGACTTGGGCTGGAGGGTGACGTGTTGGGTTAAAACTCCGCGAATCCCGGGGTGGACTTGGGCCGGAGGGTTCGGTCGTAGAAAGGAGGGTCCTCACAATCCCCCATCGTTTGAGGAAGTATGTGGAAATGAAACATATGTAAAGAGACTTTGTTTCTTTTTTTTTTTTTTCTAATGCCCAAGATAGTAAGACGCGTTTTGGAGCACAATTGGCAACGGATCCCATAAGAACTCCGAAGTTAAAAGTGCTTCGGCGAGATTAGTACCAGGTTGGGTGACCGACTGGGAAGTCCTCGCCAAACAAAGCCGTGAGGAGAAAATATTGGGCCACGGCCCAATCCCCAGAGCAGACAATATCTTGCTGGGATAATGGGTCGTTACAAATAGTATCAAAGCCTATACCCAACTGGAAATGTGACCAACGAGGACGTTGGGCCCCCGAGGGGCGGTGATTGTGATGACTCGAATGAACACGTATGAGGAGGAACCCCACAGTGCTCCACAAATCCCGAGCGAGACTTGGGCTGGAGGGTGACGTGCTGGGTTAAAACTCTGCGGATCCCGGGTTGGATTTGGGCCGGAGGGTTCGGTCGTATAAAGGAGGGTCGTCACAATCCCACATCTCTTTGGGAAGTATGTGGAAATGAAACATATGTAAAGAGACTCTCCCAATATAGTAAGACACGTTTTAGAGCACAATTGGCAACGGATCCCATAAAAACTCTGAAGTTAAAAGTGCTTCGGCGAGAGTAGTACCAGGTTGGGTGACTGACTGGGAAGTCCTCGCCAAACAAAGCCGTGAGGGGAGGATATTGGGCCACGGCCCAATCCCCACAGCAGACAATATCTTGCTGGGAATATAGGTCATTACACCAGATCCGTGGGATTATGTATAAATTGACAAAGTTTATTGACAATAATGTAGCACCCGACACTATTGACTCGGTTTATTTTAACGATTAATGGTGTACGTTTTATGGAAGAAATTGGGAGAAATAGTGGTTAGGTTAAAGTGTGACTAGGCAAGGGCACAATTGTAATTGAGGATTTATTTGTGGATAACGTATTTAAGGGAAAGGGTTCTGTGATTAATGCTTTCTAGCCGCCACATTACTTCTCTCCTTTATTCGGTGCTCTGCCGACTTCTCTCCCGATGACTTCCTTCCCGATTTCTCCAACCTAGGTGAGTTTTTGCTTCGTTTTCTTGCTGTCATAGTGGTTAGATAGCAGAGGGATTGTAAATGCATGTTTTGAGAGTGCTGTGAGTGAGAGTTGGATTCGGGTTTTGAGAACAGAATTTTCCAACTAGCTTTCCTTAGATTTCTGGATAGTTTAAAATGAAGCTTAGTGAAGATTGAATTAATGCTGTGTTAATGATTTTAGGTGAGCAAACTTTCGAAATAGCTTACAATCGAACATTTCTCTAGGAGACCAAGTAAGTAGAGTCTGTGTGTGCCTTCGGGCCTACATCACAAAATGGTAGGGTGTATGCATGTTTTGTATGTTTCGGTATGTCGTGCATCATGTTTGTTTTTGAAAGAATACGAAAATGAATTTACATATGAAATGGCATGGTAAGGCATGAACAGATTGAATCAGATTAACTATTAAGGGAATTAATCTGCCCCTTAATTGAGACAAAAGATATTTATACTTTGGAAAAAATGATCCACTTCCCATCAAATAGGGGGATCAAGAATAGATATTTTGAATCAGATTAACTATTAAGGGAATTAATCTGCCCCTTAATCGAGTTAGAGGATACTTACTTTGGAAAAAATGATCCACTTCCCATCGAACAAGGGATCAAGAACAGCTATTTTGAAACAGATTAACTATTAAGGGAATTAATCCGCCCCTTAATCAAGTCAGAAGATATTTACTTTGGAAAAAATGATCCGCTTCCCATCGAACAGGGGGATCAACAGGGTACGAACATAAATACATCATGAGCTATGAGAGTAGAAACTGCATGAATAGGGTTTATGTTCCAGCATTTCATTTCATTATTGCTCTGCTTATTTAGCATTAGGCTAATAGATGAGTTTTGTGATGTAGGTGCAGTGGTGACTATAGGTGAGTTCTCTAAGCATGTTGAGGAATAGGGGCAGTTGGAGGAGTGCATCCAGGCTACGACTTGGTAACTGATGAGGCAATTTAACCAGTGGAAGTATGTGTGGAATTTAGTAGACACTTGATTAACTGATTTGTGACTGAGTTTTAGTGGCCAGTGATGACTTTTTAACGTTTTGATTTTGGATTAAAAACTCTCTGGAAATAGTGCGGTTTAACTAGTGGGGGTGTGTGTGGATTTTTGTAAACAATTGATTAGCTGATTTGTGACTGAGTTTTTAATTGACAGTGATGATTTTAACATTTTAGTTTTGGATTTGAAACTCTCTGGAAATAGTACTTGTGTCTTGTTGAAAGTAGTATTTTGTATTGAGATCGCCAGAGAGTATATTTTGTCTAAGTCTAGAATCAGAGTTGTGTGGACGAATACATCGTCCAAAGTAGTCGACTAGAGTCGTTAAGTATTCTGAAGGCAAAGTAGTCGTCCAAAGTCATCAAGTAATTTGAAGGCAAAATAGTCGTCCAAAGTTGTCGTCCATTCTGCGGGCGAAAACAGTCGTCCAAAGTCGTAAGTATTCTAAAGGCAAAGTTGTAGTCCAAAGCTGGGGTCAATAAAGTCACGTGGATCGGGGACTTAAAGTCACGTGGTCTGTGGACGATAAGTCTAAGTTAGTGTGTGGACGATGGGTTTATGTAACCTGTGGATGATGAAGTCACATGGACCGGGGACGTTAAAGTCACGTGGTCTGTGGACGATAAGTTTATGTAGCCATGGACGACGAGGATCAGTTGTCCCAAGATATGAGAAAATTGTCATAGAGATTAGTGGAAGAGTCATCGTCCAAAGTTGTCATCCAGAGTGTTGCCGAAACGGTGTCGTCTAAATTAATGTTGTTTGAAGTGATATCTTCCAAAGCGATCTCGTTCAGCATACGTCGTCCAAAGTCGCGACGTCTAAGGTCGCCTGTCCAGAGTTCGTCGTCCAGAGTCATAGACGAGTACGTCATCCAAGGTTGTGACGACAAACTCTGTTGATGCCAGATCGCTCAATAGCGTTGAACTGGCTGTAGTTGTCACAGAGATGTTTCAAACAATTTTATATTTAAAAATTTGTTAGTCTGTTTTCGTAATGACTCTGTTTTACATAAATGTATTCCGCTGAAGTATTTTAATCGTTTAAATGACAATGTTTTATATCGATGGATAAAGTTTTAAATTTTTTCAGAATTTCCTAGTTCAGTTTAGTGAGTGTGAATAGCAAACCGGGTTGATTAATTCGGGGCGTTACAACTAAAGGGTGTATTATTGAAGCCACCTACATAACTAAAATAGACCAACCTTCTGGAATAAGGCCGAATACTATTGGTGTTGCAACAACCTAACAATACAGCATGTTGGCTTGGACTAACTGTCATTCATGTATTTCATCAAGTTAAGAAGCACACCATCTCCAGAGAAAGAAATGGACATGCCATGAAAATAATAAAGCTTGTCGAGGTCTTTGATTGCAAACTTAGAACATAAAGAGCATCATAAGTTTAAGAGTTGTTCTAGAATCATACCCAAAAAGAAGAATATCATCAATATAGATGAGTATCAACAAAGTAACATATTTAACCTTGTAAATAAATAAGGTAAGAATTCGCCCGAAAGACTAATAACCATAATCGGAGTGAAGCATATTGTAGCTTTGAATGGCGGTATGTTTGACTAAAAGACCAAAAGTCCTGATGTAATCTATACCCTTGGTTTGATGATATTCTTTTGCCACAAAACAAGCTTTATAAAGATTTAGAGATTTCACATTTGATTTCAGTTTAAAGACTAATTTGCAACCCATGAACTTGTCATCCTTCCATAAGAGGAGCAACTCCAAATTCTTCTCAATATAAAGAAAAAGGCTCAGCATCATTGAATCTTGAGGTCTTTCAGTGATGTCTTTTAGCCCAGCACTAACTATCAAGTTAAACATGTGTGCAAATTATCTAATATGCATGTATTCTCCACCTAAGACCTATCATTTCTAATTTTACAAACTTTTGGCAAGATACGAAATGACAACATCATTAGAAGAGACATTATGAACAATAATATTGGGAAAAAATTCAATGTCTCAATCAAGCAAACAATTTTGAATTAAGTGTCAAATTATATCTCCTTTGTGATTATAATAACAAAAATTTAGAATTTTTTGTGCATCTCCATCAGAAGGATAAATTGGCTGCATCGATGAAGCTCTGTAAAAATCTAAGGCAAAACCTCAATATGAAGACATTATTAGTTGAGCATAGTTATGGACAACCTAACGGTGCAAGGGATCCATCACCCGTCACCAATTCCTTGATGGGATCGGTCCCTGAGGTTGCTGGTTTTCCACCATTTGACTGCTGATGGCGTAAGTGCATGCAGCTTTTTTTATTGTTAAACGATTAAAATCATTTTAAGCATGTGGTATTTTGGCTGTGGATATGTAGTTTTTTACCCATTTCAACCGGCACCAGTTGCTCTTCCTTCCTCTCTCGCTGGTTTCATGGCAAATCCCTCTCTTGTGCCTCATCCATGAGTCTTAATACGACAAACAATGCTGGTAGTATGCAATTCTCTAAAGCTTTTGTTACTTTTTTTATTAAGCTTTCAAACAAGTTAGTATATTGTGTTTACTTGGTTAGTCTAGCCATTACTTTTCAGACCGAGAGTAACAATGACTTGATTAAAGACGTGTCATTTCACAGAAGAGAGTAATCTGTATCTAAAGTTTGTCATTTAGAAATTAAGTTGTGTTCTTTGTTTCAAAAAAGAGATTGGTCTTCAAATATATTAATTCAATTTCAAATTGGAATTGAACTTTTGTTCCTTTTTCTCGGTAATAATGTATGTATTTCTCCTTTGGCCTTTGCTTTTTTTTGCTGGCTCAGGGACTTCTTTACTCTTTTCAAAATCTAAGAACAGGTTTGCTTCCATTTTTTGTTCACGCGATTATGTTACTCTTGAAATTTTTTTACATTTATTTAAATATTTTCAAGAAAAACTAAACCGAACCACAAGGAAAATCTCGATCCGGTTCGGTCTCCATCTGTCCCCATTCATTTTCAGTTATTTAGTCCAAAACCAAAGAAAAACGAGCCAAACTTTGTCCACCTCTAGATGCCTTTGCGAATAGGAAATTTATTGTTTGTGGGTTTGCAATTCTATGGTGAGCTTTCGGTTTGTCTTTTCTATCTTCTATGTGTTCACTTATTTAGTTGCTTCTTATCTTAAGGTTACTCATTGTTTGATTGTTTAATTGCTTTTAAGTTTTCATTTGATATTGTCATTGTAACGACTTGGTCCGGCCCCTACCAGAGAGGATCCGCGAACCGATCGTGCGGCCTACCAAAGGTCTACCAGCTTGACCCTTATCAGAGAGGATCTGCGAACTGTACTTATAATCTTTTCTCCCCTAGTGGAGAATTTCATACCCTCCCCAACTCGAACCCAAGACCTCCAAGCTTAAGTACCATGAGACATGTGAGCTGGTGGTGGGAAAAAGATCATGAGTACAGTTCGCGAATCCTCTTTGGTAGGGACCAGACCGGGTCGTTACATAAAAGGGCGCCCTTTTATGTAACGACCCGGTCTGACCCCTACCAGAGAGGATCCGCGAATCGATCGTGTGGTCTACCAAGGGTACCAGAGAGGATCCGTGAACTGTACAGCTCACAGGTCCCATGGTACTTAAGCCTAGAGGGTCCTATGTTTGAGCTGGGAAGGGTATGAAATTCCCCACCACGGGAGAAAAGATCATGAGTACAATTTGCGGATCCTCTCTGGTAGGGGCCGGGCTAGCGGACCTTTGGTAGGCCGCACGATCGGTTCACGAATCCTCTCTAGTAAAGGCCGGACCGGGTCATTACAGCCATAATAATTTGAAACTAATTTGTATACATTTGGATGTTCTTTTAGGAAAAGTTTTCAAAGAGGAAGTAGAAACTAAGAAAGAATGTGTAGTATGTACAAATTTATGGTTAGTTGATTTCTTTCTTTTGAATACAACCGGATTCTTATACAAAACAAAATTAGATTTGAGCTTTGTGTAATAATAGTGATATTAAATTGTTTATATTCTTGTGAATGTGGGTCTTGATGTATGTTAGTTGGCTGATATAGAAGAAGAATACAATTTGTGCTACCTTTTAGCAGATTAAAATTTTATCCCTATATCTCTCTAGCCACCATGCAGGTAGTTTCTCTTTAAATCAAGGGAAATTACCGCTTTGGACCTTAAAGTATACGTTTTTTTCAATTCAAACATTAAAGTATCAAATTTGACGATTCAAATCTTAAAGTATTAATAACCTAACAAAATGAACCTTGGCAGACGTCCTATGACTGTCCTCTCTCAAATTTTGTCGTAGAACGGACGGACTCTTAAAAATAGAGTTTGTCCGTTCTCTAGAACGGACGCACCTTGGGACGGTGGTGACCGTCCTCTCTTAAAATTAGAACGAGAGATTGGTCACCACCGTCCAAACGTGCATCCTTTCTTTAAAATCTGGCGAGAGAAGACGGTCATCACTATTCAAGAGTGTGTCCTATCTCCGCACACTGCCATTAACCTCATTTTATAAATTAATTTTACAAAAATATTAAACAACATTGAATTTAATTGAAAATTTTATCACATGTTCATTATATTATGGTGAAATAATCGGGAAATTTTCATGCTTTTATAACATTTGTATTTTATTATAATTGTTGTACATATATTTTATAAAATAATTCACTAAAATTACAATAACTCATACAAGTGTTCGAAAATCACAAAAAATTTCAGATTATCTTCTCATGATGTGGTGAATATATGGTAAAATTTTTACATAAATGCAAGATCTTTTACTGATACTAAACGATATTGGATTTATTAAAAAAAACATTTAAAAATAGTAAACAATATTAGATTTATTTAAAACTTTTATCAGATATTTAAAACATTATGAGAAGATAATCTGAAAATGTTCGTGATTTTCTAACACTTTTACTAATTATTGTAATTTTAGTGAATTACTTTTTAAAATATACATAAAACAATTATAATAAATCATACAAATGTTATAAAATCATGAAAATTTTCCGATTATTTTTCCATAATATAATGAACATGTGATAAATTTTTTGATTACATCCAATATTGTTTGATATTTTTGTAAAATTAATTTAAAAAATGAGATTAATGGTGGTGTGCGGAGATAGGACACACTTTTAGAGAGTGATGATCGTCCTCTCTCGCCAGATTTTAAAGAAAGGACATACATTTGGACGATGGTGACCGTCCTCTCTCGTTCTAATTTTAAAAGAGGATGGTCACCACCGTCCCAAGGTGCGTCCGTTCTCTAGAACGGACAGACTCTATTTTTAAGAGTCCGTCTGTTCTACGACAAAATTCGAGAGAAGACGGTCACCACCCTCCCAAGGTGTGTCCGTTCTCGAGAATGGATAGAGTCTATTTTTAAGAGTCTGTCCATTCTACGACAAAATTAGAGAGAGGACGGTCATAGGATGTGTGACGGCCCCCAACCCGATCGGGGCCGAGGAGCCATCACTCCAGGACATTTAATAGAGAACGGGAATGTGACAGCCCCAGACCCGGTTGGGGTTCGAGAGCCGTCACTCCGTGACATTCAAAATAGGGACTATTATTTTTTGAATAAACAGACTGAATCTTTAAAACGAACCCTTAAAACTTTACAGAGAGAGAGAACATTCTTTGGATTGAGGGCTGGAAAGACACGATTAAAAACCGGACTTCAGAAATAAATTGCAGGAGTAAAACAGGGAGACAGAACACTTTGAACGTTTAAATAAAAGGTTGGGTGGACAACGAGCATGCAGAGAACGATGTGATAAAATACATACAGTGAAAATAATTTAGAAATATAAACTGAAAGACATATTGAAAGAAAGTGTAACACCCCTAATTCCGTACCCGTATTTCCGTAATAAATTTTTCATTTTATACTTTTTACTTTTCTATGCTTTAAATAAAACTTTGTGCGGAATAAAAACTGAAGTTGAAAACAGAACTGAAATCGGAATTAAATTTGAACCTTAAAAGCATTTAAAACAAACTATAAAACAATTAAAAAAACTTAAAAACATTAATTAAAAACATTTAAAATCATTCAGAAAAGGGGAGGGCAGAATCGGAAATCTGCCCTCAGAAATGTAGCAGCGATCGGGCGCTGCTAATTGCAGCGCACGATCGCTGCATGCGCTGCACAATGCAGCGCACGATCGCTGCATTGTGCAGCGCCTGATCGCTGCACGCAGCGATCATTTGCTGCTGCAGCGATCCCCCACGGCGCCCAGTCGCCGACCCCTCTCTCAGCGATCGCTGACAGCGATCAGCGCACAGCGCCCGATCGCTGCAGTACCTCACTTCTTCCTTACTTCGTTCTTTTCTTTTCTACACTTAGCTCTCTGGAATCTCAAACTCCAGAGAGCAGATCCCTCAGCATCCCTCTCTGGAATCCGATTCCAGAGAGCATTTTGCTCTTTCTTTTCTTACTCAATTTCTCACCTTTATCACAAACGTTGACAACTTAAATCAACCGACACGCGGCGGACTTTGCGGAGTCCAACCGCGTGGATAACTCTAAAAACCGAGCTATCCTTAACAACCTACAAACAACATTTAAACTTAATTTAAACAACCAAACAGTTCCAGAATTTCTATAACGTTTAAATAGCGGTTCTAAACCAAAACATTTTATAACGTTCATCAAACAGTTTAAACCAAAACGTTTTACATACAATTACCAAAACGTTGTCTAATCCCTATCCAGATCCAAACAACCTAAATATTCTATACAGTTATCAGATCACACATCCCAAAATAACCCCAGAGTCCATACATACATCCCCACGGGTCGTATCGCGCCTCGACTACTCAGCGCACTCCCACGAGCATCATCCATCAACTGCTTCCGACATCAGGAGGAGGAACGTCGTCCTCACTTGGATCTACGTCACCTAGCAGATCACCTACACCATACAGACACATATGAGATATTGAAATCTCAGTAAGCTACGTAAATGCAGATGCATGCGTGCGTATGCCATTCAGAAATCATGCTCAGATTCAGATTACAGATACAGAATTACAGATTACAGATTCATTACGTCACAGACAGACAGAATTGTCACCGAAACTTCTACCCACTAAGCGGAGAGGGCCCATCCAGCGGTCGGACTACCCTTTCCACCGAGAGAGGGGGGGTACACGCTTGCAACACGCACAGCCGTGCCTGAGCCCCATCCCGCGTGACCAGAAACAGACAGATTACGTTTATTCATTCAGATTTCGTTACAGATTTCATTTCAGATATACGTTCCTTTTCTTAAAAACACGTGCAGAAATTCCTTTTCATGACTTTCGAAAACCGTGATGCATGAACAGTTCATATCAGCGGAAAGTAAACAAACAGTTCATATCAGCAGACAATATAACATAACCTATAAACAATTAACCTAACTACCCAACCTAAACAACGTAAAACAAGGAACCCTCAAGGATCCTTGATACGACGACGAAGTATGGTGTAGACCTTTCGGTCAAGCAAGTCACGAGAACTTACCTTGAGTGCGCTGGATCTCAAGCTTCGTCCACTGGAGTCGCGTGTCTGAGGTAAAACACGATATTTGTCGTTAAACCCAATTTAACTTATAAACGTCCAATTTACAAAAATCCTTAACTAACGAATTCTCCTAAATTCTCCACTTAGCTATTTAGAGTATTGCGAACGTCAATTAAAGCTTTATAAGCCGAAATCTCTAATTACGAGTTTTTTCTAAAAACTCGACATTTTACCAATTTATAACTTTTTCGCAAATTGACTTTTCTTCGTCCAATAACGTCCAATATGTTCAACATATACTTAATTACGGCTAACCTATTAATTACGAGCCCTAATTCGACATTTTTATCAAGATCCTAACTGAAAACCCTAACCCTAATCGGACCGAAACTCAAAATAAATGCTCAGAGACCGAAGCTACATACCGAGGGTTGCGAGAGGAGAAGAAATGACGAGGAACGGAGGAGAAACGGAGGAGATCGGAGGTCGGAACGTTGAGGAATCGCCGCGGCCGAGAGGAGAAGTCGCAGAGGAGAAAGAGAACTTTGTTCTCTGGAAAACGATTTTCAGATAATGAAAATCGTTTAAGGCAATTGCTTTATAATGAAATTGATTTCTTAAAATAACCATTTTGCCCTTCTAAAGTTTTATATATTAGTTTCGTCCTTCGTTTCGTTAATCGTCCAACGATTTGGGTTCACCAAATTTCCTTATTTCACCGACAAGTCCAACTTACTATTTGGGATTTATTAAAACCGTCCGTTCGCAATTTGGACCTCGTTTGCTATTTTTACGAGAACGTCTCTTACATTACGAAAAACGTATTTACTCGGAATATAGTGTTTGATCTCCAAAAATTTCCGTAAATTCCTTAAAATTCTTATTATTCGTTAGAATCGTAATGACGCTTTCTTTTTGTGAAACGGACCTGATTTGATATATTTACCAAAAATGCCACTAATAATATAATAATAATATAATCAAAGGTCCGTACAAACCGGATATTACAGAAAGGCTACAGTGAATACCGGAATCGGGTGATCTGTGGCCGAAGGAGTAAATAAAACGAGGCGGAAGACGTAGGTAGAAAATGTAAGTAAACTGGGCTGGCGATATAGACTAGTGGTGGATGTGAATAAGACAAAAGTGAACAGTGGCAGCTGTGGATGTGAATAAGACAAAAGTGAACAGTGGCAGCGGTGGATGTGAATAAGACAAAACAGATGACGTCAGTCGGAAGATGTAGCTGACGTCAGGCGGAAGATGGAATTTTATGGGCAGCGGTGGATACAGGAAGAAATGCACTGTTCAACGGTGGATTTGAATTACAGACAATTGAGTTCACCGGTGGATGTGAACTACGGACAATTGAGTTCACCAGTGGATGTGAACTACAGATAAATGAGTTCACCGGTGGATGTGAACTTTAGAGAGAACAGTAACCAACGGCAGACGTGAATAAGACAAAAGTGAACAGTGACAGCGGTGGATGTGCTTTTAAAAAGGGCAGCGGTAGATGTAGTTTTAAAGACAAAACTGACAACTTTTAACAGGATTACATAGAAACAGAAGACGTGAAAACAGAAGGTATGAAAGCTTCAAGCTTCAGAAAACGATTCAAAATATGATTTTGGGCATATTAGGAAAACACGACAAAAATTTAAGGAAAACAGATTGCATGGATGACTCTAAAATCAGAGATAATCCATGCACACCTTAAAAGAGAAAATATTTCAAACAATTTCAGAATACTTCAGAACATAAATTCAACTGTCAAATACAGAAGTTTTAAATACATCAACAACAGAACATTTCAAAACGACAACTATCAACTGTCAAAAAGAGGTTTAAAACTCGAACATTAGAACCTATACATTATAAAATTCCCAACAGAGTTTTTAACCCAAAAACACAGAACCACAACAGAGGTTTAAAAGCAAAACAGCAAAATCCCAGTAAAGTTTTACAGACTTGAACAATTACTTTAAAAACTTCCCTCTCTCGGGTCAGAAACATGTCTAGCTGCAACAACCAACCCCATGAGCTCGATCTGCCAACTACATCAAATCATCATCTTGGGGCACAAAGTCCTCATCCACGATTTCAGTACCTACATCAGAGAGCTCACCTATGAGTCTAAAACTCAGTAAGAACATATAAATACAGTGACATTACAGAGCATTGTTTTTATCTGTCAGAGGGGTATAAGTGGGGCTTATAGGGGAACTGGCAAGTGCACGACAAGCACATAACAGATTTACAGAACAGAAACAGAACAGAACAGACAGAGCTGTACAGAACAGTAGGCCAGTCCCCGTCCTGCACTTAACCAATACATTACAATCAGATTTTATCTTTCTTAACTTCAAAACCGTGCACATAAAACTTTTGCATGTCTTTCGGGAAAATCGTGTATGCATGAGCATTTACAGTGCTTAAACATAAAACGGCAGACAACAAAAATATTACAACAGAACGTAATGTGTGACACAGATAACTCAGAACTTAACTCTAACTTTCTCTACCCGAAATCACTCGTCATAAGTAATACCTAGTATCTCCGTGATGTAGGGCCTTAAGGGCCAACTTACAGATATGAACTTACCTGTTTGCTGTAGAGTTGATGTTCTTGATCGTCTCGATAATGCACGAACCTGTACATACACGTGATGAAAATAAACAAGCTACAAATGCTAACTAATAACTTGTAGGATATGCTCCTAACTCCATTCAGGCTTTTAGAAAACAAACCAACATGTTTTCATGCAATAACAACGAGTTTTCTCCAAAATATCACAAAGCCTAAACTTCAACAAAACTGTCATTTTAACTTGTCCAGACACGTTAGCATAAGCAGATGCTTACCTTAGGCAGAAACAGAAGAAAAATCAAGGAAGATCGAAGGTGCTTCGATGGATGATTTTCGTCTGGAAGAGAGGAAACAGAGAGGAAGGGATGAGTGTGAAGGTTCACGTAGAAGAGAGGAGAATAGGTAGGTTTCTCAGCAAGTTATGGACATTTGGCAACCATCCATTGGCTCCCTCCCACCAACCTTAATTCCTTCCCAATTTACCCCTCCATGCATCTCTAACTAATGGTTTCGGTCACTCATACATTAGTTTGGATTTTATCCCATTATCAAAATATACATATTTTTATGTATCTATATATAATTTCCATCGATTTGGTTTCCAACAAAACGTTCATTGTATTAATACCAAATTAATCCCACATAATAATTCAGAGAGAAATTACATAGGCAAAAATGCCAGGTGTTATAGGGACGTATATTTTTTTTTTTGAACCAAACAGACTGAACTTTTAAGAGCAAACCCTTAAAAGCATTACAGAGAGAGAGAACTTTCTCTAGATTTGAAAACTGGGAGCTAATTTAAAATTGGATTACAGGGGTGATTGACAGAAGGAAACTAGGAAAAACAGTAAACAGAAATGGACGGCTGAAATAAAGAAGCAGAATAAAATAGGATAACAGAGAGAATGAAAACAACTGGAGGAGGGCATACTGTAGAAGGGCTACAGTCGATGGCATGAATAAAGTGGGCGGAAGACGTAGGCAGTAGACGAAGCATAAAATGTAAGTAAACTGGGCGGGCGATATAGACTAGCGGTAGATGTGAGTAAACTGGGCAGAAGAACTAAGGCGAAAGACAGCGGTAGATGTGAATAAGACAAAAGTGAACAGTAAACAGTGGCAGATGTGAATTAAATAGAAACAACAGAAACAGCGGTAGAAGTAAAGCAGATGACGTCAGGTGGAAGATATGGATGACGTCAGGCGGAAGATGTCAATAAACTGGGCAGAAATGAACTGTTCACCGGTAGAAGTGAACTACAGGCAAAAATGGACTGTTCACCGGTAGAAGTGAACTACAGACAGAAGGGGACTGTTCACCGGTGGAAGTGAACTACAGACAAAAATGAACTGTTCACCGGTGGAAGTGAACTACAGACAAAAATGAACTGTTCACCGGTGGAAGTGAACTACAGACAGAAATGGAGTGTTCACCGGTAGAAGTGAACTACAGGCAGAAGGGGACTGTTAACCGGTAGAAGTGAACTACAGACAGAAATGAACTGTTCACTGGTGGAAGTGAACTACAGACAGAAATGAACTGTTTACCGGTGGAAGTGATTTTAAAGGCGGTGGATGTGATTTTTAAAGGCAAAATGAACAACTATTTTTGGAGGGCAGCGTGGACAACTGTTTTAAAGGCAAAATGGACAATTGTTTTTGAAGTGCAGCGTGGACGACTAACACTTAGCCAAATACTGGAAAACTTGAAAGGCAAAAACTGAAGGCATAATGGACGACTACTTTACAGGGAGACATAAAATAGAAAGCATGAAAACTTCAAAACCCCAAAACCCGATTCCAAAACACAATTTTAAAACATGCTTGGAAACACGACAGAAGTTCAAAAATCTAACTGCATGGATCGATTTAAAATTTGAAACAATCCATGCATAACCTAAAAGGAGAGATTCCAAGCAGTTCCAGAATAATTCAAAACATATATACAACTGTTAATTACAAGGGTTTAAAAACTTAAATACCAAAACCTGTACGTTATAAAATCCCAACAAAATTCCCAACAGAGTTTTAAACGACAACACAGAATCCCATCAAAGTTTTCACACAATAAACTTTACTTTGAAAACTTCCCTCCCTCGGGTCAGAAATGTGACGACCCAAATACTGTACCCAATTTTCTCTTATTATATATTTTTTTTATCCTAATAACTTTAATGGTATTTAAGCGGAATTTAAGCTTCTTAAGTCGAAATTGAAATCGGAATAAAAATTATAAAAACATTTGAATCTATTTTAGAAATCACTTAATAAAACTTTAAAACAATTATTAGAAAACTTAATTAAAACTTAAAACATAAGAAGCAGGAGAAACAGACAAACACAGGGGCAGAGGCGTCAACACAAGGAAATCAAAGGGGCGCTCGATCGGCTACTCAACAGCCGATCGGGCGGCCCTTGCTGAACCGATCGAACGCCAACACTTGGGCGTTCGGTCGGTTCACGTTCTGTTTCCAGAACGTGTAAAATGACTTACAAACCGACCCATCACCCCTCTTTTGGCGTTCGATCACATAACTCTCTGTTTTTCCAGAGAGTTTTGCGTTCCAACACCAAATTTTAGGCGTTCGATCGCCCCACTTTTTCCTTTGTTCCTTCCAGACTTCCTACACACTTCTTCATATACACCTAACTTCAACATATTCCTACAAATATAAACACACATTCAACTTACGCCATAACATACATTTCAACACACAAACAACCCGATACTCTTACATCTCTATAATCTTGCTCGAAACTGACTCTAGACGTATTTTAACACGAAATACATTTTCACGAAAACGAACTGCATGGATATGTTTAAAAACTGAACATTTCCCTAATACCAAACATTTACAAAACAAGTTTTCCAAAATGTTTTAAAAACAAACTCAAAACATAACTTATCCACTATCCAGAACCAAACATCATAAAATGTTTCTAACTATACAATTATTTCCTTAAACCTAACCAAAACATCCCAAAATACGTACATACGTCCCCACGGGTCAACATACGCATCGACTGCTCATGCACACCACCGCAACCGTTCTTCTTCAACCATCTTGTACATCGGGTGGAGGAATGTAATCCTTATCTGCTTCTATATCACCTACACCATACAGACACACTATGAGATAAAAATCTCAGCAAGTTTCGTAAATGCAATGCATGCTGTGCGTATGAGTTTCAAAAATCATGTACATTTTTCTTTCATTACGTCGCAGACAGAATGTTACCGAGGTCTCAGCCTATTAGATGGAGAGGACACATCCCGCGGTCGGACTGCCCTCTTCACCTGATGGGAGGGTACACGTTCGCACCCATAAAAGTTGTGCCTGAGCCCCACCTCGCGTAACCAGATAACAGATTACATGGATTCATTACATTCGTTCATTTCATTTTCTTAAACACATGCAGAAATTCGTTTGCATGCTATTTTTAAAATACGTGATGCATGAACAGTTAAAGACATAAAGTAAACAAGCATCATACATACCATCAAGATTATAAAAACATAACCTATATAAAAGAACTAACCCTATCTACCCGACCAAAGCGTATAAACAAACAACTCTCCAAAAATCCTCAACGCGACTTCGACATACGGTGTAGGCCACTTGGCCAAGTAAGTCACGAGAACTTACCTCATGCGCGCTGAACTTTGAGCTCCATCCACGAGCGTCGTTCGTCTGAGACAAAACACAACATTTACAATTAACACGAGATTCAACCGTTTAACGTCCAAATTTAACGAAACCTTAACTAAGGAAATTTTCCTAAAATTCTAACTTAACTCTTTGCGACATTTTATCGAGCAATTCGTGATCGTGAATTCCAAAACTCCATTAATGGAGATTTCTCAAATCTCAAACTTCCGTTTCTCAACCTAAACACTGTATACTCCCTAGATTTCGTCCAATAACGTTTAATGCGTTCAATATACTCTCTAATACAACAAGCCTATTCGATTTCTAACTTTAAACTATGTTTTTCACAAAACCTAAACGACAAACCTCGCCAAAATCGAAATACAACGTCCTAAAACCATAGATTCATACCTAGGGTTGAGTTTGGGGAAGAAACCGTGAAGAACGGAGGACGAACGGAGAACAGAGAGGAGTGATCGCCGTTGAATCGCCGAAGGAAGGGGAAAGATTCGCAGGAGAAGAAGACAATGGCGTGGAGAAGAAGAAAAACAAGTGTTTTAAATTACACTTTAGCTTGGTAAATTACCGTTTCGCCCTTCCTTTGATTTTCTATTTGTTTCGTCCTTCGTTTCGTTAATTAACTAACGATTTGGTTTCTCCAAATTTCCATAATTCACCAATGACTCCATCTCATTACCAAGGTTCTTTTAAAACTATTCGTTCGTAAATCGGACCTCGTTTACTATTTTCACCAAAGTATTTCTTTATATTTCGATAAGTGTAATTCTCGTAAAATTAGCATTTAACTCCTAAAATTTCTGATATTTTCCTAAAATCCATATTAATTATTAGGATCATAATAACGCTTTCTTTTCGTAAAATGGACTTGATTTGACATAATTATAAAAATGTCATTTTATTACTTATTTACAAAATCCCGTAAATCCGGGTGTTACATTTCATCCACTTTATTTAAAATTTTGTCCTCAAAATTTGCCTATACAAACAACTTGGGATACCTAGTCATCATATCTTGCTGTCGCTCCCAAGTTGCTTCTTCAACCTCGTGGTTCCGCCATAAGACTTTAACTAGCGGAATCTCTTTGTTGCGTAATACTTTAATTGAAGACTCCAAAATGCGTACAAGCTTCTCCACATACGTCATGGTAGGCTGTACCTCGATGTCTCTCGCCTCTACAACATGCGATGGATCGCACAAACATTTCCGAAGCATAGATACATGAAATACGTCGTGGATGCCTTCCATTGAAGCCGAAAGTTGCAATCGATACGCCATCCTTCCAATCTTCTTCAAAATAGGAAACGGCCCCACATAACGAGGGTTTAACTTGCCCTTCCTTCCGAATAGCATCACACCCTTAAACGGAGAAACTTTCAAATAAACCTCATCCCCTTCTTCGAATTCAAGTTCTCTCCGTCTCGTGTCAACATAGCTCTTCTGTCGACTCTGAGCTATCTCAATACGCTGCTTGATAACGGCAATCTTCTCTGCCGTTTGTTGTAGAATCTCGGGACCAACAATACTGGCTTCACCAACCTCGTCCCAATATAATGGAGATCTACACTTTCGACCATATAAAACTTCGTACGGAGCCATACCGATAGTAGCCTGGAAGCTGTTGTTGTACGATAACTCAATCAGAGGCAAATACCGGCTCCACGAGCCCTGAAATTCCAACACGCAAGCTCTGAGCATATCCTCCAGAATCTGATTTGTCCTCTCTGTCTGACCATCAGTCTGAGGATGAAATGTCATGCTGAAATTCAGTTGAGTCCCCATAGCTTTGTGCAGACTCTTCCAGAACTTCGATGTAAATCTTGGATCTCGATCTAAGACAATAGAAACTGGCACTCTGTAACGACCCTTTTTCCCAGCAAGATATTGTCCGCTCTGGGGATTGGCTCGTAGCCCAATATCCTCCTCTCACGACTTTGTTTAGCGAGAACTTCCTAGAAGGTCACCCAACCTGAGATTGCTCTCGCCGAAGCACTTTTAACTTCGGAGTTCTTATGGGATCCGTTGCCAATTGTGCTCCAAAACACGTCTTGCTATGTTGGAAGGGTCTCTTTACATATGTTTCATTTCCACATACTTCCCCAAGCGATGTGGGATTGTGATGACCCCTTTTTTTTACGACCCATCACCTTCCGGTTCGCCCGCGCGGACATACCGCCATCCGGGTTCCGGTTCGTGCAGCCATCGTACCATACTTACACATCCGGGTCATCACACACTCCATGCAGTCTCACAACCTCCTGTACATAAAGCTCGACGAGCTGGTCCATCGAAGATGTCATCTTCATGGATAAGAAGTGAGCCGACTTTGTCAACCGGTCCACGATCACCCAAATGCCATCATGGCCCTTTGTCGTCCTCGGGAGCCCCACAATAAAATCCATGGAGATCTGCTCCCATTTTCACTCCGGAATAGGCAGTGAATGTAATGTTTCGGCCGGTCTCTGGTGTTCTGCTTTCACCTGTTGACAAACTAAACAGGTTTCGACATATTTGGCGACCTCTCTCTTCATGTTTGGCCACCAGAAGTGTTGCTTTAAGTCCCGGTACATCTTGGTACTTCCCGGGTGCACAGAATAAGCTGAAGAATGCGCCTCAGTCAATAAGCTGAAGAATAGCTCCTTATCATTAGGCACGTACCACATATGCCTGAACTTTAGAATACCATCCTCTAATAAATGAAAATCCGACGAATCCTCGGATGTCAAGCCCAACCGAAACCCCTCGCACTCCATATCATTCTGCTGAGCTTCACGTATCTTATCCAGAATAGTCGGCCTGAGAGAAATATTAGTGAGCATACTGGATAACTCTGCCACTATCTCCACATCGAACCTCTCAATCTCAGACCGTAATGTAACAGACATCGCTGCAAGTGAAGTCTGACTCGCAGAGGGCATTCGGCTCAAAGCATCAGCGACTTTATTCGCCTTTCCTGGATGGTACTTGATTTCAAACTCGTAATCTTTGACGAACTCGAGCCACCTTCTCTTCCGCATATTCAGTTCCTTCTACGTCAAGTACTTCAAGCTCTTGTGGTCTGAAAATATCTCGCACTGCTGCCCATATAAATAATGTCTCCAAATTTTCAGTGCAAAGACCATGGCTGCTAACTCCAGATCTTGCGTAGGATAATTTTGCTCGTACGGCTTCAACTGTCTAGAAGCATAAGCAATCACCCTACCCTCCTGCATAAGCACGCATCCGAGTCCAACTCCGGACGCATCGCAATATATACTGAATTTATCACCTTCAACAGGCAATGTCAACACTGGAGTTGTGGTCAACTTCTGCTTCAACTCCATAAAACTATTGTCACAAGCAGCCGACCATACAAACTTCTCATTCTTCCGAGTCAAGCGTGAGAGGGGAACTGCAATCTTTGAAAACCCATCTATAAACTTCCGATAATAGCCAGCTAATCCGAGAAATCAACGTACTTCACGCACGTTCTTAGGCTGTGGCCAATCTCTGACCACCTGAATCTTGCTCGGATCTACAGAAACCCCTTCTTCTGATATGATGTGGCCAAGAAAACTAACCCTATCCAACCAAAACTCGCACTTAGAGAACTTCGGATACAACTGGTGTTGTCATAAAATCCTCAGAACTATTCTCAAGTGCGCCTCGTGTTCTTCCTTCGTCCTTGAATAGATAAAAATGTTGTCGATGAAAACAACAACAAACTGGTCCAAGTACTCCTTGAAGACTCGGTTATTCAAGTCCATAAACGCTGCAAGAGCATTAGTAAGTCCAAATGACATAACAAGGAACTCATAATGCCCATAGCTCGTTCGGAATGCTGTTTTCTGAATATCCTCTTTACGGACCTTCAACTGATAGTAACCTGAGCGTAGGTCAATCCTAGAAAATACTCGGGCACCCTGTAGTTGATCAAACAAATCATCGATACACCGCAGTGGATACTTATTCTTCACAGTAAGCTTATTCAGCTCCCTATAGTCCACGCACATTCTGAGGGTCCCGTCTTTCTTCTTGACAAATAGAACGGGCGCACCCCAGTTTGAAACACTGGGTCGTATGAAATCCTTGTCTAGCAACTCCTCCAACTGAGATTTCAACTCTTTCAACTCAGCAGGCGCCAATCTATACGCATTCTTTGACACTGGCGCCGAACTAGGATAAACATCAATCACAAATTCGATCTCTCGGTCTGGTGGTAAACCAGGGAGATCATCGAGGAAGATCTCAGAGAATTCTCTGACGATAGGAATGTCACTCGGCTTTAATTCACTGAGTATCAAATACAGTGGCCAAATAAATAGAGCACTCACCTTTAAATTGCTCGTTGACCTTTATAGAATAGGAGATAGGCGATCCGCTCAATCGGTTCATCGCTTGATAAGAAAACTCGGCTTTACCCAGGGATCGAAAGGTCACAATCTCGGATCGACAATCGATGGTGGCGAAGTGCTGTGCAAGCCAATCCATCCCTAAGATAAGATCATACCGCTCTATGCTCATAACTATCAAACGAGCATAAAGAGTAATATCCCCCACTGAGATGACATTGCCCTGGAGAATACGTTCTGACTGCATAAGCTCTCCAGAAGGCAGCATCACTCTATACTCGACCCCAGCTAACTCAGACTCTAATCCCAATCACAAAGTCGATATGAAGGAGTGCATAGCTCCCGTATCCATCAAAGTAAAAACAGCGGTGCCCTTAATCAGAATTGTACCTGCTATCACAGAGGGCTGAGCCTCGTCGTCGACGTCACCAGGCTCGATAAACGTAAAAATCCTCGGCATAACCCTCCTCTGGTCTCCACTCAACTGATCACGGCCTGGCTTTGGGCAATCTCTGACATAATGGCCAACTTCACCATATCTAAAGCATTTGTTAGTGCCAACCCGGCACTCTCCACTATGCTCTCGCTGACATTTTGGGCATCAGGGTATCTGAGAAGTCCATTGTACCTGCTTGCCCTTGCCTCGATCGTTGCCTCATTCTAGAGGTCTCTTCACACCTCTCTGTTGTTGTTAGGGCTGTGGTGTTCTAGGCTGCCAACCTCGGTTCTGAGACTGAGGACGGATCTCACGGAAGAAGCCCTTAGCTGGCTCCCTCGGCCTAACACAAGTAGCTCTGGTAGCCTCGAAGTCCAGAGCTCTAGCTGCTATGTCGGAATAGGGCACGTCTATAATACCCGACACAATGATGTTCATCTTGATCTCCGGATTCAGTCCTTCCATAAATTGATGCACCTTGTCTTCATTGTCGCTGACAAGACGCGGTGCAAATCGTGATAAAGCCTCGAACTTCCGAATATAATCAGCAACTAAACCTGTCTGCTTCAGTTGCGTAAACTCGTTCCTCTTAGCTACCCTTACCGTGCAGCTGAAATACTTGTCAAAGAATACGGTCTTGAACTGTTCCCAGGTCATAATAGACACATCCATCGTCGACTTGATCAAATCTCACCAAAAACGGGCGTCTAACGCTAAATGGAAGGTGACATAGGCCACCTTGCTCTCGTTCCCTACTTCTGCATAACCCAGCATATCCTCCATCACTCTGATCCATTCCTCAGCAACTGTTGGGTCAGATGATCGGCCGTTGAACACTGGAGGTCGGAGGCTTTGAAACTTCTGCATGCTCTGGTTGTTAAGAACCACCAAATCTTGGGCCCTCTGGTTCTCTCGATTCACCAGGTTCTCGATTTGTTGCACCTGCCGGTCCATGTGTTGAGACTGACGGTCCAATCAATTCTGTAAGTCTGTCCAAGGCGTCGTCTCTAGGATCTCTTCCCCGAGTCATATTGTATAAAGCCTAAAAAAATTAAACAGATAATCCTCAGAAATAAAAACAATGAAATAAAACAGAACATACTTGCAGTTGAAGAAGGACGTTCGCGTAGTGGCATGCGCAGTCGAGCAGTCTACAAAACCGTTTTTAAAACCCGGGGGCTCTGATACCATAAAATGTGACGACCCTAATACTGTACCCAATTTTCCAGTATTATATATTTTTTTATCCTAATAACTTTAATGGTATTTAAGCGGAATTTAAGCTTGTTAAGTCGAAATTGAAATCGGAATAAAAATTATAAAAACGTTTGAATCTATTTTAGAAATCACTTAATAAAACTTTAAAACAATTATTAGAAAACTTAATTAAAACTTAAAACATAAGAAGCAGGAGAAACAGACAAACACAGGGGCAGAGGCGTCAACACAAGGAAAACAAAGGGGCGCTCGATCGGCTACTCAACAGCCGATCGGGCGGCCCTTGCTGAACCGATCGAACGCCAACACTTGGGCGTTCGGTCGGTTCACATTCTGTTTCCAGAACGCGTAAAACGACTTACAAACCGACCCATCGCCCCTCTTTTGGCTTTTGATCACATAACTCTCTATTTTTTCAGAGAGTTCTGCGTTCCAACACCAAATTTTAGGCGTTCGATCGCCCCACATTTTCTTTTGTTCCTTCCAGACTTCCTACACACTTCTTCATATACACCTAACTTCAACATATTCCTACAAATATAAACACACATTCAACTTACGCCATAACATACATTTCAACACACAAACAACCCGATACTCTTGCATCTCTATAATCTTGCTCGAAACTAACTCTAGACGTATTTTAACACGAAATACATTTTCACTAAAACGAACTACATGGATATGTTTAAAAACCGAACATTTCCCTAATACCAAACATTCACAAAACAAGTTTTCCAAAACGTTTTAAAAACAAACTCAAAACATAACCTATCCACTATCCAGAAACAAACATCCTAAAATGTTTCTAACTATACAATTATTTCCTTAAACCTAACCAAAACATCCCAAAAATACGTACATACGTCCCCACGGGTCAACATACGCATCGACTGCTCATGCACACCACCGCAACCGTTCTTCTTCAACCATCCTGTACATCGGGTGGAGGAATGTCATCCTCACCTGCTTCTATATCACCTACACCATACAGACACACTATGAGATAAAAATCTCAGCAAGTTTCGTAAATGCAATGCATGCTGTGCGTATGAGTTTCAAAAATCATGTACATTTTTCTTTCATTACGTCGCAGACAGAATGTTACCGAGGTCTCAGCCTATTAGATGGAGAGGACACATCCCGCGGTCGGACTGCCCTCTTCACCTAACAGGGAGGGGGGGGGGGTACACGTTCGCACCCATAAAAGTCGTGCCTGAGCCCCACCTCGCGTAACCAGATAACAGATTACATGGATTCATTACATTCGTTCATTTCATTTTCTTAAACACGTGCAGAAATTCGTTTGCATGCTATTTTTAAAATACGTGATGCATGAACAGTTAAAGACATAAAGTAAACAAGCATCATACATACCATCAAGACTATAAAAATATAACCTATATAAAAGAACTAACCCTATGTACCCGACCAAAGCGTATAAACAAACAACTCTCCAAAAATCCTCGACGCGACTTCAATATACGGTGTAGGCCACTCGGCCAAGTAAGTCACGAGAACTTACCTCGTGTGCACTGAATTTCGAGCTCCGTCCACGAGCGTCGTTCGTCTGAGACAAAACACAACATTTACAATTAACACGAGATTCAACCGTTTAACGTCCAAATTTAACGAAACCTTAACTAAGGAAATTTTCCTAAAATTCTAACTTAACTCTTTGCAACATTTTATCGAGCAATTCGTGATCGTGAATTCCAAAACTCCATTAATGGAGATTTCTCAAATCTCAAACTTCCGTTTCTCAACCTAAACGTTGTATACTCCCTAGATTTCGTCCAATAACGTTTAATGCGTTCAATATACTCTCTAATTCAACAAGCCTATTCGATTTCTAACTTTATACTACGTTTTTCACAAAACCTAAACGAAACCCTAACTATCAAACCTCGCCAAAACTGAAATACAACGTCCTAAAACCATAGATTCATACCTAGGGTTGAGTTTGGGGAAGAAAACGTGAAGAACGGAGGACGAACGGAGAACGGAGAGGAGTGATCGTCGTTGAATCGCCGAAGGAAGGGGAAAGAATCGCAGGAGAAGAAGACAATGTCGTGGAGAAGAAGAAAAACAAGTGTTTTAAATTACACTTTAGCTTGTTAAATTACCGTTTCGCCCTTCCTTTGATTTTCTATTTGTTTCGTCCTTCGTTTCGTTAATTAACTAACGATTTGGTTTCTCCAAATTTTCATAATTCACCAATGACTCCAACTCATTACCATGGTTCTTTTAAAACTGTCCGTTCGCAAATCGGACCTCGTTTACTATTTTCACCAAAGTATTTCTTTATATTTCGATAACTGTAATTCTCGTAAAATCAGCGTTTAACTCCAAAAATTCTCGATATTTTCCTAAAATCCATATTAATTATTAGGATCATAATAACGTTTTCTTTTCGCAAAATGGACTTGATTTGACATAAATATAAAAATGCCATTTTATTACTTATTTACAAAATCTCGTAAATCCGGGTGTTACAAGAAACATGTCTGGCTGCCACAACCACCCCCGAAAGCTCGAGCCACCAGCCACCTATTCGTCGGACTGAGTCACAAAGTCCTCATCCACAGGATCCGTACCTACATCAGAGAGTTCAACTGTGAGCCTAGAGCTCAGTAAGGACATATAAAATGCAGTGATGTATATGCTATGCATGAACTTTCGAAATACAATGACATTACATTACATTACATTACGTTTCACTGGACAGGAAGGTATAAGTGGGGCTTATAGAGGAACTGGCACACATACATACTTGACATAACAGGACATGACACTGGTTAGTAATTTTGCTGGGTCCCAGGAAAGGACAAGGTACAGGGTGTCCTTGGCGAGGACGATTTTACATGAGTCCTAGAGAAGGACAAGAACAAGATGCTAGTCCTCGTCCACACTTAAACCATACATTACATACACATTTTAACTTTATTAACTTCAAATCGTGTGCACCGAAAACTTTTGCATGTCTTTCGAGAAAATCGTGTATGCATGAGCATGTAATGTGCTTTAACTTAAAACAGCAAACAACAGGAATAAAACAGCAGAACATAAGGAAAAAGCAGATAACTCAGAGCGTAACTCTAACTTTTCTACCCGAAACAACTTGACAGAAATGAAAACCTAGTACCTCCTTGATGTAGGGCCTTAAGGGCCAACCTACGGATATGAACTTACCTATAGTCCGAAAAGCAACAAGCTTTGCTCGTGAAACCACGGTGATGCACGAACCTATGACGTGCACGAAAAGGGAATTTAACAAAGCTGCAAATGCTAACTAATAACTTAGTAGAATATGCTTCAAACTCCATTCAAACCTTTAGAAAACACACCAACGTGTTTTCATACAAAGACAGCGAGCTTGTTCAAATATCATAACCCTAAACTTCGACAAAACTCACATTTTAATATGTCCAAACTTGTTAACGAGGTTAGATAATTACCTTTGCTGAAGGAAACAGAAGGAAACAGAAGGAAACAGAAGAAAACATGAGAAACAAGTTTTGGAGATTTGTCTCAGTCGTCTGGAAGAGAGAACAGAGAAGAGGAGATGGAGAAAATGGAAGGTCTCACGTAGAAGAGAATTGAAGAGAAGACAATCAGTAGGTTTCTCAGCAAGTTATGGACATTTGGCAGCCATCCATTGGCTTCCTCCCACCTACCTTAATTCCTACCTAGACTGCCCCTCCATTGGTTCTAACTAAAGATTTGTTTTGGTTACTCCATAGTTTAGTTTTCCACTAAACTTTCCAACAATTCCAATAAAATATTTATAACATTAATGGCAATTTAATCCCATTCCATAACTCACGGGATAATTTATACAGCCAAAAAACACCGGGTGTTACATTCCACCCACCTTAGAAGAATTTTGGTCCCCAAAATTTGCTTAAACAACTAGTTCAGGATATCTGTCTTTTACATCATGTCGTCATCCCCAAGTGGCTTCCTCCATGTTATGGTTGCACTATAAGACTTTCACCAATAAGATCACCTTGTTGCGCAATACTTGATCGAAGAATCAAAATCTTCACATGTCTTCCCTCGTACGGCAGCATCAGCTGAATATCCAAGTCCACCAGTTCCACGATCTGAGTAGGGTCTCGCACGCATCTTTTAAGCATCGAAACTTGAAAAACGTTGTGGACTCCACTCGTAGACGCTAGCAGTCGCAGTCTGTAAGCTGTGCTTCCAATCCTCTTCGAGATGGGAAAATGGCCCAACCACTTTGGACTGAGCTTTCCCATACCAACCTCATCACGCCCTTGAGAGGTGACATCTTCAGGACTACCTCGCCGCCTTCAGTGAACTCTAAGTCTTTTCTCCTCTGATCCGCATAACTTTTTCATCGACTCTGAGCAGTACCAACCCATTGTCTGATAGTAGCCACTATTTCAGACATTAGTTGCAATAACTCAGGGCCGATCAGTCTGACAACCAGTCTGGCTTCTCCAACTTTGTCCCAGCGCAAGGGAGACTCGTACTTTCTGCTGCGAGCCTCATGAGAAGTTTCGGACTACTGGAATATCCTGGAGCTCCACCTCACCTTGCCTTTGAGCATCCACCACATAGGCTAGAAATCCAGAACATCCTGGCGTCATCAGTTTTTGAGCCTCTAAGGAGGATACAACAGGTATAGTGCGCGTCTCTGGCATAGCCTGGTAGGAGAACTCCTCCACGTTCGGGCGCTTAAAGACAGTAGCCCATATCTACAATTGATGGTGGCATGTTGTTTAAACAGTCAGTCCATACACAGAATTACATCGTATCCTTTCATACCAATAACGATATACGATTGGCATACAATTTCTGGTCTCCTACTAACACTACATCGCCCTGCACCGCTCGCTCGGAGTGCATAAACACTCCAGACGGTGGCATGACACAGCAGGGTTGACCTGACTACACAATACACAAATTTTGCCTAACTACGCAGTCCATTGCCACAAGCAATTGTGTGGCCCCCGTGTCTAACAGGGTATATACAGGTGCATTATAGATCAAAAATTGTACTTGTGATTGTTGTATGCTGTGCGTCGTCGTCGTCTTCTATCATAGCGGACACCCTTGGCGCAGCATGGTTGGGCCGCCTATCTGGCATAGGGCAATCCCGGACTTGATGACCCTTCTTGCCGCATCGAAAACAACGGCCGGTATAGAGCCTACATTCACCTATGTGACTCCCCCGGCAATGCGGGCATACAGGAAGCTGAGGAGCCCCCTGTGGCATCTTTCCCCTATCTAGGTTAGCAGCTATTTCTTTAGGCCTCTTCACGCCCCAGTTCTACTGTTGCTGTGGTTGAAATCCCTTAATGGACCTCTCAATGTACCCCCTTTGATTTTTGTTCTTAAATTCTTCATCTTTTGCCTCAAAAGCTTTGACAACCACCTCCATATATGGTGGGTCCTTAACTCCAGACATCTTCACTCCTCTACAAATTTATTCCTTTAATCCTTGTACGAAATGGTGGATTTTACTTTCGTTCTTCCTCACTAGATGACTGGCAAAACAAGTTAGCGCTTCGAACTCTCTTACATAGTCTGCTAGCGAACCTGTCTGTCGAAGCTGGGTAAATTCTGATACCTTACTTTCCCACATAACATTGTAGAAGTATTCTTCACAAACAACTTCTTGAAGGATCCCCACAGCATCTCCCCCACATTAATAGTGGTCTGGACGGCGTCCCACCAAAGTTTCGTGTCACGCTCGAGATATAACACGACATAAGAGACTTTCTCCATGTCCTTCACCTTAGCAAGGTCAAACAAATCTTCCATGGTTCGAATCGACTCCTCAACATGGACTGGATCCGTAAGTCGTCCTTCGAATATGGGAGGTCGAAGTCGTCTAAAATTTTCACCATTGTGGTCTTCCGAAGTAATCGAGCTCGAATTCAAAAACTCCCTCCCGATCATGAACATTTCAAATTGCCAGGATTGACGAGCAACAAGCTCCGTTAACTGCCGGATACTAAAATCTCTCTCTTCAGCTTCTCGGTATCGTCCTCAATCCACACTAGGTAAATCCTATAAACAATAATCAAATTTAATAAACAAAACTTTTACGGGAACTTAAACACTTACAGTTGGTGGAGCGATCTCACGTGGCAGGTTGCGCAACCAGACATTTCTCCAGAATCGCTTTTAAAACCCAGTTTTGCTCTGATACCATAACTGTGATGGCCCCCAACCCGATCGGGGCCGAGGAGCCATCACTCCGGGACATTTAACAGAGAACGGGACGTATATTTTTTTTTTGAACCAAACAGACTAAACTTTTAAGAGTAAACCCTTAAAAGCATTACAGAGAGAGAGAACTTTCTCTGGATTTGAAAACTGGGAGCTAATTTAAAACTGGATTACAGGGGTGATTGATAAGTGTGTATTTTACACACTTATATATATTCTTTAAGACTTGAAATGAATAGTTTTTCTCAAGTGATTGGAATAATTTAACGATAATTGTATAAGTATGCAGAAAAGTTTACAAAAATAGGAATAGAAGACAACAAGAAGAAATCACATGCAGCGATTGATCTCCAAGAAGCATTCTGAAATCAATCGCCACAAACAGCAAAGAAGTCACAAGCAGCGACCGATCTCCATAAAATCCAGAGATCGATCGCCAACAGAAGAAGAAGGAGCGATCGGTCTCCATGCAAAGCAGCGATTGATAGCCACCATATCTTGAAATTGATCGCTGAAGACCAAGGATAGAAACAAAAGAATGAGCGATCGGTCTCCATGCAAACCCAGAGATCGATCGCCACACATGGAAAAGAAAAGAGGGAGAACCAATTACACAAACAGCCTGCGATCAGCGATCGATTTCTGAAGAGATGTCAGCGATCGTTTGCTGTACAATTGAAGGAGAGAAGCGATCGATCTCTATATAAAATCCAGAGATCGATCGCTGTACATCAAAGAAGGGAAGACTACACAATACATATTCCAGCAGAAAAGAGGTCAGCGATCGATCTCTATGCTTGGCAGAGATCGATCGCTGAAGGCGTATCACCATTTTGGAAAGAATCTGAATTTTAATCTACACCGTTGATCTACAGAAGCAGTGATTATTAACCATCGATCTGAAATTGAATTAAACCTAGAGCTTAAACCTTTTATAAAGAGACTGAAGCCGTGAGCAGAGAGGCGCATCCTGGGGATCCTGGAGTCGGCAGAGAACAATTAGGCGGCGACTGAGAGCAATTCAGAGGCGATTTTCGTCGGCGATCAGGATATTTTCAATTTTCTTTTCTTTTTCCTTTCACTGTTTAATTATGCAACTATTTAGTATTATTGTTATTTATTTTTCTAGCATGAACTAAACTTCTCGTTCTAGGGTTTCGATGTAGCTTAGTTATGATTATTTATTTTTCTTAATTCAAGTATTTAATTTCCTGTTCCTGTTCTGTGTTGAGTAATCTATTCTGGACGTAATGCTTAGGTTTGCTTGATCACCAAAACTAAGAACTTTAGGGTTGATTCGGGATGCGAGAGCGGAGAATTTAACCGTGCATTGAATAGTTTGCCTTAAAAAGGATCCTAGGCTAGAGATAGTTAGGGCGTTTGAGTGGTATTATAATTTCTTGCTTTTAATGTGTTCAATTAATTCTCAGGATTAGAGACCGAGAGGTGATAATTCGTTAATTGAATAAGTTTGTTTTTGCTCGAGAGAGATTGATGAATATTTTCGTGAAATTGCCATCAACACATAGAAATAGGAATTAATCACTTGGATTAGGTTTAATAAATAGGATTAGTTAAGTGAAATCGAAACCCTGGATTTTCTCATCATATAATCTTACTTCTTTATTTTTAAATCTTTTATTTAAATTGCTGCTTAATTTTATTTGAATTATTATTTTAGTTTTACAATCTAAATCACAAAAATTATTATTTCTTTTCAAATTAAACTAAAATTTAGATAATCAATATTTAACATAATTATTCCTCGTGGGATCGACACTCGTACTTATACACACTTTATTACTTTTGCGACACGTACACTTGCGTATCACGATTTTTCGCAACAAGTTTTTGGCGCCGTTGCCGGGGAATAAATTTTGTTATTTTTTTGAATTATTTGATTTTAGTTTATATTTGAATTTTCTTTTCCTGTTAGATCTCAATTGAATTATTTGCACATTGCAGGTGCATGCGAAAATTAGGTACTGCCAACCTAATCCCTATCGATCTTGAAATTGAACGAACTTGCCGTAAAAATCGAAGGGAAACAAGACAAGCAATTATGGCAGCTAATCAAAATGCAGATGATCAAAATGCTCACATACCACAGATGGTCGGGGTTGAGGCAGTCGAAAGAAGGACTTTGTTGGATTATGTTATGCCATCCATGGACGGGGTTCAATCAGCAATCCGAAAACCGGCTATCACGTGCAATAATTTTGAAATAAAGCCGGGTACAATACAAATGATTCAACAATATCAATTTTGTGGTCTACCTAACGAGGATCCCAAGGATCATATTGCTAGCTTTGTCGAGGTTTGTGATACATTCAAATACCATAATGTCTCTGAGGATGCTATCAAGCTCAGGTTATTCCCCTTCACGCTAAGAGATCGCGCAAAGAATTGGTTACACTCCTTACCGCCAGGCTCAATTACAACGTGGAACGAATTGGTTCAGAAATTTTTATCTAAGTTCTTTCCCTTTGAAAAGATGGCAAGACTCCGAAATGAGATCACCAATTTTACTCAATATGATGGCGAGACAGTTTATGAATCATGGGGCCGATTCAAGGAGCTTTTGAGAAAATGCCCCCAGCATGGTCTACCACAATGGATGCAAATACAGACATTCTTCATCGGCCTATCAAGTTCTACACGGACGCTTGTCAACTCAGCAGCTGGTGGATCACTATTATCTAAGACAGAAATGGAGGCATTTAACCTGTTAGAAGAGTTATCCCTAACTAATGATCAGTGCCCGGTTGAACGTCAGATTTTGAGGAGGCAGTCAAATACACCAGAAATGGAAGCAATAAGAGCATTGACTACACAAGTTACATCTCTCACTCAGCACATCCAAGGAAATCAAGCTATAGTTAATGCAATTCAGTCACCGATCATGCAATGTCAATGGTGCCAAGGACCACATGCGAGTGAAAACTGTCAGCAAGGGAACCAAATGGTTAGAAGTTCATCTGAACAAGCCCAATATGTGGGAAATTATAATAGACCGACACTTCAAAATTCAGGTAACTACTATAATGGGGGGCACAACAATCATCCGAACTTCTCATGGAAGAACCCGAATAACGCCTTTCAGATGCCACAAGCTAATCAACCGGGACCTCCCTTTCCAGAAAGAAAACCTAATTTGGAGGATTTAATTGCCAAGATGGGAGAGCGCACCAATAATTTAATTGCTGAAATGGGGGAGCACACAAATAAATTTATGGCTGAGACAAGAACCACCTTACAGAATCAGTCAGCCCAAATTCAAAGCCTAGAAATGCAAATGGGCCAGATGGCAGCTGCACTAAATGGACGCCCACTAGGTACATTGCCTAGTGCCACTGAAATTAACCCCAGAGAACAATGCAATGCCATTACACTTAGGAGTGGAGCAGTGATTGAACATTGTACCAAAGAAAATAAGAAAGTGGTCGCACATGACGGAATGCATTCGTCATCATCCGAGTCCACACCAAAGGATCAAGAGCTACTGGAAGCTCCACCTCAGATTCCAAAGGAGATCCTCTCAAAAGTTCCTTTTCCACAAAGACTGAAAAATGTGAAGCTTGATAATCAGTTTTCTAAGTTTCTTGATATCTTCAAAAAGCTCCACATCAATATTCCATTCGTAGAGGCACTCAAGCAAATGCCTAAATATGCAAAGTTTCTGAAAGACATCTTGTCTCATAAACGGAAAATTGACAAATATGGCACGATCGCTTTAACTGAGGAATGTAGTGCCATTGTTCAACGGAAGCTTCCACAAAAATTGAAAGATCCGGGAAGTTTCACCATACCATGTGCAATTGGGGAGTCCATTTTTGAGCGGGCATTATGTGATTTGGGTGCTAGTATAAATTTGATGCCGCTATCTATATTTCGTAAGCTGGGTATTGGTGAAGCAAAGCCCACCAGGGTAATCCTACAGATGGCCGATCGCTCTATAAAAAATCCGTATGGGGTGATTGAAGATGTCCTTGTCAAAGTCGACAAGTTTATTTTTCCCGCTGATTTCTTGATTCTCGATATGGACGAAGACCGAGGCATCCCGATAATATTAGGTCGACCATTTTTAGCAACAGGGGGAGCTGTTATTGATCTAAGAAAAGGAGAGCTCAAATTGCAAGTATATGATGACGAGGTGACATTCAAAGTATATAAATCTATAAATTACCCAACAGCTAGCAATGAGCCAATTGCCGATAATGTGCCAGACAAAGAGCTTCCTGAAATTGATAAATTAGTAAACGGACAAAGAGCGAAGCCATATCTTAACGGAGTTTTGCAGAATGATACAACTATTACTCTCCGTGCACCAGATTAGCAAGCAGCTTACAACGTCAAGCTAATGACGCTAAAACAAGCGCTTGGTGGGAGGCAACCCACCCTAGTATCCTTTTTATTTTTATTTCATTTTATTAGTATTAAAATAAAAAAAAAAAACAAAATAAATAAAAATAAAAATAATCATCTCTTGTAACCCATTTGTTATTTATTTTTAATTTTTGTTTTTATTTTATTTCTTATCATTATTATTAGTATTTCTATTTTTATGTTTTAGTTTCTTATATCATTTTATTTTCTCTATTTTCTTTATTTCTTGTCTTTTATTTTTATTTTTCTTTAAATAGGTTCCGATTAAGTCATTTTATTTTCTTTTTATCATTTAATTTTTTTCTTCTTTCTTACTGTTATTTTTAATTTCTTTAGTTTCTTATTTATTGTTTTATTTATTTATTGTTTCTTTTATGTTATTTATTTTCTGCTTTTAAATAAGGTCCTATTTAGTTATCTTAAATTCTTTTATTCATTTTATCATTTTATTTATTTTATTTCAAGAAATTATTTTTTTTAATTGTTACTTTAATTTCAATTATTTATATTTTTATTCTCATTCTTATTTTATTTTATTTTCATATTTATTTTATTTTATTAATTTTTTGTTTTGTTATTTATTATTTTCTTTTCTTTTTATCTTTCTTTTTCTTGTTCTAAGTAAGTTTTATTTTAGATTAATTAGCCATTTATTTTCCTGTATTTATTTTTCCAATTTTATTTTCTTTTATTTTCCTTTATTTTATTTTATTGTATTCTGTTTCTATTTCTATTTGTTTTTTTTGTAATTCGTTCTTTTTATCTTTCTTTCTTTTTATTTTCTTCTTACTTCATTTTTTTTTCTCTCGTATTTTCATTTTCCGTTTCAAGCATTTTCATTTTCGGTTAGTATTTCTCTATTTAGTTGTTAAAAAAAAAAAAAAAAAAAAAAGTTCTTGATAGATTGCTCTCTTCGACTGAAGCTCCACCACACTGCTGCCGGGCCCCACATGAGGTACACTATCCCCTTTCCTATTTTTTTGTGTATGTTTTATTTAACATTGGGGACAATGTTGATATTAAGTTTGGGGGGGTTTTTAATTAAATTTATAAACATGTTTAGATTGGTAAGTCTGCTTAATATTTTGAAATTCTATGGTATGATTATTTATTTCATTGGTTCAAAGTGTTGATGATTGCACCTTTGATTGATGCCTGTTTTAACTTCTGAATAGATTCTGAGATAATATGATTTGTGATAGTAACATTGATTGGAGTTTAGGAAGATAGACTTGTTTGTGTGGAAATGTTCATTCTTGTTTAAATTTAACTGATAATGATATAAATTGTTGTCTTGAGATCGAGAGCCTAAACATAGTAAGGGAGTGCTTGAGTGTAAACACTGAAAGGGAGTGAGCTCCAGTTAAATTTAGTGAGTGATTAGTAAGTATTAAATTGTTCTTGGTTTTGCCCTGCATTCATGAATATAAATTGTGATTTTTGCAGACATAAGAGAATGACTTAGGCCATTTTTGGACCGTTTGAGCCTTTATTGACATACCCTATTTGTGTCATTTAAATGGCACCCCTAGTCTCCTATTTGAACCTTCATTTACCACTATTTTGTCAACCTTAATCTAAGCCTATCCTAAAATTATTTTGATTATCCTGTTATTGAGCACAGTTTTGGGGATACATATTACAGGGAGAGTTGGAGAAAGTAGTGGTAAGAATCATAGCTAATTCTTTTGTCAATTGTCTAAGTTGTTAGTATTTGGAGATTTTATTTATTCTTCCATTAGATTTTCTGTTAAAAAAAAAAAAAAAAAAAAAAAAAAGTTGAATTGTTCAGTAGTAGAACAATTTCTTATATGCTATTTCATTTGTTGTTATTGTCAGTATTTGTATTTTATGTTTGTTAGTAAGGACATTGACAAAGGAGTTAGTTTTGACAAGAGAATGTGAGACAAGTTTTGGGGGGGATTATTGATTTAATTGATTAGAAAAGAGCTTAAGTGAGGGAAAGAAGTGAGGGTGATATAAGGATGGACTGTGCTCTAGAGTTTTGCTTGAATCCAAAAATTTCTTACCTTATAACCAGGCCTTACATTACAAGCTTAATTAAAGACCTATCGACTTTTATACTGCATACTCATATTTGTTATTAGTGAATAATGGGCAAGACTGATGAACAATAAGAGTGGATGGAGTGACCCTGAGAGTTATTTTTATTTCTCTTCTCACAAGACACAATTATAGATTTATCAGTTAAACGAGAATGAGTTTGAGCATGTACACACACAAGAATTTCTGATTAAGTTTCTCTCAATGTGATATCATGAGTTGTATTATTGAAAGTATTTATTTAGATGGTTTATTTACATGCAAATATCACGCTGAGACGAAATACTGCGAACTGTGAATTAGATAATTTTACCATGGAAATTTGAAATTGTAATACCCGGCTTGTACGGACTTGAATATATATTATTATTATATTATTGGTTGACATTTTTGGAAATATGTCAAATCATGTCCGATTTACGAAAAGAAAGCGTCATTAAGATTCTAACGATTAATAAGAATTTTAAGGAAGTTTTGGGAATTTTCGGAATAGTAACGCTATATTCCGAGAAATTTCCACTATCGTAAATTAAATGACGTTTTAGTAAAAATAGTAAACGTGGTCCGTTTTGCGAACGGACAGTTTTAATAAAGCCATGATAAAGAATAAGAGCTATTGGCAGAATATGGAATTTTAGAGAATCTAAATCGTTGGACGATTTACGAAACGAAGGACAAAACAAATAGAATTTAGTAAGAAGGGCAAAATGGTAATTTGCAAAATCAAATTATAAATTAACACAAATAACTCTTTTCCTTACTTCTCTCCCTCTTTTTCTTCTTCTCTCTGGATCGCACGACAGAGAAGGAAAACTTCTCTCGGCCGCCGATGCCGATCAACGTTCCGACTCCGTCCGACCTCCGTTCGTCCCGAGCTCTTCACGTTTTCTTCCTCTCTCGCTACCCTCGGTATGTAGCTTTAGTCTTGGGCCGTTTATTTCGAGTTTTGGTTTGATTTAGGGTTAGGGTTTAAATTAGGTTTTCCGTTAAAAACGTAATTTAGGCTTCGTAATTAATAGGTTAGCTATAATTACGTATATATTGAACGTATTGAACGTTATTGGACGAAGAAAAGTCGAATTGCGAAAAAGTTATAAATTGGTAAAATTTCGGGTTTTAGGGAAAAACTCGTTATTTGAGAATTTGGATAATCGAGCTTTAATTAACGTTCGAAATGCTCTAATTAGCTAAGTGGAGAATTTAGGAGAATTCGTTAGTTAAGGATTTTGTAATTTGGACGTTAATTGTTTAAATTGGTTTTAACGGTGACTATCGTGTTTTTCCTCAGACTCACGACTCCCGTGGACGAAGCTAGCAATTCAGTGCGCTCCAGGTAAGTTCTCGTGACTTGCTTGACCCAAAGGTCTACACCATACCTCGTCATCGTATCAAGGATCCTTGAGGGTTCCTTGTTTTACGTTGTTTAGGTTGGGTAGTTAGGTTAGTTGTTTATAGGTTATGTTATATTATCTGCTGATATGAACTGTTTGTTTACTTTCCGCTGATATGAACTGTTCATGCATCACGTGTTTCAAAATGGCATAAAAAATGGGTTTCTGCACGAGTTTTCAATGAAATGAATAATGAACGAAAATACGTAATCTGTATCTGAAAGGTCACGCGGGATGGGGCTCAGGCATGGCTGTAGGGTTTGTGAGCATGTACCCCCCCCCATCTAAGTGGAAAGTGGTAGTTCGACCGCGGAATGTATCCTTTCCATTTAGTGGGCTGATATCTCGGTGGCAATATGTATGAAATGACCTGATATGTCTGATGAGCATGTTTTCTGAACTTCATATGCACGACACGCATGCATCTGCATTTACGTAGCTTACTGAGATTTCCATATCTCATATGTGTCTGTATGGTGTAGGTGATCTGCTAGGTGACGTAGATCCAGGTGAGGACGACGTTCCTCCTCCTGATGTCGGAGGCAGTTGATGGATGATGCTCGTGGGAGTGCGCTGAGTAGTCGAGGCGCGATACGACCCGTGGGGATGTATGTCTGGACTCTGAGTTTATTTTGGGATGTTTTGAATTGATTAATGTATAGTATATTTAGGTTGTTTGGACCTGGACAGGGGTTAGATAACGTTTTGGTAAGTGTATGTAAAATGTTTTGGTTTAAACTGTTTACTGAATGTTTTGAAAACGTTTTAATTGGTTTTAGGTTGATACGGTTATGTTTGATGTTTAGATACATCCACGCAGTTGGACTTCGCAAAGTCCGACGCGATTCGATTGAGTCTAGGATACGTTTTAATTGGTTAAGTAGATTTTAGTGGTAAGTTATGGTGACTGTTGGTTTAATGAATTAGGAAGTTCTGCTCTCTGGAAATCAGATTCCAGAGAGCAATATGATGAATTGAAGTTGAAGTGCAAAAGGTGAAGTGTTGGTGAAGTGTTGAAGGTTTGAAGTCTGAAGGAGAAGGAAGGAATCGCTGCATGCTTGCAGCGATCGATCTCTGCTGCAGAGCAGAGATCGATCGCTGCCATAGCTAGCAGCGATCGAGATCGCTGCCATAGCTAGCAGCGATCGAGATCGCTGCCATAGCTAGCAGCGATCGAGATCGCTGCCATAGCTAGCAGCGATCGAGATCGCTGCCATAGCTAGCAGCGATCGAGATCGCTGCCATAGCTAGCAGCGATCGAGATCGCTGCCATAGCTAGCAGCGATCGAGATCGCTGCCATAGCTAGCAGCGATCGAGATCGCTGCCATAGCTAGCAGCGATCGAGATCGCTGCCATAGCTAGCAGCGATCGAGATCGCTGCCATAGCTAGCAGCGATCGAGATCGCTGCCATAGCTAGCAGCGATCGAGATCGCTGCCATAGCTAGCAGCGATCGAGATCGCTGCCATAGCTAGCAGCGATCGAGATCGCTGCCATAGCTAGCAGCGATCGAGATCGCTGCCATAGCTAGCAGCGATCGAGATCGCTGCCATAGCTAGCAGCGATCGAGATCGCTGCCATAGCTAGCAGCGATCGAGATCGCTGCCATAGCTAGCAGCGATCGAGATCGCTGCCATAGCTAGCAGCGATCGAGATCGCTGCCATAGCTAGCAGCGATCGAGATCGCTGCCATAGCTAGCAGCGATCGAGATCGCTGCCATAGCTAGCAGCGATCGAGATCGCTGCCATAGCTAGCAGCGATCGAGATCGCTGCCATAGCTAGCAGCGATCGAGATCGCTGCCATAGCTAGCAGCGATCGAGATCGCTGCCATAGCTAGCAGCGATCGAGATCGCTGCCATAGCTAGCAGCGATCGAGATCGCTGCCATAGCTAGCAGCGATCGAGATCGCTGCCATAGCTAGCAGCGATCGAGATCGCTGCCATAGCTAGCAGCGATCGAGATCGCTGCCATAGCTAGCAGCGATCGAGATCGCTGCCATAGCTAGCAGCGATCGAGATCGCTGCCATAGCTAGCAGCGATCGAGATCGCTGCCATAGCTAGCAGCGATCGAGATCGCTGCCATAGCTAGCAGCGATCGAGATCGCTGCCATAGCTAGCAGCGATCGAGATCGCTGCCATAGCTAGCAGCGATCGAGATCGCTGCCATAGCTAGCAGCGATCGAGATCGCTGCCATAGCTAGCAGCGATCGAGATCGCTGCCATAGCTAGCAGCGATCGAGATCGCTGCCATAGCTAGCAGCGATCGAGATCGCTGCCATAGCTAGCAGCGATCGAGATCGCTGCCATAGCTAGCAGCGATCGAGATCGCTGCCATAGCTAGCAGCGATCGAGATCGCTGCCATAGCTAGCAGCGATCGAGATCGCTGCCATAGCTAGCAGCGATCGAGATCGCTGCCATAGCTAGCAGCGATCGAGATCGCTGCCATAGCTAGCAGCGATCGAGATCGCTGCCATAGCTAGCAGCGATCGAGATCGCTGCCATAGCTAGCAGCGATCGAGATCGCTGCCATAGCTAGCAGCGATCGAGATCGCTGCCATAGCTAGCAGCGATCGAGATCGCTGCCATAGCTAGCAGCGATCGAGATCGCTGCCATAGCTAGCAGCGATCGAGATCGCTTTCATAGTTTTAAGTTTATTAATTGTTTTATAGTTTGTTTTAAATGCTTTAGATTCAAATTTAATTCCGATTTTAATTCTGTTTCAACTTCAGTTTTTTATTCCGCACAAAGTTTTATTTAAATAAGAAAAGTAATACGTATAAAATGAAAAATTTATCCGGAGAAAATGGGGTCCAGTATTAGGGGTGTACATTTATGGTATCAGAGCCCCCGGGTTTTTAAAACCGATTCTGTAGATGCTCGACTGCACAGCCACTACGCGGACATCCTCATCAACTGTAAGTCTGTTTATAGCTTTATTGATTTTATTTCTTAGAGATTATTTGTTTTAAATTTATAGGAGTTATACACTATGACTCGAGGAAGGGATCCTAGAGACGACGCGATGGATGGCGTCTTACAGACTTGATAGACCGCCAGTCCCAGCATATGGACCGGCAAGCGCAACAAATTTCGGACTTAGTGAACCGAGAGAACCAGCGAGAGAATCAGAGGACTCAGGAGTTGGTAGTCCCCAGTAATCAAGGTATGCGGAGGTTCCGAAGCCTGCGGCCTCCAGTATTTGATGGACGATCATCGGATCCAACTATTGCGGTGGAATGGATTCGAGTGATGGAGGATATGCTAGAATGTGCAGAGGTAGGGAATGAGAGTAAAGTGGCGTATGTCACTTTTCATTTGGTGTTAGATGCCCGTTTTTGGTGGGATCTGATTACAGCTTCTACAGACGTGACGGTTATGACGTGGGATCGGTTTAAGATCATGTTCTTCGACAAGTACTTCAGCCGCACTGCGAGGGCGACTTGTGTTAGGACGAGGGAGCCAGCTATGGGCTTCTTTCGTGAGCTCCGTCCTCAGACCCAGAATCAAGGCTGGCAACTGAAGGGACAACAGCAAACACAGCCACGGGGAGCGAAGAGGCCCTATGACGGAGCAGGCGACCAAGAAAAGAGAAAGCAAGTCCAAGAATCTACTCAGAAGTCTATATGCCCGAAGTGCTCGAAACCTCATTTTGGTGCATGTAGATTGGGTACAGACAAGTGCTACAGATGCGGAGTGGTGGGCCACTATGCCCTGCATTGTCCGAGGACTGCTACTGACCAGAAGAAAGTTGCCTCAAGAATAATTGCTTTTATCGAGCCCGGTGACGTCAACGATGGGGCCCAGCCTTCTACAATTGCAGGTATTGTTTTAATTACCTGTATGACAATATGCATATGATAGACAAATATTTAGATCTGAAATTAGTGGGGAAGAAAGTAATAGATGGGTAGGAAGGATTACTAGGCGAACCTCGGAGATGAGATAATAGGATACACATATAACAATAAACACCATATAGAAATATAGTTATACATTAGTAAGATTAGATCGATTTAATCAACGGAGTGTGTTTAAGTAGACGAAAGAGTACCGTAGAACTCTTATATTGGGGATTCGCGTAAAGCTAGGAGTATCCAGATTTAGATATGATTCAAGAGTTGAACTTAGAATGAATGTCGAGTAGAATGGTTGAGACTTGACTAGAAGGAGCGAACGAAAGTAGATTAATCGGCGAACTCAAAATAGTCTCGAGGAAGTTAGAGAAAAGTGGCGTAGGATAAAAAAAAAAAAAAAAAAAAAAAAAAAAAAAAAAAAAAAAAAAAAAAAAGTTTAAATTGCAACCTGGGCGTTGTTTGAAATCTTTGAATGATAGTCAACCCAAATGACGTTGGGAAGTGAAAGTTGTAGCGAGGATTTAAGATAAGGGACAATTTTAGTAGAGGTCAATTAATTAATTTGAGAGTTTAACGTTTTGGGTGACTGAACGCAAACCAACATGTGCTCGAGACGTTAAGTGTCGAGTACCCTGTTGGTGATCGCTTGATTAAGGACTTAGGAAATTTTGTAAGACATGATGCGTAAGCAAGGACACGTGTAGGCCAGTTAAAAGTAAGGAATACGATTACAAAGTTAATATAGAAATTAAGTTGGTGTGCGTCCCGACTGGAAATAGGGTTGAAGAAACTATGTTTAAGTTTAGATTACAGCCTAAGAGGGCTTGAGTTAGGAAACTATATACACGCAATGCTAATTTGGGGCGTAATGAGCTAAGTTGAGGGTAGCCGATAAGGTTAACGCAATGCTAATTTGGGGCGTAATGAGCTAAGTTGAGGGTAGCCGATAAGGTTAACGGCTAGGGTTGCACCATAGGGTTTCAGAATCTATTAAATAGGGATCTAAGATAGACAAAGGAGTGCAACGTAAGTAGTGTGAGACTTTTAGTTAAGAATATAGAAATAGAATTCAAGGACCAAGTTTATAATGAAAGCGATATATTTGTGAGAAATTCTGGTGACGTAGTTTGAGGAGAAATAACAGTATGAATTTAGTTGCGAAATCGACCCTGAAATGGCTGGCGGGATTGGTAAGTTACCCAGGAAAGTATGTGACTTGGGAGAATTGGTAAGACTTAAGGTTTAAGTAAGGATAAATACAGTCCAATTGGGAATGGAGATTTTGAATTTAAGGCTAAGGTTGAAAGATATAGTTGAGGTTTTGGTTTAAAATCATAGAGATTAACCATAGGGATGATGGGATCAGAGTTAACAAGGGAAGTTTGAACTTTGCTAGAGATAGGGTCCTAAGTAAGTACTGACTGTAACTCATAGTTTGACTCACATAGACCAAGTAGTGTTATAATTGTCTAATTCCAAAACATAACAATGAGAGCTTAATTAGGAAACCCACACCGAAATGTTCTCCAAAGGTCAAAGGGTTACCCAAGAAGTTAGGTGACCAGGAAATTCTTCGGGCGATACAATTACGAGGAATCGTTACCCAAGCGAATATGGAAATTTGGGTCGATATAAGTTTCGACTACGGACGAATCCAAAGAAGTTATGGAGAAGTTTAGACGAATCGATTGGAAATCTAAGAACTTAACTAAGCTCAGTACTTTAGTAAGGAAGTGTACGATCAGATCGAAGGTAAAAAATACAAGTTTAAGGCCTACATTGGAGGGTACAGTGGACAGTTTCGGTTAACCACGAGGAATGACAGTAAGTACAAGCGATAATCGAAGCGTAAGACCGCGTGATATTAGACATTAACATCAAGGGATATAAGCTAAGTCAAATTTTGTGGACAAAATTCTGAATAAGGGGGGTAGAATGTAATACCCGGCTTGTACGGACTTGAATATATATTATTATTATATTATTGGTTGACATTTTTGGAAATATGTCAAATCATGTCCGATTTACGAAAAGAAAGCGTCATTACGATTCTAACGATTAATAAGAATTTTAAGGAAGTTTTGGGAATTTTCGGAATAGTAACGCTATATTCCGAGAAATTTCCACTATCGTAAATTAAATGACGTTTTAGTAAAAATAGTAAACGTGGTCCGTTTTGCGAACGGACAGTTTTAATAAAGCCATGATAAAGAATAAGAGCTATTGGCAGAATATGGAATTTTAGAGAATCTAAATCGTTGGACGATTTACGAAACGAAGGACAAAACAAATAGAATTTAGTAAGAAGGGCAAAATGGTAATTTGCAAAATCAAATTATAAATTAACACAAATAACTCTTTTCCTTACTTCTCTCCCTCTTTTTCTTCTTCTCTCTGGATCGCACGACAGAGAAGGAAAACTTCTCTCGGCCGCCGATGCCGATCAACGTTCCGACTCCGTCCGACCTCCGTTCGTCCCGAGCTCTTCACGTTTTCTTCCTCTCTCGCTACCCTCGGTATGTAGCTTTAGTCTTGGGCCGTTTATTTCGAGTTTTGGTTTGATTTAGGGTTAGGGTTTAAATTAGGTTTTCCGTTAAAAACGTAATTTAGGCTTCGTAATTAATAGGTTAGCTATAATTACGTATATATTGAACGTATTGAACGTTATTGGACGAAGAAAAGTCGAATTGCGAAAAAGTTATAAATTGGTAAAATTTCGGGTTTTAGGGAAAAACTCGTTATTTGAGAATTTGGATAATCGAGCTTTAATTAACGTTCGAAATGCTCTAATTAGCTAAGTGGAGAATTTAGGAGAATTCGTTAGTTAAGGATTTTGTAATTTGGACGTTAATTGTTTAAATTGGTTTTAACGGTGACTATCGTGTTTTTCCTCAGACTCACGACTCCCGTGGACGAAGCTAGCAATTCAGTGCGCTCCAGGTAAGTTCTCGTGACTTGCTTGACCCAAAGGTCTACACCATACCTCGTCATCGTATCAAGGATCCTTGAGGGTTCCTTGTTTTACGTTGTTTAGGTTGGGTAGTTAGGTTAGTTGTTTATAGGTTATGTTATATTATCTGCTGATATGAACTGTTTGTTTACTTTCCGCTGATATGAACTGTTCATGCATCACGTGTTTCAAAATGGCATAAAAAATGGGTTTCTGCACGAGTTTTCAATGAAATGAATAATGAACGAAAATACGTAATCTGTATCTGAAAGGTCACGCGGGATGGGGCTCAGGCATGGCTGTAGGGTTTGTGAGCATGTACCCCCCCCATCTAAGTGGAAAGTGGTAGTTCGACCGCGGAATGTATCCTTTCCATTTAGTGGGCTGATATCTCGGTGGCAATATGTATGAAATGACCTGATATGTCTGATGAGCATGTTTTCTGAACTTCATATGCACGACACGCATGCATCTGCATTTACGTAGCTTACTGAGATTTCCATATCTCATATGTGTCTGTATGGTGTAGGTGATCTGCTAGGTGACGTAGATCCAGGTGAGGACGACGTTCCTCCTCCTGATGTCGGAGGCAGTTGATGGATGATGCTCGTGGGAGTGCGCTGAGTAGTCGAGGCGCGATACGACCCGTGGGGATGTATGTCTGGACTCTGAGTTTATTTTGGGATGTTTTGAATTGATTAATGTATAGTATATTTAGGTTGTTTGGACCTGGACAGGGGTTAGATAACGTTTTGGTAAGTGTATGTAAAATGTTTTGGTTTAAACTGTTTACTGAATGTTTTGAAAACGTTTTAATTGGTTTTAGGTTGATACGGTTATGTTTGATGTTTAGATACATCCACGCAGTTGGACTTCGCAAAGTCCGACGCGATTCGATTGAGTCTAGGATACGTTTTAATTGGTTAAGTAGATTTTAGTGGTAAGTTATGGTGACTGTTGGTTTAATGAATTAGGAAGTTCTGCTCTCTGGAAATCAGATTCCAGAGAGCAAATATGATGAATTGAAGTTGAAGTGCAAAAGGTGAAGTGTTGGTGAAGTGTTGAAGGTTTGAAGTCTGAAGGAGAAGGAAGGAATCGCTGCATGCTTGCAGCGATCGATCTCTGCTGCAGAGCAGAGATCGATCGCTGCCATAGCTAGCAGCGATCGAGATCGCTGCCATAGCTAGCAGCGATCGAGATCGCTGCCATGACTAGCAGCGATCGATCTCTGCTCTGCAGCAGAGATCGATCGCTGATGCTGAAAAGCAATGCAGCGATCGATCTCTGCTGCAGCGCAGAGATCGGTCGCTGCTGCATTGCTGAGGGCAGAATTCCGATTCTGCCCTCCCCTTTTCTGAATGCTTTTAAATGTTTTTTAATTAATGTTTTTAAGTTTTTATTAATTGTTTTATAGTTTGTTTTAAATGCTTTTAAGATTCAAATTTAATTCCGATTTTAATTCTGTTTTCAACTTCAGTTTTTATTCCGCACAAAGTTTTATTTAAATAAAGAAAAGTAATAAGTATAAAATGAAAAATTTATACGGAGAAAATGGGGTACAGTATTAGGGGTGTTACAGAAATATTTTGCATACTTTAATTTTTAATTCTTGAATAAATTTTGTTAGATTTCTATGCTTATTTTTGTTCGCTTGAGGACAAGCTTTCATTCAAGTTTGGGGGTGTGATAAGTGTGTATTTTACACACTTATATATATTCTTTAAGACTTGAAATGAATAGTTTTTCTCAAGTGATTGGAATAATTTAACGATAATTGTATAAGTATGCAGAAAAGTTTACAAAAATAGGAATAGAAGACAACAAGAAGAAATCACATGCAGCGATTGATCTCCAAGAAGCATTCTGAAATCAATCGCCACAAACAGCAAAGAAGTCACAAGCAGCGACCGATCTCCATAAAATCCAGAGATCGATCGCCAACAGAAGAAGAAGGAGCGATCGGTCTCCATGCAAAGCAGCGATTGATAGCCACCATATCTTGAAATTGATCGCTGAAGACCAAGGATAGAAACAAAAGAATGAGCGATCGGTCTCCATGCAAACCCAGAGATCGATCGCCACACATGGAAAAGAAAAGAGGGAGAACCAATTACACAAACAGCCTGCGATCAGCGATCGATTTCTGAAGAGATGTCAGCGATCGTTTGCTGTACAATTGAAGGAGAGAAGCGATCGATCTCTATATAAAATCCAGAGATCGATCGCTGTACATCAAAGAAAGGAAGACTACACAATACATATTCCAGCAGAAAAGAGGTCAGCGATCGATCTCTATGCTTGGCAGAGATCGATCGCTGAAGGCGTATCACCATTTTGGAAAGAATCTGAATTTTAATCTACACCGTTGATCTACAGAAGCAGTGATTATTAACCATCGATCTGAAATTGAATTAAACCTAGAGCTTAAACCTTTTATAAAGAGACTGAAGCCGTGAGCAGAGAGGCGCATCCTGGGGATCCTGGAGTCGGCAGAGAACAATTAGGCGGCGACTGAGAGCAATTCAGAGGCGATTTTCGTCGGCGATCAGGATATTTTCAATTTTCTTTTCTTTTTCCTTTCACTGTTTAATTATGCAACTATTTAGTATTATTGTTGTTTATTTTTCTAGCATGAACTAAACTTCTCGTTCTAGGGTTTCGATGTAGCTTAGTTATGATTATTTATTTTTCTTAATTCAAGTATTTAATTTCCTGTTCCTGTTCTGTGTTGAGTAATCTATTCTGGACGTAATGCTTAGGTTTGCTTGATCACCAAAACTAAGAACTTTAGGGTTGATTCGGGATGCGAGAGCGGAGAATTTAACCGTGCATTGAATAGTTTGCCTTAAAAAGGATCCTAGGCTAGAGATAGTTAGGGCGTTTGAGTGGTATTATAATTTCTTGCTTTTAATGTGTTCAATTAATTCTCAGGATTAGAGACCGAGAGGTGATAATTCGTTAATTGAATAAGTTTGTTTTTGCTCGAGAGAGATTGATGAATATTTTCGTGAAATTGCCATCAACACATAGAAATAGGAATTAATCACTTGGATTAGGTTTAATAAATAGGATTAGTTAAGTGAAATCGAAACCCTGGATTTTCTCATCATATAATCTTACTTCTTTATTTTTAAATCTTTTATTTAAATTGCTGCTTAATTTTATTTGAATTATTATTTTAGTTTTACAATCTAAATCACAAAAATTATTATTTCTTTTCAAATTAAACTAAAATTTAGATAATCAATATTTAACATAATTATTCCTCGTGGGATCGACACTCGTACTTATACACACTTTATTACTTTTGCGACACGTACACTTGCGTATCACGATTTTTCGCAACAGTGATCGACAGAAGGAAACTAGGAAAAACAGTAAATAGAAATGAACGGCTGAAATAAAGAAGTAGAATAAAATAGGATAACAGAGAGAATGAAAACAACTGGAGGAGGGCATACTGTAGAAGGGATATAGTGGATGACATGAATAAATTGGGCAGAAGACGTAGGCAGTAGACGAAGCAGAAAATATAAATAAACTGGGTGGGCGATATAGACTAGCGGTAGATGTGAGTAAATTAGGCGGAAGAAGTAAGGCGAAAGATAGCGGTAGATGTGAATAAGACAAAAGTGAACAAAAAATAGCGGCAGATGTGAATTAAATAGAAACAGTAGAAACAGCAGTAGAAGTAAAGCAGATGACGTCAAGCGGAAGATGTGGATGACGTCAGGCAGAAGATGTAAATAAACTGGGCGGAAATGAACTGTTCACCTATAGAAGTGAACTACAGGCAGAAATGGACTGTTCACCGGTAGAAGTGAACTACAGGCAGAAGGGGACTGTTCACCGGTGGAAGTGAACTACAGACAGAAATGAACTGTTCACAGGTGGAAATGAACTACAGACAGAAATGGACTGTTCACCGGTAGAAGTGAACTACAGGTAGAAGGGGGCTGTTCACCAGTGGAAGTGAACTACAGACAGAAATGAACTGTTCATTGGTGGAAGTGAACTACAGACAGAAATGAACTGTTCACAGGTGGAAGTGATTTTAAAGGCAGCGGTGGATGTGATTTTTAAAGGAAAAATGGACAACTTCTTTTGGAGGGCAACGTTGACGACTGTTTTAAAGGCAAAATGGACAACTGTTTTTGAAGGGCAGCGTGGACGACTAACACTTAGCCAAATACTGGAAAACTTGAAAGGCAAAAACTGAAGGCAGAATGGACGACTATTTTACAGGGAGACATAAAACAGAAAGCATGAAAACTTCAAAACCCCAAAACCCGATTCCAAAACACAGTTTTAAAACATGCTTGGAAACACGACAGAAGTTCAAAAATCTAACTGCATGGATCGATTTAAAATTTGAAACAATCCATGCATAACCTAAAAGGAGAGATTCTAAGCAGTTCCAGAATAATTCAAAACATATATACAACTGTTAATTACAGAGGTTTAAAAACTTAAACACCAAAACCTGTACGTTATAAAATCCCAACAAAATTCCCAACAGAGTTTTCAGACAATAAACTTTACTTTGAAAACTTCCCTCCCTCAGGTCAAAAACATGTCTGGCTGCCACAACCACCCCCGAAAGCTCGAGCCACCAACCACCTGTTCGTCGGACTGAGGCACAAAGTCCTCATCCACGGGATCCGTACCTATATCAGAGAGTTCAACTATGAGCCTAGAGATCAGTAAGGACATATAAAATGCAGTGATGCATATGCTATGCATGAACTTTCGAAATACAGTGACATTACATTACATTACGTTTCACTGGACAGGAAGGTATAAGTGGGGCTTATAGAGGAACTGGCGAACATACATACTTGACATAATAGGACATGACACTGGTTAGTAATTTTGCCGAGTCCCAGGGAAGGACAAGGTACAGGGTGTCCTTGGCGAGGATGGTTTTACATGAGTCCTAGAGAAGGACAAGAACAGGATGTCAGTCCTCGTCCACACTTAACCATACATTACATACACATTTTAACTTTCTTAACTTCAAATCGTGTGCATAGAAAACTTTTGCGTGTCTTTCGGGAAAATCGTGTATACTTGAGCATTTACAGTACTTGAACTTAAAACAGCAGACAACAGAAATAAAACAACAGAACATAAGGAAAAAGTAGATAACTCAGAACGTAACTCTAACTTTTCTTCCCGAAACAACCCGACAGAAATGAAAACCTACTACCTCCGTGATGTAGGGCCTTAAAGGCCAACCTACGGATATGAACTTACTTGTAGTCCGAAAAACAGCAAGCTTTGCTCGTAAAACCACGGTGATGCACGAACCTATGACGCGCACGAAAAGGGAATTTAACAAAGCTGCAAATGCTAACTAATAACTTAGTAGAATATGCTTCAAACTCCATTCAAACCTTTAGAAAACACACCAACGTGTTTTCATACAAAGACAGTGAGCTTGTCCAAATATCATAACCCTAAACTTCGAAAAAACTCACATTTTAATATTTCCCAACTTGTTAACGAGGTTAGATGATTACCTTTGCTGAAGGAAACAGAAGAAAACAGGAGAAACAATTTTTGGAGATTTGTCTCAGTCGTCTGGAAGAGAGAACAGAGAATAGGAGATGGAGAAAATGGAAGGTCTCACGTATAAGAGAATTGAAGAGAAGACAATAGGTAGGTTTCTCAGCAAGTTATGGACATTTGGCAGCCATCCATTAACTTCCTCCCACCTACCTTAATTCCTACCTAGACTGCCCCTCCATTGGTTCTAACTAAAGATTTGTTTTGGTTACTCCATAGTTTAGTTTTCCACTAAACATTCCAACAATTCCAATAAAATATTTATAACATTAATGGCAATTTAATCCCATTCCATAACTCACGGGATGATTTATACAGTCAAAAAACGCCGGGTGTTACAAGATGTCCGCCAAGGTTTATTTTGTTAGGTTATTAATACTTTAAGGTTTGAATCGTCAAATTTGATACTTTAAGGTTTGAATTGAAAAAAAATGTATACTTTAAGGTCCAAAGCGGTAATTTCCCTTAAATCAAATATTTCATTATTTAGTTTTCCCAAAAAAAAAATTACATGTAAGAAGTGCATTTGAAGAGATTGAAGTGGTTGGAGTCATTGAAAAATTTTAGTTGCTAAAATCACTAGAATAATGAAGTGATTTTTTTGACTGTCCCTTCCATTGGTATCTCTAGCTGTGGTTGAGGAGAATGCTTAAAGTTGTGCATTTTTTTTTCATGAAGTAATATCTGTTTCTGTGCAATGTTGTTAGTGTGTGGTATTGTTTGTAGTGTAACCGGTGAAATTAGTTTCTTTTCTTATGCGATTTAGTTTTGCTTGTTGCAAAAAACTTGCGTGCAATTTAGTACAAAGAAATGAATAAATTGCGTTGGTAGTATTTGCATTCAAGGTATACTTGCGGAATGTTATTTTTATCGCTTAACAGTTCATGCTGCTCCTAAAAGCCCAAAGGAAGCAGCTTTGTTACTAGGGTGATTTGCTGCGACTGATTCAGATTGCAAGGTATTTATTTCTTGATGATCATTGTCTTGGAAAATAACATGGAAGAAAATATCTCTCGTCTTTTCTTTTTCTTTGAAGGTTTCTTTTAGAGATAGAGAAATTGCAAATTAATATTGATTAGATTTATTCTTTTGAGTGTTTAGTTTTTAAATAAACAAATTGCAACTTCTAAAACATTTAGTGTCCTTACTAATTATATTTTAAATTTTGTTCACCGTTGATTTTTTTTTATATATAAAAATATCTGAAGATTCAAATGTTTTGAGAGACACCGTAAAACCTTTGATTGAGGTGCTTCAATCAAACATGATGTACAACTGAGTAAATTGTAGTTTTTGCCCTACGAAGGTTGGAACAAATCATTTTTTAGCTTCACCTTCAAAATCATTTGAAAATTTTTAATCTCGTATTTTTCAAGTTTCAAAGAATTTATTAGTTTTCAAGTTGAAAAAAATTAGAACATACAGTTAGAAAAATTATAATTTCAATTAAGTCGGTATCTCTCATAATGAATGTTCGGTGCCACTGATGAATTATGATTTCAATCAAGTCGATATCGCTCATAATGAAGGTTCGGTGCCACTAATGATATATCTTCATTTTTAAAATGCACCTTTGTAGCATAATGCAACATTAGCTCTTTATGGCCTTCCAAATATTGGCGTTAAATATTACTTCTTTTGATTAGAGCGTATTGATCATATTCTCTCATGCTGACATTATATTTAAAGATTTATTTTATTCTTTTCCTTTTATATAATTTCATTAGGTGGGTGGGGAGACTTCTCAATGAAGTATGTGTTTTGTATTCGCTTATTTGTACATTAATGCTTAAAATATGTCCATTATATCGTGTACGGGCATTGCACGTACTGGCTATTAGTATTCACTGAACACAATTTAAAAGTTATTAGAAAAGTTACTATTAGTTTTATGACTCGTTTACCAAATACTAAAAAGAAGTTTCTAAATTGTTGTATTTTTCGTTTTTATCTTGAAAATATTACTTTTAAGTTCTAGTTATTATATTGAGAAATAAATATTGATATTTATTACACAAGAAAAAAAAATATTTAAAAATAAAGTGCAAACTAAATTTTTAATATTAAAAATTCATTCAAATTAAACCGTAAAATATTTTTTGAACAAAATGAACATCAAATTTGGGATTCATTCCACTTAAATCTTGAATTTTTTTAACAAAATGAATATCGAACTTTGCACATTGAACAAAATGAACTAGGAATATTACACTTGTTAGCTTAAGACATATTAAACACATTGTTTATTTTGATGATGAGTATTTGACATGATAAGAACTAACTAATTAACTTAAGTCTCAAACTCAATAATTGTTAAAATTGAGAGTTTGTGTATTATTGTCAAATACCATTTCCAATGAGTATTTGATATTTTTAACAAGTACATATAAATTTTCTCATATATATTTAAGGCATATGGATATACAATATCAGAGTTTTGAAAAACGACGGACGAAATTTTTTGATGAAATTTCAAAAGGTGTCGACCGATCCTATAAAGTGTCGACTGCTAGTGCAAAATAACATAAAGTCGAGAGCTTTTCTATGTCGACCACTCCGAGTATCTTAGCCTACAGCGTCCACTGCAAGTGTGGGTGTTGACCACGAAGTCATTTTTCAGGTCGACCACGTTGTTGAACGGCTTTAAAACTTACACGTAACGATCACTAAGTGTCAACCGATCTAAAGAAGTGTCGACCGACAGTCGGATTTTTTTAGAAGACCTATATAAATAGAGGAGATGAGCTTTTGGAAAATTTATAGTTTTTGAGAAAAATTGCAACAAAGTGCTACCAAAATATTTCCTTTAATATCTTCATCTTGCTCTAATCTTACTACTCTCCAATTCTTACATTTGAGATTGTTTAGCTTGAGAGTGTGTAAGAATTTGTTACTTAAGTGTTCAAACTATATATCTCGTTGTAAAGTAGTGAAGGGTGACGCCTAAAAAAAGTCATTGTAAGGTTTGATTGATAACTAGAAGTTCAATCAAGAGAACTCATTATTTTGAGGTTAGTAAGTATTTTTAAGAATGAGTCTTGAAGTGCGGACGAAGACAAGGTTGGTCAAACCGTATTAACAAATTTATGTGCATATTTCCTTCTTATATCTCATAACTTATTATTGTGATAAGTTAGATATAAATAGTTTAGGATTGTAGTGAAAGTAAACTCATTCTTTGGAAATTGCACGAATTTAATATTTATTGCTAAAAAAATTTTAATAATCTAATTCACTCCCCTTTCACTTATTTTGATCCTACAACACTGCTATTAAAATTTGGCCATGTTCTGTTTTGTTATGGCAATAACAAAACCGTATCAATATTATAATATTTATATATTTTTTGTTTCAATTTTAAAAATTAAATCAACCAAAACAGACCAAAAACTAACTAAAATCAACCCAAAAAGCGAGGTCAAATTTACTGAAACTAAAAAAATTAATTCAAGATTCATATTGTTCATGAAACAAAGTTTAAGATTCATATTTTTAAGTAAATCAAACTTTAAGTTGAATTAATCCCAAACTCGATTTTCATTTTAAAAAAAAAAAATTAAAATTTAAGTTGAATATATTCTAAAGTTAAGTGTTTAATCTATAGTTTACTTTTATCTTTATATAACATAAAATATTATTATATTAATATATAAAGACATTAGAATTATTACATGTTCGATATTCTAATTTTTCAACTCACAATTAGAATTATTTCCATAATTAAATAGCATTAAATTGATAGAATAAATACACATTTAATAAAAATTCAAGAATTTAAACCGAAGCCGATTTCCTATCTCTTAGAAGAGCTTCAACTGCTCTCCTCCCGGAAACTAGAGCACCGTCAAATGTGGCGGAAGTCATATAATCACCACACACGTACACTCCCGATCCAACCTTTGGATTTTTCATCAAATTAGTTGGAGGACATTGATTTGGTTGCGCAAACTCAATTCTATATGTTCGAATATGTTTCCATGGCCTCACCACCTCTTCTCCGAACCAACACGACAATTCTCGAATAACCTCAGCCTTCATATCATCATCGGATACATTTTTGAATTTACCGATTAGTGAAATTGATACCAATGATTTATTGGGTGGGCCATACGATGGAACCACATTCGTAGCAAAGAACATATTGTTGATAATTCCTTTACCCGACCCGTTCAATATTAGAACCGGGTTCTTTATGGGAACCCGGTCTCTGTCAGCCGAAAAGTATAAACAAACTGTGCTCCTTGGCGGTTTGCTTTGAACCGGTTTGGTTCTCTCCTGCATAAGCTTATCTGCTTCCGGTTCTTCAGTGGCCACTATCACTCCCAGCTCTGCCTTCAGCGATTTCCCGTCCAGTAGATTGACGGTTGGAGAGTTGAACTCGTCGGAATCAATAGAGACGACCTTCGAATTAAGCAAGACGGAGCCGGAAGGAAGTTTCCCGGCCAACTGATCGGGAATCGCCACGATTCCCTTCGACGGTAGGGCATTGTTGCCGAGAGCAAGGCACTTGAAAATGAAATCGAACAATCGAGAGGTGGTTTCTAATTCTCTGTCGAAGAAAATCCCGCCGAAAAATGGCCGGAAAAATCTCCCGATGATCGAATCGGAGAATCCGATCTTTCTCAGCAAATCAATAGTAGAAGTCTCTTTCGCTGAAAGAATTTCTTCATCGGTTCTAGTAATAACCCCAATCCTACTCGCTCCAATGCGAATTTTATCAACTACGGATCCAATTGGATTCGAGAGAGAGACAATGGCGTCCCCAAAATGCCGCAAAGGATCCGCCACTGTGTGAAATCGGCCATCGTAGTAAACCAACGCACCAGAGTAAAATGTACGGAGGTCCAGGGAATCGTAGTCGAGAAGCTTTCTGGCCTCTGGATAGGCGGTGATGAAGATTTGAAACCCGCGGTCCAAAATAAATCCATCTACGAAATCCGTCCTCACGCGGCCGCCGACGCCGTCGGAAGCTTCGAGAAGAAGGAAGGGGATGTTACGGGAGCGGAGGTGGGTGGCGGCGGCAAGACCGGCAAGTCCAGCGCCGATAACAACAACACCAGTTTTGGAGTGCGGGGGAATGAGAGACGCGTAGGGTTTGAAGAAATTGAAGGAAGATTTCTTGTAGTAAGTGGAGAAGGGAAGAGAGGAAGATGCAGAGAGTGCAACATCCATTTTCGTTGAAGATAAGGAAGAGGTGATGACCGGCGAGTTCTGTTTCGCGATTGGATAAAATTTAGGAGAATACGACAAAGCCACGTGGCAGAAATCAGTAGGGAAATCTAAGAAACATTATCCATGGCTGCTGAAGCTATGATAAAGATGTTTAACGGGAGGCTGGTGCCCCAGTACCGAGTCGAGTGTGGTCTGGTTCCATGAGGCAGGTCGAGCCGAGTCCAAGAGTTGAGTTTGGGAGCACGCCTAGGATCGAGGCAAGCGGTCTGTAACGACTCATTTTTCTAGTAAGATATTGTCCGCTCTAGGGATTGGGCAACAGCCCAATATCCTCCCTTCACGGCTTTGTTTGGCGAGGACTTCCCAGTCGGTTACCCAACCTGGTACTACTCTCGCCGAAACACTTTTAACTTCGGAGTTCTTATGGGATCCGTTGTCAATACGAGCCGACTCGTTGGCTCGGCAGGCTAGGCTCGCGAGCTAGCCCGACCAAACACACAACAACGGTCATTTGCTATCGGGCGGCCGCGTTTCGCTGCCTTCGGCTACCATTCTTCCAAAATTCTTCATCCTACGCGTTCAAAGTTTCATCCCAAACACGTTTATACAAAGAAATCCTAGCAAAACGAGGTTTTGGGTCGACAAAATCCAACCCAAAACCCTAAACGTTTTCCAGCGAAAATTGAACCAAAAACCAACTAACCTTGAAAACTCCTTTCACAAACGTTGAACCTCTTCTCGAGACGAACACATTGACACTAGATTTTTGTCTAACAGACATCGATCGGCCGTTGGCACCCTCCCTCTCTATCTCATGTTTGTGCGTTGAGCAGGGAAGAAGGAAGGGGAGAAGAGGGAGCCCTCTTCTCTCTTTTCTTTTAATAAATTTATTCATAATATTATTTTAATTAAATAAAATAAAATATACAACAACGGTCATTTGATCGTTGTTGAAATATCCCCCCATGACCGTTGCTAAAATATTCCCCCCAGATGTCAAAAAGAATGAATAGCATAACTTGTAGCACAATTTGAGTTGCTTTTATCATTCACTGATAGTGAAGTGTTTGAAAAATTTATAAAAGAATATGCTACTCCTAGTTTTAAACGTATCCCTAAAAGTATTATGAGAAATGATATTATTAAAATGTTTATGGATATAAAAAATGAATTAATTACATTTATTTCAAATGCTCATTCACTGTCTATTTGCATTATTTCTAATTAATGTACTGCACGTAATGCTGTTGATTATATAATTGTAACATTTCATTTTATTGATGAATATTGACAATTAAATAAAAGAATTTTAAGATTTCATAATTGTGAATATCTTCATTCTGGATACACCATCTATAGATTTATTATGACAATATTGCAAGAATTTTCTATTAAAGATAGAATTTTTAGCGTAACTCTTGATAATGCTAGTGCTAATGATGTTGTTGTTTATCAATTTAAAGATTATTTACAATTAGATGTTACTCGTGGTTCTTTTTTTCACTTGAGATGTGTGTGTCATATTTTAAATTTGGTTGTTAAAGATTATATGTCATATATTTCATCTCATATTGAATTAATTAGGTCCACAATTTCTTATATTATTGGTCTAATTCGAGAGAGCAAAAATATAAAAAAATTTGTAGAGCTACCCAATTTAAACAAAGAAAATTAAAAACCGACGTAGATAATAAGTGGAATTCAACTTATTTGATATTGCAAAATGCTAGGCCATATTGAAAAGTTATTTGTACTTTTATTAATGATAAGACGCAAAATATTACTCTTGACAAATCTAATTGTGATATTATTAATATATTTCTTTATTTTTTAAAACTTTTTTATAATGTTACAAATCAATGTTCTCGAATTTATTATCTCAATTCTAATATTATTCTTTCTATTTTTGTAGATTTAATATGTAATTTTATAAAATATCGACTAATAAATGAATTTAGTAGTATTCTTAATAAAGTAGAAACAAAATGCATAACATTTCTCTTATTTTTTTTTATGTATGCATCATGGATCCAAAATTTAAATTAAAATGATTATGTATTATGCTCAATAAGATAAGATTTCTACAAATTTATGTATTGCACCTTTAATTGCTACTGATGACATAACAAATTGAGTTGCTAAATTATATGTTTCTTATTAACAAAAATATTTCAATATTAATCGTTATTATTCACGACCTCCACATATCGAGAGTTATCCTAATAGTAGTGGTGATTGTGAATGTAGTTTTAGTCAATAATATAGTATTGATGATATATGAAGTGAATTACAAACTAAAAATTATTCTACTTCTTATACAAATGAACTCAATATTTATTTTGAAGCTCGTTATCAATTTTTTAGATATTAGAATTTTGATATTTTAGAATGGTGGAAAAAACAATCTATCACATATCATATTCTTTCTATAATAGCACGTGATCTATTAACACCTCATGTTCCTACTGTAGCATCGGAATCTAGGAACATTTAAAATTTGGACGAATGAGCTTTGGACGAGTACTTTGGACGAGTACTCTGGACGAGAGCAAGAAGACAGGGAGACATGAAAACGGGAAGACAGAAGTGGACGACGTTGCAACAGACAGGAATGGACGACGTTTAACTTTTACTGAAATGGATGACAGAACTAGAAGGCAGAATACTGAAATGGACGACAAAACTAGAAGGCAGAATGGACGACAGAAACAAAAGGCAGAACGGTCGATAGAAATAGAACTAACTTAAGCAGGGTTTTTGGTCGAAAAGACACAGCACTTGAAGAGCTATGACCCACAACAAAATCGGTCGAAGTGACCTCAGTGCTAAAATCATTCGAAGTGACCTCGGTGCTGAAATCGGTCGAAGTGACCTCGGTGATGAAATCGGTCGAAGTGACCTCGGTGATGAAATCGGTCGAAGTGACCTCGGTGATGAAATCGGTCGAAGTGACCTCGGTGATGAAATCGGTCGAAGTGACCTCGGTGATGAAATCGGTCGAAGTGACCTCGGTGATGAAATCGGTCGAAGTGACCTCGGTGATGAAATCGGTCGAAGTGACCTCGGTGATGAAATCGGTCGAAGTGACCTCGGTGATGAAATCGGTCGAAGTGACCTCGGTGATGAAATCGGTCGAAGTGACCTCGGTGATGAAATCGGTCGAAGTGACCTCGGTGATGAAATCGGTCGAAGTGACCTCGGTGATGAAATCGGTCGAAGTGACCTCGGTGATGAAATCGGTCGAAGTGACCTCGGTGATGAAATCGGTCGAAGTGACCTCGGTGATGAAATCGGTCGAAGTGACCTCGGTGATGAAATCGGTCGAAGTCGAAGTGACCTCGGTGCTGAAATCGGTCGAAGTGACCTCGGTGATGAAATCGGTCGAAGTGACCTCTGCCTTAAACATTGAAGTGGCAGGACGTAGCTGTAGGATCGGAATTGTCTAAGAGGGGGGTGAATTAGACTTTTTAATTTTAATTACGAGTCAACCTAATTTCTCCCTTGATTAAACTTATAGATTTAACACAAGTAATCAAATAATGTAAAGAGAGAGAGAGAGAAATTTGACACCAGTATTTTTACGTGGTTCGGCCAAACTGCCTACGTCCACGCTCCAAGGCTCACCCCTTGAAGATCCTTACCCTTCTCCTCACGAGAATACACAGATCGGGATTCCGGGCTCCGATCAACTACCTTTACAGATCTGGATTGAACTTCACGGGCGTCAATCCACTGCCTTTACAAATGATTTGAGTTTGTAAAATTAAGTACAGACTACACTTTCACAGTAATTGAATCTCAAGTTAGGATTGAGAGATGTAGAGTAAAATATAGAGTATTATCACTTTCACAGCTTAGGGCTCAGTATTCAAATTTGCAAAAGTTGTTCCTTCGTGCTCTAAGCTCGACTTAAATACTCTATCTTCAAATCGGCTTGGCTTCAATGCTCCTTACCCAATAATAGAAGTTTAGTTACCGTTGGAGCAGCTTTCGTACAAGTTCAGGTAGCCGTTGCCGTTTGTAGTTGCAAATTGTTGTCGCCATTAATGTTCTGGAGTTATGGCTGAAAACGACGTCACTGTAGCTTCGCGGCTAATTTGAATTCTAGCGAAAGACAAAACTGAGTTAGTCTTGAACCGCTATCGGATGATGAAGCTTTAAACGCTTGAACCGGCATCGGATGATGAAGCTGTAAAACGCTGTCGGATGATTAAATCTTAGACGTCTTCCGCCTTTGTCGTTTAGTGACCGGAAGAGGATTTGTTGAAGTCATCCGCCTTTGTCGTTTTGTGGCCGGAAGAGCAATTTGGTTTACTCATCCGCCTTTGTCGATTAGTGGCCGGAAGAGCAATTTGGTTTACTCATCCGCCTTTGTCGTTTAGCGAACATAGGACTTCTTCGTTTTAGCTCATCCGCCTTGTCGTCTAGTGAGCGGTGGAGTAATTCCATTTACTCATCCGCCTTGTCGTTTAGTGAGCGGTGGAGTAATTCCATTTACTCATCCGCCTTGTCGTTTAGTGACCGGTGGACTGATTCTTGTATACGACTCCGCTCTTGTCGTTTTGTGACTGGTGGACTGATTATTTTGTTTAACACATTTCAGCCCTGTACACTTAACCACATGCATTAGAAACTAAAATACCCTTTTTAAGGGTATCTCCAACAGATCTAACTCAAATGCATTTCATTAAATTCAATTAATAAACATAATCAAATTACAATATTAAACAGACAAATACATCATCAAAAATAAATTTAGACTTAAACATCATTTAAGTCAACAATCTCCCCCTTTTTGATGATGACAACCTATCAAAATTTGATTAAGTATAACTCCCCCATAATCTAAGCTCCCCCATAATATATGCATCTTATTCAGAAGAACAAACATAGAGCATATCCAGAACTAAATCAAAGAACATTTCGCACATGTCTCCCCCATTGACATTATCAAAAACAATAATCAGAGAAAGACAGCAGAAACATTGCATTCAAAAAAAGAATATTAAGGAGTAAATAGCTCCGGATTTAACAAGAGAGGTCCAGACAAAACAAAAAAAAAATGTATATAGAGAAAACTAGATTATCTTCTATGACAAGAATCTAAAAATTTCGTCCAAAAGGCATGGACAGCCCAAGAAGGCAATGTGAGGGAAGGATGGAAAAAGGCATCCACTAGAGCTTGAAGTGAAACAAGATCACGAGGTAGAGGTTCCTGATAGATCACCAAGTCCGTACAGGTATTAGCAATGGGAGATGGTTCTGGAGAAGCCACCAGATCCTGACTTGGAGAAGGCGCGACTGGAGGAGCAACAGGAGATGGAGGCACTACCAGAGAAGCAAGAGGAGATGTATCCATTGGACTGGAGGGCTCGAAGGATGGCTCCAGTACAGAAGGAGCAGCAGGGGTAGAGAATGCCAGTTTAGACTCCTGTAGATCCAAAGGCATCACTCAAGAATCTGCAACGACCTCCGGTCTGTAAAAAGGAAGGAGGAGGTCTTCATATGTAGGCTCAGAGCGTCTGAGAGGAATATGAGGTGCAGGGCAAAGAGCCTCAACTTGAGACTGGAGAGCCTTAAGGTCACGAGAGAAAATCTTGGTATGCCTTTCCCATTTTTGATCCATTTGACCCCGTTCCACAACTGCAGCTTCGTGCAAATCCGCTTTGAGTTGATTTAACTTTGTATCAAAGTCTGTTTTTAGATTGGCAAGGCTTGTCTTTAGCTCAAGATACTGTTCCTCACTGATAGAAGATCTCCTCTTATAAAGGATAGGAGTGGCAGGAGTGACAGTTGGGATTGGTGAGGTCACTTGGACTGTAAGAGGTAGGGAGACTATTGGAGCAGGGGGAAGAACTTGAGACACAAGTGGAACTGTGAGAGGTAGTAGAGGTGCAGGAGGAGAAGATTTATCAACAGGAGACGGAGGAGCAGAGGCAGGCATGGTAAGCAGCAACAAAGAGGGTGAATTATCATGAGCTGAGATGGCAGTCACATCTACATCATCCTGATCAGACTCCTCTGCCAGGATAAGTTTTCTTTTCCCCCTTTGAACAACAGCGGCCTGAGCAGTTTCCATATGGGCTGCAGGCAGAGGATGCCCAGATGAGGCAGGTGGAGGCATAGTTGGTAAAGTGGATTGAACTGGAGGACCATGTTTGATTATAGAGGAAATTGCTCGAAACACCGGAGAGATGGAGGGAAGAGCAGGTTGAGAAGGCAGTAGGAGAGAAGGTGGAGGGGAAGCAGGGGTAGGAATGCTAGGTGCAGAAGGAGCAGAAATAGCCTCAAAGGGATGCGCTGAAGCTAATGAAGCAGGTTGTCTAGGCCTTGGAGAAGGGGCACGGCGGCTGGACACTGGTAGAGGACGTTTAGGCCGAGGGACCCGGGGACTAGGAGGGGAAAAATCAAAGGCAGGGATCTCAGAATCACCACCACCTTCTTGAACAGATGATTCTTCATCCAAACTCACGTCCTTTTTGCCTTTTCTGGCAGCTTTGACCTTAGCAGTCCTCTGCTTGGACTGATCCAAGACAAAGACCCCTTGACGGTTCCTCTTAACTCCCATCCTGGACAGAGTGTCTTTGGAGTAGTAGCTGGAATGTTTTAGACAGGTGGGATCCTCATCCTCAGGAAATACAACCTCATACTTCTGAAATATCTTCATGAGGAGGAGGTTGTAGGGAAAAGATGTAGTCCCTGAAGAAACACTCTGTATCATCCTCCTCAGGATGATGTATCCAATATCCACTGGAACCTTCATATAAATTGCATAAAGAATAACAAGCTCCATGCTGCTAATGTCATCATAATGACCCCCCTTTGGAATAACATTGTAGCAGATCATTTGATGAAGCAGTCTAGCTCTAATGGTTAAATGTTTGCTTTTTAGAGGATTGGGAATATTGCTCGGATCTAGAGCAATTTCTTTTAAAAATTGTTGGCCATCAGGAAGTCTGAGAAATGGAAGTTCTTGCCCTATGGAAAATATTTTGGGATGTTTATCCAAATGGGCATAGCCCAAAAGCTCATTCAGGGATTGGGAAGTGAGTTCTATGGTTTTTCCATGCACATAGCTTGAAATGATAGAGTGGTCAGAAGTATAGCTGAGATTAGCATAGAACATCCTAATGGCCGTGGGAAAAAAGAAAGATTCAACCTCAAACAGTCCTATTAATCCAATATCTGTCAGGGGTGCTACGATGTTTAAGGAAACTAATTCGTCGGGAACCATACCTCGACCCGGAATCAACTTCTTATCCTTAAAATCGCCGTGATACCAGATTTCAGCATCCTCATTTAGGAAGTAAAACGATGGCCAACTTGTTGCCCGGGGGAACACACGAGCCGAACGAGGATTGAGTTTGGCTTTCTTTTGAGGAGGTCCCGCAACACCTCGAGACGAAGAAGCGAGATGATCATGTTCACGAGCTTGTTCCATTAGAGAAATTTTGCGAAGATGACCTAGAGAGCAAGGGTTGACGATAGAGAGTTTACAGAAAGGGCGCGAAAGATGAAGCGTTTCGGAGAGGAAACCGAGTTTAAACGAGAGAGAGAACCACGCCCGACATGATGAAATCACACGTGTAATACAGATATTGTCCGATTGATGACACGTGTCGGCAGATTAGAAAATATATCATCCGGTCTGTGGATGATCTTCATCTTCCGGTGAATAGAAAAAGGACCGGAGGATGTGTATATTAAAGACAAAAAAATAGAAGAGAAACTTAACTTTTCTCATACTTGAGAAGACCTAATCTTATTCTAATACCACAAAAGGTTTTCTCATCCAAAGGTTTTGTAAAAATATCTGCCAATTGATCTACAGAATTAACAAATTCCAAAGAAACATCACCTCTTTGAACATGATCTCGGATGAAATGATACCTCACATCAATATGCTTGGTTCTAGAATGCTGAATAGGATTTTTGGAAATGTTGATAGCACTGGTGTTATCACACCGAATAGGAATCCTATCATAGAACAGATTATAATCTTCCAGAGTCTGTTTCATCCATAACATTTGTGCACAGCAACTGCCAGCAGCAATATATTCACTTTCAGCAGTTGATAATGCAACAAAATTCTGTTTCTTAGAATACCAAGACACTAGAGATTCTCCTAAGAATTGACAAGTGCCACTGGTGCTCTTCCTATCAATTAGACTACCAGCATAGTCAGAATCTGAATATCCTACTAGATCAAAGGAGGTGCCCTTTGGATACCATAATCCTAAATCATGAGTCCCACTTAAATATTTGAAAATTCTTTTGACAGCCGATAAGTGAGATTCCTTAGGGGCAGCCTGGAATCTAGCACACAGACAAACACTAAAGAGTATATCTGGCCTACTAGCAGTCAGATACAACAGAGAACCAATCATACCACGATATTTCTTGATATCCACACTTATACCATTTTCATCCTTGTCCAATTTAGTAGTGATACTCATGGGAGTTTTAGAGGGTTTAACAGAGTCTAACCCAAACTTCTTAAGGAGTTCCTTAATATACTTTTCTTGACAGAAGAAAATTCCATCAGGAGATTGACTAATCTGAAATCCTAAGAAAAACTTTAACTCCCCCATCATACTCATTTCAAATTCACTTTGCATGAGGGAGGAAAACTCATTACACATTTTGACATTTGTTGATCCAAAAATGATGTCATCGACATAAATTTGAACTAACAAGATGTCTGCATCCTTTTGCATGGTAAATAGAGTTGAATCAGAATTATCCTTTTTGAAATTCCTTTCCTCAAGGAAAGTCTTCAATCTATCATACCAAGCTCTAGGAGCCTGCTTAAGACCATAGAGAGCTTTCCTAAGTTTGTAGACATGGTCGGGTTTATCAAAGGCTTCAAAACCTAAGGGTTGCTCAACAAAAACTTCTTCATTTATGTAACCATTTAAGAATGCACTCTTTACATCCATTTGAAAGAGTGTGAAGTTCTTGTAGCAGGCAAAAGCTAAAAGCATTCTAATTGATTCCAGTCGAGCTACAGGGCAAAAGATTCCTCAAAATCAATACCCTCTTCCTGAGAATATCCCTTAGCAACCAATCTAGCTTTGTTTCTTACAACAATACCATTTTCATCCAATTTATTCTTATAAACTCATTTTGTTCCAATAATTGGATGATCCTCAGGCCGTGAAACAAGTTCCCATACCTTGCTCCTTTCAAATTGATTTAGCTTTTCTTGCATAGCTAAAATCCAATACTCATCATTCTCGGCCTCCTCAAATTTCTTAGGCTCTATCTGAGAAATAAATGCCACATTGGCACAGAGATTCCTAAGAGAGGATCTAGTCTTAACTCCTAACGAAGGATCACCTAAGACCTCATCTATTGGATGATTTCTGACATATTTCCAATCTCTAGGTAGAGTAGGATTTTCATCCTTGATAGGAACAGTATCTAGAGAAGTAGGGGAAGGATCTAGAGATTTTTCTACTTGAGAAGGATCACTAGACTTTTCTAAGGAAAGGGAATCCAGTTGATTTTCCAAGGTATCATCCTCATCCACATTGATTAATGGCTGAGGAGTCTCATCAAAATTGACATGAAAAGATTCCTCTACAACTAGAGTTCTCCTATTGAAAACTCTATAAGCTTTACTGGTCAGAGAATAACCAAGAAAAATTCCAATATCAGATTTGGAATCGAATTTTCCTAAGTTATCCTTAGTATTTAGAATGAAGCACTTACTACCAAAGGCTCTAAAATACTTAACAGAAGGAGTTTTGCCATTCCAAAGCTCATAGGGAGTTTTCTCAAGAATAGGTCTTATGGAGACCCAATTGAGAACATAGCAAGCTGTAGCAACAGCTTCAGCCCAGAAGTATTTAGGAAGGGAATTTTCATTAAGCATAGTCCTAGCTAGCTCCTGGAGAGATCTATTCTTCCTCTCAACAACACCATTTTGCTGAGGAGTCCTAGGAGAAGAGAAATTGTGCTCAATTCCATTTTTGAGACACAAGAGTTCAAATCTCTCATTTTCAAATTCTCCACCATGATCATTACAAATAGCAACAATGGTGAGTCCCTTTTCATTTTGAACTCTTTTCCTAAAGCTAGAAAAGGTTTCAAAAGTCTCATCCTTAGACTTCAGAAAATATACCCAGGTGAATCTAGAGAAATCATCTACAATAACAAAGGCATAGAATTTGTCTCCTAAGCTTGCTGTATTAGAAGGACCGAAGAGATCCATGTGGAGAAGTTGGAGAGGCTTAGAAGTTGAAATTGAATTCTTAGAGGCAAAAGAATTTTTGATGTGCTTGCCCATTTGACAAGCTTCACATACTCTATCCTTTTCAAAGGATATCTTAGGAATACCTCTAACTAAGTTCTCCTTAGTAATCTTAGCTAAGGTATCCATCCCTACGTGTCCTAATCTCCTATGCCAGATCCAATAGTCATTGACAGAGTTCACAACAAAACATTTCTCATCAACATGCTCAAAAACATTTAGATCAACAATATAGACATTTTCTTTTCTAAATCCATTAAACAAAACATTGTTAGTTGAAATGTCTTTGATCACACAAACATTTGATTTGAAAGTTACTTTATAGCCCTTGTCACACAACTGACTTATGCTTAGCAGATTATACTTTAATCCTTCTACTAGTAAAACATTTTCAATAGTAGGATGAGAAGGATTACCTATATTGCCTATGCCAACTATTTTGCCCTTTTGGTTTCCACCAAAAGTAACACTACCTTTCTTCTTGTTGACAACAGCAAACTTGGTTGAGTCTCCCGTCATATGCCTTGAGCAGCCACTGTCAAGGTACCACAGATTTGTCCCGGGAGAGCAGTCAACCTGCAAAATAGAAATCAGGTTGTCTTCTTAGGTACCCAAATCTTTTGGGTCCTAGTGTTAGGTCTGGTTCCCTTAGGAACCCATTGGAATTTACCAGTTGATTTCATATAGTTTGCTTTTAGCGGACATACAAAAGATTTATGTCCAGCTTCATTACATGCATGACAGACAGAGGGTTTAACAAAGAAGTTTTTAAAGACTTTCCTTTTATTAGACTTGTCATACCCTAATCCTGTATTGTCAAAATTTGCTCTCTGACCTGCTATTACCATCTTAAATAATTTTTCACCCTTAGTGAAGTTCAGAATAATATTATTCAAATCTTCATTTCTGCTTTTAAGCTCATCAATCTCTTTGACATGCAAATTAGTTTTCTTGACATGTATTTCTACCATGTTTGCGTTTTCCTTTTTCAAAGTATTGTATTTAGTTTTTAACATGCCAAACTGTTTAACTAAATCATTGAAAGCATCAATTAGATTACCTTCATCGTCATCACTATCACTGTCACTAATAATACTAGAGGAAGAAGAACTAACCTTGTCCTCGTGTGCCATAAAGCACAGGTTTGCAACTTCCTCATCCTCTGATGAAGAGGTATCTTCTTCACTATCATCCCAAGTGGCCTTCATTGCCCTTTTCTTGAACTTCTTGGGACCCTTCTTTGCTTGTGGACAGTCTGCCTTCATATGTCCAGGCTTTCCACACCCAAAGCACGCGATTTCCTTTTCCTTTTGAGATTTCTCACCCTTTGGAAATCTTTTTCCCTGCATCCTCTTTCGTTGCAGAAACTTACTGAACCTCCTAGTGATGAGTGCAATATCCTCATCTTCTTCCTCTTCTTCTTCTGATTCCTCTTGCTTACTTGAGGAAGCTTTTAGAGCAATGTCCTTTTTCTTCGTTACCTCCTTCTCCTTGAGGTCCTCCTTTTCGTTTGCTCTCATTGTGATCTCATGCGTCATGAGAGATCCAATGAGCTCCTCAAGCTTTAAGGCTTTGAGATCCTTTGCTTCCTGAATGGCAGTCACCTTTGGTTGCCATGCTCTCGGTAGGCATCTCAAAAGTTTCCTTACCTGTTCCTCACCTGAGTAAGTCTTACCAAGAGCTTTAAGACCGTTAGTGATGTTAGTAAATCGAGTAAACATAGAACTGATAGTTTCACCTTTTTCCATGGAAAACAGTTCATATTCATGGACTAACATGCTCAATTTACTCTCTTTAACCTGGTTTGTGCCTTCGTGTGTGATCTCTAACAAGTGCCAAATCTCTTGAGCACTCTCACACCCTTGTACTCTATTAAACTCATCTCTGTTCAGAGCACAGTAAATGGTGTTTATAGCCTTGGCATTCAGGCTCAGATTCTTCTTATCTGTATCATTTAGTTCATGTGAAGCTTTGGGAATCCTAATACCATTTTCTGTTTTAAAGGCTATGTATGGACCATTTTCTATATTGTTCCATATGTCATAGTCCATAGCCTGAACATAAATTCTCATTCTAGATTTCCAATACACATAATCATTACCATCGAAGAATGGAGGTCTGGTGGTAGACTGACCTTCCATTTGTGTGGAGTGTGTGTTGAATGCCATTTTAGATATCACAATGTTTACTAGATAAACTACTTAGACAATATTAAACCTCGCTCTGATACCAATTGTAGGATCGGAATTGTCTAAGAGGGGGGTGAATTAGACTTTTTAATTTTAATTACGAGTCAACCTAATTTCTCCCTTGATTAAACTTATAGATTTAACACAAGTAATCAAATAATGTAAAGAGAGAGAGAGAGAAATTTGACACCAGTATTTTTACGTGGTTCGGCCAAACTGCCTACGTCCATGCTCCAAGGCTCACCCCTTGAAGATCCTTACCCTTCTCCTCACGAGAATACACAGATCGGGATTCCGGGCTCCGATCAACTGCCTTTACAGATCTGGATTGAACTTCACGGGCGTCAATCCACTGCCTTTACAAATGATTTGAGTTTGTAAAATTAAGTACAGACTACACTCTCACAGTAATTGAATCTCAAGTTATGATTGAGAGATGTAGAGTAAAATACAGAGTATTATCACTTTCGCAGCTTAGGGCTCAGTATTCAAATTTGCAAAAGTTGTTCCTTCGTGCTCTAAGCTCGACTTTAGTTACCATTGGAGCAGCTTTCGTACAAGTTCAGGTAGCCGTTGCCGTTTGTAGTTGCAAATTGTTGTCGCCATTAATGTTCTGGAGTTATGGCTGAAAACGACGTCACTGTAGCTTCGCGGCTAATTTGAATTCTGGCGGAAGACAAAACTGAGTTAGTCTTGAACCGCTATCGGATGATGAAGCTTTAAACGCTTGAACCGGCATCGGATGATGAAGCTGTAAAACGCTGTCGGATGATTAAATCTTAGACGTCTTCCGCCTTTGTCGTTTAGTGACCGGAAGAGGATTTGTTGAAGTCATCCGCCTTTGTCGTTTTGTGGCCGGAAGAGCAATTTGGTTTACTCATCCGCCTTTGTCGATTAGTGGCCGGAAGAGCAATTTGGTTTACTCATCCGCCTTTGTCGTTTAGCGAACATAGGACTTCTTCGTTTTAGCTCATCCGCCTTGTCGTCTAGTGAGCGGTGGAGTAATTCCATTTACTCATCCGCCTTGTCGTTTAGTGAGCGGTAGAGTAATTCCATTTACTCATCCGCCTTGTCGTTTAGTGACCCGTGGACTGATTCTTGTATACGACTCCGCTCTTGTCGTTTTGTGACCGGTGGACTGATTATTTTGTTTAACACATTTCAGCCCTGTACACTTAACCACATGCATTAGAAACTAAAATACCCTTTTTAAGGGTATCTCCAACAGATCTAACTCAAATGCATTTCATTAAATTCTATTAATAAACATAATCAAATTACAATATTAAACAGACAAATACATCATCAAAAACAAATTTAGACTTAAACATCATTTAAGTCAACAATAGCATGGAAGACGCAAAACGGACGACAGGTCTGGACGACTGAGAAAGTTGGAAGACTTGAAAAACTCGAAAGACAAATATACTCCGCCGATCGATCGGTTACCCCAGGCGATCGATCGACTACCTCTCTATTTGACGATTTACTTCTTTTGACACAGAAAGCTTTAAACCCCAAGAACCCGATTCAAAACATAATTTTAGACATGTTTGAAAGCATGACAGAAGTTTAAGAAATCTAACTGCATTGATAGCTCTAAAACTCTAGACAATCCATGCACAACCTAAAGGAAATCCCAAACGATTTCAATACATTTCAGGATGCAACTGTTAGAATAGAGGTTTTAAAACTTCAACACCAAAACCTATATATTACTAAAAATCCCAACATAGACTATACAAACATGACCTTCATTTTAAAAACTTCACCCTCGGGTCAGAAATGTGTCTGGCTGCCGCAACCACCCCTGAAAGCTCGTGCCACCAACCACCTATTCGTCGACCTGAGGCACAAAGTCCTCATCTGAGGGATCCATACCTACAACAGGGAGTTCAACTATAAGCCTAGAGCTAAGTAAGAACATGTAATGCAGTGATGCATATGCTATGCATGAACTTTTGAAATACATGAACATTACTTTACATTACGTTCAAGTGCACAGGAGGTATAAGTAGGGCTTATAGAGGAACTGGCGCAACAGGGGTGAACTATCAGGCACATAACAGGGTTGCACTATCAAACACATTACAGGGATACATAACAGGTACATAACAGGATGTCAGTCCTCGTCCCACACTTAACCGTACATTACGTTACAGGTTTTATCTTTTTTAACTTCAAACCTCGTGCATAAAACATTTACATGACTTTCAGGAAAACGTGTATGCATGAATATTTATGATGCTTAAACATAACGTAAACAGGCGACAGAATAACAGAACAAGACATATAACATAAAACATTCAACTTAGAACGTAATTTACGACCTAGCTACCCGACCACAACTCAGACAAACAAAAACCTAGTATCTCCGTGCTGTAGGGCCTTAAGGGCCAAACCTACGAGTATGAACTTACTTGTTGTCTGTAGAGTTACAGGTCTCGCACGTAAGTCCTCGGCAATACATGAACCTATATTGTGTATAATCGGACCGTTAACCTTAAACTTCATTAAAACTAAAGAGTAACTAACCTATACTTGTTAACTAATGAAAAAGAATTACCTTTACTGGGGAAAACAGGAAAAGTTAGAGGTTGAAAATCGTTCGCGTGGAGAGGAGGTTGTCTGGTTTGCGTGTGAGAGAGAGAGAGAGCAGAGAAGAGAAAAATGAGGAGTATTTCATGTAGGAGGAAGAGAATAGAGGAAGATCATGGCTTCTTCAACAAGTTGAACACTTGGCATCCATCCATTGGCTTCCTCCCACCAACCTTAATTGGCTTCCTAATTTGCTCTTCATTGGTTTCCAACTAAATTGTTATTTAGTTCGTCGACTCGGTCTCACGAATCTCTCTCATTCAATTAAACACATGGACAATTTCCACTAAAACATTCATTGTATTAATATTAAATTAATCCCGCTTAATGATTCGGGGAATAATTACATTACAAAAATGCCGGGTGTTACATTCCACCCACCTTAACAAAAATTTTGTCCCCAAAATTGCTTAAGTGAATAGCTCCGGATATTGGGCCATAACGTCCTGTTGTCTTTCCCAAGTGGCTTCCTCCACGTTATGATTGCGCCGTAAAATTTTCACCAATGGGACCACTCTGTTGCGCAGCACTTTGATTGAAGAATCCAAAATCTTTATGGGCCTTTCTTCATACGTCAGCGTTGGCATGATATCTATGTCCACGGGTTCCACGATCTAAGTAGGATCTCGTATGCATTTTCTCAGCATAGAAACATGAAAAATGTTTTGAACACCATCCATGGACGCTGGCAGCTGCAGTCTGTAAGCTGTGCTTCCTACTATCTTCAAGATGGGAAATGACCCAACGAACCTTGGGCTGAGCTTCCCTTTCTTACCGAACTTCATCACGCCTTTGAAAGGTGACACCTTCAGGAATACTTCATCGCCTTCAGCGAATTCCAAATCTCTCCTCCTCCGGTCCGCGTAACTTTTCTGTCGACTCTGAGCAGTATTGATGCGTTGTTTGATAGTAGAAATCACCTCAGACATCTGCTGTAATAATTCGGGGCCGACAAGCCTGGATTCTCCAATTTCATCGCAACACAATGGAGATCTGTATTTTCTACCATAAAGAGCTTCATATGGAGCCATACCGATTGTAGCCTGGTAGCTATTGTTATAAGCGAACTCCACTAGCGGCAAATACTAACTCCAAGGAGCATGAAATTCCAACACGCACGACCTTAACATATCCTCCAGTATCTGAATCATTCTCTTGGATTGTCCGTCAGTTTGTGGATGAAATACTGTGCTGAAATTTAACTTGGTGCCCAAGGAGTTTTGCAAGCTTTTCTAGAACCTCGACGTTAATCTAGGGTCCTGGTCAGATACAATTGATACTGGCACCCCATGCAGCTTGATGATCTCGCTTATGTATAATTCTGCATATTGATCCATGGAGAATGTCATCTTCACAGGTAGAAAATGGGCCGACATTTGTTAGTCTGTCCACAATGACCTATATGCTGTTATGGCCTCTAGCCGTCCTTGGAAGGCCGACAACAAAATCCATCGTGATATTCTCCCATTTCCATTCGAGGATTGGAAGAGGCAGAAGTGTTATACCTGGTCGTTGATGTTCAGCCTTCACTTGTTGACATACCATGCAAGACTCCACATATTTGGCTACTTCATTCTTCATATTCGGCCACCAGAAGTGAAGTTTCAAGTCTTGATACATCTTCGTGCTTCCAGGATGCACTGAGAAAGAAGACGAGTGGGCTTCCGATAAGATGTCCCCCCTTAGCTTTTCATCTCTCAGAACATACCACCTGTCTTTGAACTTCAGAATACCATCATCCGAATGACTGAACTCGGAAGAGGCATTAGGCAACTTGCTTATTATATCGGCCATCTTCTTCGAATTGATCTTTTGGGTTTCCTTAATTCGGTCCAGAATGGTTGGCCGTATTGTTAGATCCGCCAGTACGGCCGACAACTCAAAAACTATCTTCATATCGAACTTCTGAATTCCTGTCCTCAAAGGCATCGATACGGTCGACAGAGTTGGTTGCATAGCAGCCGGCATCCTGCTCAATGCATCGGCTACCACGTTAGCTTTCCCCGAGTGGTGTTTAATCTCGATATCATAGTCTTTCACAAACTCGAGCAACCGCCGTTGCCTCATGTTTAACTCCTTCTGAGTAAATATATACTTCAAGCTTTTGTGATCCGAAAACACCTCACATGATTGTCCATACAAGTGGTGTCTCCATACTTTCAGTGCAAAAACAACTGGCGCTAACTCAAGGTCATGAGTAGGGTAGTTTTGCTCGTGGTTCTTCAATTGTCTGGACGCGTACGCCACCACTTTTCCTTCTTGCATTAGTACGCATCCTAAACCAACCTTTGACGCATCGCAGTACACACTGAATTTGACATCTTCGACCGGAAATACCAACAGAGGAGCAGTGGTTAATTTTTGTTTGAGTGTCTGAAAACTCTCTTCACACACTTCGGATCACTTGAACTTGATATATTTCCTCGTTAAGCTGGTAATAGGCTTTGCTATCACAGAAAATCCCTTGATAAACTTTCTGTAAAAACCAGCTAGCCCGATAAAACTTCGTGGTATTCCTCGGCCTCGGCCATTCCTTCACAGCCTGAATCTTGGCCGGATCCATCGACACTCCTTCTGTAGACACCACGTGGCCTAGAAAATTAATCCTGCTAAACCCGAATTCACACTTTGACAGTTTGGTGTACAATTGGTGTTGTTTCATGGTTGATAGCACAATCGCCAAGTGCTCTTCATGTAGCAACCCAGTCCTTTTCCCCGACTGGCCCTGCACGACCCGGCCCACCGAAGTGAAACCGAACCGCCAGCCCAACCCTTTTCCACGGTTGGCACTGTACTCACAGAACTTTTCCCCCCTGGAGAAGGGAATTTCATGCCTTCCCCACCACTCGAACCCAGGACCTCCAGGATATAATCCATGGGCTACAAGAGGTGGTACCACTTGAGCTACTCTGGGTTCGAGTGGTGGGGAAGGCATGAAATTCCCTTCTCCAGGGGGGAAAAGTTCTGTGAGTACAGTGCCAACCGTGGAAAAGGGTTAGGCTGGCGGTTCAGTTTCACTTCGGTGGGCCGGGTCGTGCAGGGCCAGTCGGGGAAAAGGACTGGGCTGCTACAAAAAAAAGGCGCCTTTTTTTGTAGCAGCCCAGTCCTTTTCCCCGTCTGGCCCTGCACGACCCGGCCCACCGAAGTGAAACCGAACCGCCAGCCCAACCCTTTTCCACGGTTGGGCTGGCGGTTCGGTTTCACTTTGGTGGGCCGGGTCGTGCAGGGCCAGTCGGGGAAAAGGACTGGGCTGCTACACTTCGTGCTCCACCTCATTCCGAGAATAAACCAAGATGTCATCAATGAAGACGATCACATACTGTAGCACCCGGTTCCATTGAACCAACTTATCTTATCAATTAATAGTATGCATTTTATGGATGAAATTGGAGGGAAATATTGATTAGGTTAATGAGTGACTAAGTAAGGGCATAATGGTAAATAGAGACCTATAGTAATAACCTATTTAAAGAAAGAGACTTTGTGATTAATGCACTGTAGCCGCCACTATTCCCTATTTTTCCTCTTTCGGTTTTTAGCTCAAGCAGCAGAGCTCTCTAGGCGATTCTTCTACTTGATTTTTCTTCAAACTAGGTGAGTCCTATTTCGATTCCTTGCTGTACTAGTAGCTATCGATGATTGGGGAGAGTATAAATGTGAGTTTTGTGAATACCGTATGGGTGAGTTAGTTCGGGATTTGTGGTAAATCGGGAATGCTTAATGAACTAAGCTTCCAAACTAGTGTCTCTAGAATTCTAGCGGTTTAGAATAGAGTTTAGAGAAAGTCTAATGTATGTTCTGTCTATGACTTTAGGTTTGAGTAAGCTCCCGAGGTAGTCTTCCACCCAATATTTTCTAGGAGACTAGGTAAGTGAAGTATGCTTGTGCCTTCGGGCCTACATCACAAAATAGTAGGATTATGTATGCTTGAATGTGTTTGTATGTCATGCATCATATTTTGAAAGTATGCGAAAATGAATTTACATGAAATGGCATGGTAAGGAATGATCATACTGTAACAGATAAGCTATTAAGGGAACTAATCCGCTCTTTAACTTATGAAGGGATTTATAACTTTGGGAGAAGTGATCCAACTCCCAATTTCACAGGGGGATCTGAACAGTTGTTAAGGGAACTAATCCGCCCCTTAATCAAGAGAGAGGATGTATGACTTTGGGAGAAGTGATCCAACTCCCAATTTCACAGGGGGGATCAGACCAGAAATGAATGCATATGCAACAAAGGTGTGAAAGTAGAAGCTGTATGTCTAAGAGTTTTGTTTCAGCATTTCATTTCATTATTGCTTTACTTACTTAGCATTAGGCTAATAGATGAGTTTTGTGATGTAGGTGAATAAGTGACAGTAGGTGTGTTCTCTGAGTTTGCTGAGAACTAGGCAGGTTGGAGGGGTGCATTCATGCACCGATCTGGCAACTGATGGGGCAGTTTAACTGGTGTCAGTAGATGTGAAGGTTTAGTGAACCATGATTCCATTTATGGATGTTGTGAGTTTTTATGATGGTGGTAGTTTTAATGTTTTTGAATATATTTTGAGACTTTTCTGTTGATGATACTCTATTAGTTTTAATAGTGATTTTACCAAATTTTGGAGTAATGTACGGATTTAAGTAGTTTTTAATAATTTTTTAGTAAAATGCTCAAGTCCTTTTGGTAGTCGGAGTTTTCTTTGTTTAGAGTGAAAATTGTTGCCATGCTATTTTTTTGTTGAGTGTTTCTCATCTATCGGTAGATGTTGAGTATTTTTGATCTATCGGTAGAAGTCGAGAGTTTTGTCTATCAGTGGATTTAGTCCATCGGTAGAAGTCGAGGGTTTTGTCTATCGTTGGATTTGAGTATTAAAATTTATCGTTTTGTGACCGGGTGATGTCGAGTATTATATCTATCGGAAGATGTAGGAAAAAATTTGTCGTTTTGCGATCGGTAGATGTGAATTGAGGATTTTTGTCGTCTAGTGACCGGATGACGCAACTTGTTCTATCGGTAGATGTGAGTTGAGAATGTTTGTCGTTTGTGAGCGGTAGAAGTGAATAGGAGTGTAACACCCGACATTTCGGCCAGGTGAATTTTTCTGACCATTCTAATTGTTACCCTTATTTAACCTTTATGATTAAATTTAACGTTGAGGCAAATTCATTACAAGTTGAGTAAAACTAGGTTGAGTGGCAATTTTGTAATAAAGATTGAAGGATTAGGTATAAATAGAAAATGGAAACCTTAAATCTCATTTAAAACCTCACTGCAGCCGACATTTCCTCTCGGCGACTCCCTTCTTCTCTGGAGCCTTTTTCCTCCCCAGCAACTGGTTTTTCAGCCTCCACTCCGATAACCCGCATTCTAGGTAAGATTTTGACAATGTAGATGCCGGGTAGTCATTTAGAACTCTGTTTTCAGTTGAACTTGTACTTTCGGGCTCTTCAATGGCTGAGTCAGTTGGTCATCGTTCTTTATCTTCATTTGGTAATGTCACCCTTAAATCGATTCTGGACCTTTTATATAACCGACCCCGTTTAATCGATAGCTATATCTAGCTGTTTCGGTTTTGGATTTCAGACTGCACAGAGAACCTTAGCTGTTAGATTCTAGGATGACTTTCGATTAGAACTTTTAGGACTTTATTTTAACTACTGTAATGTGAAATGTGTTAGGTGAAGAAGTTGAAGAGAAGGTGATTCAAGTTGCTAAGGAATCCAGGTAAGTGAATGTATTAAGTTTCCGGCCAATAGGGCCCTACATCAAAGGATTAAGTTAGATTTAGTGAACATTGTCTGCTATATGTTTGATGAAATGTCGATGGATATGGTTCTGTTATTCTCATGTACTCCCCTGTCTTAGTTCGATGATTAAGTGCATTTATGTTATGCATCATGTTTTACTTCTCAAGCATATGAAAATGTTTTGAAATATGTTTTCTCATGAATAAGGTAAGAAGATAAAACTTATGCAACGTGGTTAAGTGAGGGTTGGGGGTGGTTCGGCGTATGTCACAGTCTGCAGTAGGACATATGAATACGACCCGCAGTAGGGACCATGATCAAACTCACTGTCGAACCCCCTTTACCGGCACAAATCCTCCCTTAAACCACATAATGTAATGAAGAATATGAATGATGAAAGGAATGATGAATATGAGCATGTCTACGAATGATGATTATGAACAATGAATACGAGATACGATTATGAATGATGATTAAGATAAGTACATGAAAAGAAAAGACTTATGAGCATGTTTTTCTCCAAGTTATGCATTCATGAACTCATAATAGTTTGCATTCCTTACTAAGCCTTAGGCTTACAGTTACACCTTATGATGTAGGTGAAGAAATATCAGGTGAGGAATTCAAAGTTGATGAAAATGTCTAAGCTCGGTTGCTGGAGGTGATCAGTGTGAAATCTGTGGCTGGATGGCGAATGAGGAATTCCGGTTAAAGCTCGTATAAGTTTTAATGAAGTTTTTAAGAAGCCAAGTCAAGTAGGTTCGGATTATTTAACAATTTGGGATTTTAGAAACTGCCTGTCTTAATTTCAGAGTCCGAAGATATAGCTATAGTTATCAAATGAACTATTTTAATTAAGTCTTCCGCTGTGTGAGTTTGAATGAGTTCATGATTTATTCTGATGAGTTTTGGCCATTAAGATTTAAGTTATGAGGTTTACATTTATCTAGATAGAAGTCTAAAAAAAAAAAGGGGGGATGTCTGATGCCGAGGGATGATGGAGGAAATGAGTCTGTCTTCCGGAGGACGTCATCGGAAGAGGAAAAGTATTTGTCTTCCGGCTGACGTCATCGGCAGGAGAGTTGTGATGGGAGTCGGGTAAGTTTGACTTCCGGAGAACGTCATCGGAAGAGGAAGAGTATTTGTCTTCCGGCTGACGTCACCGGCAGATAAGGGGTATTTGCCATCGGCAGATGAGAGCCTCGCTTATGGTTCTCTCATCGGCAGACATGGGACGTATCATCGGCAGATGGTGAGTTAATCTGTCGGAAGATGTAGTTGTCTTAAGCCATCGGCAGATGACGACAATGTCTGTTATCTGGCGATCGGTATGAGTAGTGAGTTAAGTTACCGGAAGATGTGATGCCACGTCATCGGCAGATATAGAGTATTTGCCATCGGCAGATGAGAGCATCGTCTATTGTTCTCTCATCGGCAGATGTAGGTGGCTTCCGTTGTATAATTGAACGGTGTTTTAATTGGTCACACGAGTTGCACGTGACTGTCGGCAGATGCAAATATGTGTGCCTGCCGATAGATGTTTAATGAATCATGTGAGATGCACGTGCTGACCGGTAGAACAACTAGATGTTTGTCGTTTAGCTATCGGCAGGAGTGAAAGCTAAACGCGGTTATTCAGCGAATTTAAGTTAAGATGAGATATGATATAAGTCTAAAAAAAAAAAAAAAAAAAGTATACTACGATTACAGAGGTATAAAAGTACGGATAAGTTTAAAGGAAAGTCATGACACGTGACGATCCTCCTCGGGTCGTTACAATTATGGTATCAGAGCTAAACCAGGTTCTAAAATCGGTTCTGTAGACTGCCTTCCAGCACAAATTGCCACCTGAATACTCTCCAACAACTGTAAGTGTTTACGATTCTAGTGATGTCATTATGTTAAGATGTGTTTCTATTATTGTTTAGGAATCTCAAGATGGTAAGAGGTCAACAGAGGGAAGACAACGTGGATAGTACCACCGTTGCTCAGCTAATAGAATTAGTTAATCGCCAATCACGACAAATAGAGCAACTAGTGATTACTAGAGAAGAGCTTGGGAACTCCAGCTCTAATGTAACTCATGATCATGGGGGTGAGCGCTTCCACAGGCTCAGACCCCCGACATTCAATGGCCAAGTTTCTGACCCTATTTATGCTGAGGAATGGATCCGAAAAGTAGAGGACATGTTTAAGTATGCGAAAGTTGATGAAGGAGATAGAGTCACCTATGCTGTCTATCATTTGGAGCTGAATGCAAGGCATTGGTGGGATTCTCTTCAGAGCACTGTTAATGCAGAGACTATGACTTGGGATATGTTTAAGACTGCTTTCTTTGACAAGTACTTCAATAGGACCGTTCAGGCCAGCAAGAAGAAAGAATTCATGAACCTGCGGCAAACTGGCTCTGTGACGGATTATATATGCAAATTCGATGCTTTGTCACGGTTTGCTCCCCGACTGGTTGAGAATGATGAAGACAAGATTTACCAATTTGTTCAAGGACTGAAGCCGAGTTTGTATGTGAAGGTAAAGACTTCTGGGATTCACAATATACCTTATGGCGAAGTGACGGCTAAGGCCCTGGAATTGGAGGAGGCTGAGATGACAGCTTATGCACAGCGTGAACAGCCAAGGAAGTTCACTAAGGAGACTCAACCACCACTACGTCAGAACAAAGGATGGCAACCACAGCCGAACAGAGGACAACAGCAGCAACAGGGCATAAAGAGACCCTTCAATCCAAACGATGATCAAGGAAAAGGAAAACGACCATTAGCCCCTCTATGCTCCAACTGCCAGAAGAATCACCATGGTGAGTGCAAGCTGCACTCTGGCCGTTGCTATAGATGTGACAAGGTTGGACATATAGCCAGAGACTGCCCGATGCCATCAGACCCGAATCGAATCAGAGTTGCACCAAGAGTCTATGCTATGATGGAGGATGATGATGCTGAACCACACACGGTCATATCAGGTACCATTATGGTTTGTGGTTTTTCTGCTTATACACTTATTGATACGGGAGCCACACACTCATTCATAGCAACCCTGTTTGTGTGTAAACATAAGTTAGAACTTTCGCCAGTTGATAAACCGTATAGAGTTATGTTACCATCAGGGAAGTCTTTACATTCTGAGCAAATGTTGAAGGGTGATGTTTTGTCCTTAGGAGATAAGGAGCTATATGTAGAACTGATTATGATTGACATGAAAGGATATGAGATTATTTTAGGAATGGATTGGTTATTTAGGCATTATGCCACGATTAGTTGTAGGTCTGGCCTAGTTGATTTCCGACCCCCAAATGGAGATCGGTATACCTTCCAAGCTATTCCAAAGATGAGTAAGATACCAATCATATCCTCACTAGTGACTCAACGGTTACTGAAGAATGGTTGCTTGAGTTATCTAGCCAACATAATGGATGTCCGAGTGAAGAATAAGGCGGAACTACAAGATATTCCTACGGTACGAGAGTTTCCTAAAGCATTCTTGGACGATTTACCGGGACTACCACCCGATAGAGAGGTAGAATTTGTGATTGATACATACCCCGAGGCATTACCTGTATCTAAGAATCCTTACCGAATGGCACCTGTTGAGTTAAAAGAATTAAAGGTCCAACTACAGGAATTAGTTGACAAGGGATTTATACGTTCTAGTAGTTCTCCCTGGGGTGCACCTGTCCTTTTCGTTAAAAAGAAAGATGGTTCTCTTAGAATGTGTATAGACTACAGAGAACTGAATAAGTTGACAGTCAAGAATAAATATCCTTTACCCCGGATAGATGACCTGTTTGACCAACTACAAGGAGCTAAGGTATTCTCAAAGATTGACTTACGTTCGGGTTATTACCAACTGAAGGTTAAGGAAGGAGATATACCAAAGACAGCCTTCAGAACCCGCTACGGACATTATGAATTTCTTGTGATGTCATTTGGACTGACTAACGCGCCTGCAGCTTTCATGGACTTGATGAACCGAGTATTTCGTGAATACCTGGATAAGTTTGTGATTGTGTTTATAGATGACATTTTAGTATACTCACAGACTGAAGCCGACCATGCTGAACATTTGAGAATAGTGTTATCAACCTTAAAACAGCAACAACTCTATGCCAAACTGTCCAAATGTGAATTTTGGCTGGATAAAGTCAACTTTTTAGGTCATGTCATTTCTGCTGAGGGCATATCAGTAGACCCAACTAAGGTTCAGGCCGTTAAGGACTGGCCGCAGCCAAAGAATGTCAGTGAAGTTCGAAGTTTCCTTGGTCTGGCTGGTTATTATAGGAAGTTCATTAAGGGATTTTCTATGATAGCTAAACCTTTAACCAACTTAACCAAGAAGGACCTCAAGTACTCTTGGACCGAAGCTTGTGAAGACAGCTTCCAATCACTGAAACAGAAGTTAACGACAGCCCCATTATTGACTCTCCCAACTGAAGAAGGAAAATTTAGTGTTTATTATGACGCATCCAAGATTGGTTTGGGGTGTGTTTTGATGCAAGAAGGTAAAGTTGTGGCGTATGCCTCTAGGCAGCTAAAAGGTTATGAACAGAATTACCCCACTCATGATTTAGAGCTAGCTGCAGTTGTTTTTGCTTTAAAAATTTGGAGGCACTATTTGTATGGATAGCAGTGCGATGTGTTTTCTGACCACAAGAGTTTAAAGTATCTTTTCACCCAAAAGGAATTAAACATGAGACAAAGACGTTGGTTAGAATTTGTTAAGGACTATGACTTTGAAATCAAGTACCACCCGGGTAAGGCTAATGCTGTAGCCGATGCTTTGAGCAGAATGTCAAAAACAATGCAACCCGCAGTGTCAGTTTTGTCTGCACCCTTGAGGACTGAAGTTCAGAAGTTTGAATTGGAACTAGTTCCAGGGTTGTCAGCCTTACTTACCGATTTGACCATTCAACCAACGGTTTTGGAAAAGATCAAAGAGTCACAACAGAAGGATTCCGAGGAGAATAACAGTATGACGAATAAGTTGAAGGACGCCACCTCCGAGTTTAGTCTTTCCAATGATGGAATCCTGAGATTTAGGAATCGATGGTATGTCCCTTGTGATGAAGAATTACGTAAGTTGATTTTGGCCGAGGCTCACTCGTCTTCCTTTTCTATACATCCCGGTAGCACCAAGATGTATCGAGACTTGAAGTTACTTTATTGGTGGCCTAATATGAAGAGGGATGTCGCCAAGTACGTAGAATCATGCTTGGTATGCCAGCAAGTTAAAGCCGAGCACCAACGACCAGGAGGTACCCTTCAACCTCTACCTATTCCCGAATGGAAGTGGGAAAACATTGCCATGGATTTTGTTGTAGGCTTACCTAAAACAACTAAAGGACATGACAGTATTTGGGTTGTGATTGATAGGATGACAAAGTCAGCTCATTTCTTACCTGTAAAGACAACCTACACGATGGACCAACTTGCTAATCTTTACGTTCAAGAAATTATCAGATTGCATGGGATTCCCGTATCCATAGTCTCTGATCGTGACCCTAGATTCACCTCCCGATTCTGGAAAAGTTTACAAGGTACCTTAGGCACAAAGTTATCCTTCAGCACCGCTTTTCACCCGCAGACGGATGGACAATCCGAGAGGACCATTCAGATACTCGAGGATATGTTGAGAGCATGTGTGCTTGACTTTCAGACTACATGGAGTAGACACCTACCTCTGATTGAGTTTTCTTACAACAATAGTTACCAGTCCACCATTGGTATGGCACCCTATGAAGCTTTGTATGGCAGGAAATGTAGGTCACCTTTGTACTGGGATGAGGTTGGTGAAGCGAAGTTATTGGGCCCAGAGATTTTACAACAGATGTCAGACAAGATTACAGTCATTAGGAAAAGGATGTTAACTGCACAAAGCCGGCAGAAGAGTTATGCGGACCAAAGAAGAAGAGATCTTGAATTTTCTGTTGGCGATGAAGTTTTCCTGAAGATTTCACCATTTAGAGGAGTCTTAAGATTTGGTAAGAAGGGAAAGCTTAACCCACGGTTCATTGGACCATTCCCTGTCTTAGCTAAGATTGGTAGCACAGCCTATAGATTACTTTTGCCTCCATCTTTGGAAAAGGTTCACAATGTCTTTCATGTGTCTATGCTAAGGAAATGCATACGTGATCCGACTCAGGTTGTTGAACCAACAGAAATCGAAATTGAACCTAATTTGGTGTATGAAGAGAAACCAGTACAAATTTTGGATTCTACAGTGAAGACTCTAAGGAATAAGGAGATCTTGTTGGTTAAGGTCTTGTGGAAGAATCATGGTATTGAAGAAGCTACATGGGAACTACAGCAGGATATGTTGGACAAGTATCCAAAACTCTTTGCTTGACCAATTTTCGAGGACGAAAATTTTGTCTAAGGAGGGGTGGATGTAACACCCGACATTTCGGCCAGGTGAATTTTTCTGACCATTCTAATTGTTACCCTTATTTAACCTTTATGATTAAATTTAACGTTGAGGCAAATTCATTACAAGTTGAGTAAAACTAGGTTGAGTGGCAATTTTGTAATAAAGATTGAAGGATTAGGTATAAATAGAAAATGGAAACCTTAAATCTCATTTAAAACCTCACTGCAGCCGGCATTTCCTCTCGGCGACTCCCTTCTTCTCTGGAGCCTTTTTCCTCCCCAGCAACTGGTTTTTCAGCCTCCACTCCGATAACCCGCATTCTAGGTAAGATTTTGACAATGTAGATGCCGGGTAGTCATTTAGAACTCTGTTTTCAGTTGAACTTGTACTTTCGGGCTCTTCAATGGCTGAGTCAGTTGGTCATCGTTCTTTATCTTCATTTGGTAATGTCACCCTTAAATCGATTCTGGACCTTTTATATAACCGACCCCGTTTAATCGATAGCTATATCTAGCTGTTTCGGTTTTGGATTTCAGACTGCACAGAGAACCTTAGCTGTTAGATTCTAGGATGACTTTCGATTAGAACTTTTAGGACTTTATTTTAACTACTGTAATGTGAAATGTGTTAGGTGAAGAAGTTGAAGAGAAGGTGATTCAAGTTGCTAAGGAATCCAGGTAAGTGAATGTATTAAGTTTCCGGCCAATAGGGCCCTACATCAAAGGATTAAGTTAGATTTAGTGAACATTGTCTGCTATATGTTTGATGAAATGTCGATGGATATGGTTCTGTTATTCTCATGTACTCCCCTGTCTTAGTTCGATGATTAAGTGCATTTATGTTATGCATCATGTTTTACTTCTCAAGCATATGAAAATGTTTTGAAATATGTTTTCTCATGAATAAGGTAAGAAGATAAAACTTATGCAACGTGGTTAAGTGAGGGTTGGGGGTGGTTCGGCGTATGTCACAGTCTGCAGTAGGACATATGAATACGACCCGCAGTAGGGACCATGATCAAACTCACTGTCGAACCCCCTTTACCGGCACAAATCCTCCCTTAAACCACATAATGTAATGAAGAATATGAATGATGAAAGGAATGATGAATATGAGCATGTCTACGAATGATGATTATGAACAATGAATACGAGATACGATTATGAATGATGATTAAGATAAGTACATGAAAAGAAAAGACTTATGAGCATGTTTTTCTCCAAGTTATGCATTCATGAACTCATAATAGTTTGCATTCCTTACTAAGCCTTAGGCTTACAGTTACACCTTATGATGTAGGTGAAGAAATATCAGGTGAGGAATTCAAAGTTGATGAAAATGTCTAAGCTCGGTTGCTGGAGGTGATCAGTGTGAAATCTGTGGCTGGATGGCGAATGAGGAATTCCGGTTAAAGCTCGTATAAGTTTTAATGAAGTTTTTAAGAAGCCAAGTCAAGTAGGTTCGGATTATTTAACAATTTGGGATTTTAGAAACTGCCTGTCTTAATTTCAGAGTCCGAAGATATAGCTATAGTTATCAAATGAACTATTTTAATTAAGTCTTCCGCTGTGTGAGTTTGAATGAGTTCATGATTTATTCTGATGAGTTTTGGCCATTAAGATTTAAGTTATGAGGTTTACATTTATCTAGATAGAAGTCTAAAAAAAAAAAAGGGGGGATGTCTGATGCCGAGGGATGATGGAGGAAATGAGTCTGTCTTCCGGAGGACGTCATCGGAAGAGGAAAAGTATTTGTCTTCCGGCTGACGTCATCGGCAGGAGAGTTGTGATGGGAGTCGGGTAAGTTTGACTTCCGGAGAACGTCATCGGAAGAGGAAGAGTATTTGTCTTCCGGCTGACGTCACCGGCAGATAAGGGGTATTTGCCATCGGCAGATGAGAGCCTCGCTTATGGTTCTCTCATCGGCAGACATGGGACGTATCATCGGCAGATGGTGAGTTAATCTGTCGGAAGATGTAGTTGTCTTAAGCCATCGGCAGATGACGACAATGTCTGTTATCTGGCGATCGGTATGAGTAGTGAGTTAAGTTACCGGAAGATGTGATGCCACGTCATCGGCAGATATAGAGTATTTGCCATCGGCAGATGAGAGCATCGTCTATTGTTCTCTCATCGGCAGATGTAGGTGGCTTCCGTTGTATAATTGAACGGTGTTTTAATTGGTCACACGAGTTGCACGTGACTGTCGGCAGATGCAAATATGTGTGCCTGCCGATAGATGTTTAATGAATCATGTGAGATGCACGTGCTGACCGGTAGAACAACTAGATGTTTGTCGTTTAGCTATCGGCAGGAGTGAAAGCTAAACGCGGTTATTCAGCGAATTTAAGTTAAGATGAGATATGATATAAGTCTAGAAAAAAAAAAAAAAAAAGTATACTACGATTACAGAGGTATAAAAGTACGGATAAGTTTAAAGGAAAGTCATGACACGTGACGATCCTCCTCGGGTCGTTACAATTATGGTATCAGAGCTAAACCAGGTTCTAAAATCGGTTCTGTAGACTGCCTTCCAGCACAAATTGCCACCTGAATACTCTCCAACAACTGTAAGTGTTTACGATTCTAGTGATGTCATTATGTTAAGATGTGTTTCTATTATTGTTTAGGAATCTCAAGATGGTAAGAGGTCAACAGAGGGAAGACAACGTGGATAGTACCACCGTTGCTCAGCTAATAGAATTAGTTAATCGCCAATCACGACAAATAGAGCAACTAGTGATTACTAGAGAAGAGCTTGGGAACTCCAGCTCTAATGTAACTCATGATCATGGGGGTGAGCGCTTCCACAGGCTCAGACCCCCGACATTCAATGGCCAAGTTTCTGACCCTATTTATGCTGAGGAATGGATCCGAAAAGTAGAGGACATGTTTAAGTATGCGAAAGTTGATGAAGGAGATAGAGTCACCTATGCTGTCTATCATTTGGAGCTGAATGCAAGGCATTGGTGGGATTCTCTTCAGAGCACTGTTAATGCAGAGACTATGACTTGGGATATGTTTAAGACTGCCTCTTTGACAAGTACTTCAATAGGACCGTTCAGGCCAGCAAGAAGAAAGAATTCATGAACCTGCGGCAAACTGGCTCTGTGACGGATTATATATGCAAATTCGATGCTTTGTCACGGTTTGCTCCCCGACTGGTTGAGAATGATGAAGACAAGATTTACCAATTTGTTCAAGGACTGAAGCCGAGTTTGTATGTGAAGGTAAAGACTTCTGGGATTCACAATATACCTTATGGCGAAGTGACGGCTAAGGCCCTGGAATTGGAGGAGGCTGAGATGACAGCTTATGCACAGCGTGAACAGCCAAGGAAGTTCACTAAGGAGACTCAACCACCACTACGTCAGAACAAAGGATGGCAACCACAGCCGAACAGAGGACAACAGCAGCAACAGGGCATAAAGAGACCCTTCAATCCAAACGATGATCAAGGAAAAGGAAAACGACCATTAGCCCCTCTATGCTCCAACTGCCAGAAGAATCACCATGGTGAGTGCAAGCTGCACTCTGGCCGTTGCTATAGATGTGACAAGGTTGGACATATAGCCAGAGACTGCCCGATGCCATCAGACCCGAATCGAATCAGAGTTGCACCAAGAGTCTATGCTATGATGGAGGATGATGATGCTGAACCACACACGGTCATATCAGGTACCATTATGGTTTGTGGTTTTTCTGCTTATACACTTATTGATACGGGAGCCACACACTCATTCATAGCAACCCTGTTTGTGTGTAAACATAAGTTAGAACTTTCGCCAGTTGATAAACCGTATAGAGTTATGTTACCATCAGGGAAGTCTTTACATTCTGAGCAAATGTTGAAGGGTGATGTTTTGTCCTTAGGAGATAAGGAGCTATATGTAGAACTGATTATGATTGACATGAAAGGATATGAGATTATTTTAGGAATGGATTGGTTATTTAGGCATTATGCCACGATTAGTTGTAGGTCTGGCCTAGTTGATTTCCGACCCCCAAATGGAGATCGGTATACCTTCCAAGCTATTCCAAAGATGAGTAAGATACCAATCATATCCTCACTAGTGACTCAACGGTTACTGAAGAATGGTTGCTTGAGTTATCTAGCCAACATAATGGATGTCCGAGTGAAGAATAAGGCGGAACTACAAGATATTCCTACGGTACGAGAGTTTCCTGAGCATTCTTGGACGATTTACCGGGACTACCACCCGATAGAGAGGTAGAATTTGTGATTGATACATACCCCGAGGCATTACCTGTATCTAAGAATCCTTACCGAATGGCACCTGTTGAGTTAAAGAATTAAAGGTCCAACTACAGGAATTAGTTGACAAGGGATTTATACGTTCTAGTAGTTCTCCCTGGGGTGCACCTGTCCTTTTCGTTAAAAAGAAAGATGGTTCTCTTAGAATGTGTATAGACTACAGAGAACTGAATAAGTTGACAGTCAAGAATAAATATCCTTTACCCCGGATAGATGACCTGTTTGACCAACTACAAGGAGCTAAGGTATTCTCAAAGATTGACTTACGTTCGGGTTATTACCAACTGAAGGTTAAGGAAGGAGATATACCAAAGACAGCCTTCAGAACCCGCTACGGACATTATGAATTTCTTGTGATGTCATTTGGACTGACTAACGCGCCTGCAGCTTTCATGGACTTGATGAACCGAGTATTTCGTGAATACCTGGATAAGTTTGTGATTGTGTTTATAGATGACATTTTAGTATACTCACAGACTGAAGCCGACCATGCTGAACATTTGAGAATAGTGTTATCAACCTTAAAACAGCAACAACTCTATGCCAAACTGTCCAAATGTGAATTTTGGCTGGATAAAGTCAACTTTTTAGGTCATGTCATTTCTGCTGAGGGCATATCAGTAGACCCAACTAAGGTTCAGGCCGTTAAGGACTGGCCGCAGCCAAAGAATGTCAGTGAAGTTCGAAGTTTCCTTGGTCTGGCTGGTTATTATAGGAAGTTCATTAAGGGATTTTCTATGATAGCTAAACCTTTAACCAACTTAACCAAGAAGGACCTCAAGTACTCTTGGACCGAAGCTTGTGAAGACAGCTTCCAATCACTGAAACAGAAGTTAACGACAGCCCCATTATTGACTCTCCCAACTGAAGAAGGAAAATTTAGTGTTTATTATGACGCATCCAAGATTGGTTTGGGGTGTGTTTTGATGCAAGAAGGTAAAGTTGTGGCGTATGCCTCTAGGCAGCTAAAAGGTTATGAACAGAATTACCCCACTCATGATTTAGAGCTAGCTGCAGTTGTTTTTGCTTTAAAAATTTGGAGGCACTATTTGTATGGATAGCAGTGCGATGTGTTTTCTGACCACAAGAGTTTAAAGTATCTTTTCACCCAAAAGGAATTAAACATGAGACAAAGACGTTGGTTAGAATTTGTTAAGGACTATGACTTTGAAATCAAGTACCACCCGGGTAAGGCTAATGCTGTAGCCGATGCTTTGAGCAGAATGTCAAAAACAATGCAACCCGCAGTGTCAGTTTTGTCTGCACCCTTGAGGACTGAAGTTCAGAAGTTTGAATTGGAACTAGTTCCAGGGTTGTCAGCCTTACTTACCGATTTGACCATTCAACCAACGGTTTTGGAAAAGATCAAAGAGTCACAACAGAAGGATTCCGAGGAGAATAACAGTATGACTGAATAAGTTGAAGGACGCCACCTCCGAGTTTAGTCTTTCCAATGATGGAATCCTGAGATTTAGGAATCGATGGTATGTCCCTTGTGATGAAGAATTACGTAAGTTGATTTTGGCCGAGGCTCACTCGTCTTCCTTTTCTATACATCCCGGTAGCACCAAGATGTATCGAGACTTGAAGTTACTTTATTGGTGGCCTAATATGAAGAGGGATGTCGCCAAGTACGTAGAATCATGCTTGGTATGCCAGCAAGTTAAAGCCGAGCACCAACGACCAGGAGGTACCCTTCAACCTCTACCTATTCCCGAATGGAAGTGGGAAAACATTGCCATGGATTTTGTTGTAGGCTTACCTAAAACAACTAAAGGACATGACAGTATTTGGGTTGTGATTGATAGGATGACAAAGTCAGCTCATTTCTTACCTGTAAAGACAACCTACACGATGGACCAACTTGCTAATCTTTACGTTCAAGAAATTATCAGATTGCATGGGATTCCCGTATCCATAGTCTCTGATCGTGACCCTAGATTCACCTCCCGATTCTGGAAAAGTTTACAAGGTACCTTAGGCACAAAGTTATCCTTCAGCACCGCTTTTCACCCGCAGACGGATGGACAATCCGAGAGGACCATTCAGATACTCGAGGATATGTTGAGAGCATGTGTGCTTGACTTTCAGACTACATGGAGTAGACACCTACCTCTGATTGAGTTTTCTTACAACAATAGTTACCAGTCCACCATTGGTATGGCACCCTATGAAGCTTTGTATGGCAGGAAATGTAGGTCACCTTTGTACTGGGATGAGGTTGGTGAAGCGAAGTTATTGGGCCCAGAGATTTTACAACAGATGTCAGACAAGATTACAGTCATTAGGAAAAGGATGTTAACTGCACAAAGCCGGCAGAAGAGTTATGCGGACCAAAGAAGAAGAGATCTTGAATTTTCTGTTGGCGATGAAGTTTTCCTGAAGATTTCACCATTTAGAGGAGTCTTAAGATTTGGTAAGAAGGGAAAGCTTAACCCACGGTTCATTGGACCATTCCCTGTCTTAGCTAAGATTGGTAGCACAGCCTATAGATTACTTTTGCCTCCATCTTTGGAAAAGGTTCACAATGTCTTTCATGTGTCTATGCTAAGGAAATGCATACGTGATCCGACTCAGGTTGTTGAACCAACAGAAATCGAAATTGAACCTAATTTGGTGTATGAAGAGAAACCAGTACAAATTTTGGATTCTACAGTGAAGACTCTAAGGAATAAGGAGATCTTGTTGGTTAAGGTCTTGTGGAAGAATCATGGTATTGAAGAAGCTACATGGGAACTACAGCAGGATATGTTGGACAAGTATCCAAACTCTTTGCTTGACCAATTTTCGAGGACGAAAATTTTGTCTAAGGAGGGGTGGATGTAACACCCGACATTTCGGCCAGGTGAATTTTCTGACCATTCTAATTGTTACCCTTATTTAACCTTTATGATTAAATTTAACGTTGAGGCAAATTCATTACAAGTTGAGTAAAACTAGGTTGAGTGGCAATTTTGTAATAAAGATTGAAGGATTAGGTATAAATAGAAAATGGAAACCTTAAATCTCATTTAAACCTCACTGCAGCCGGCATTTCCTCTCGGCGACTCCCTTCTTCTCTGGAGCCTTTTTCCTCCCCAGCAACTGGTTTTTCAGCCTCCACTCCGATAACCCGCATTCTAGGTAAGATTTTGACAATGTAGATGCCGGGTAGTCATTTAGAACTCTGTTTTCAGTTGAACTTGTACTTTCGGGCTCTTCAATGGCTGAGTCAGTTGGTCATCGTTCTTTATCTTCATTTGGTAATGTCACCCTTAAATCGATTCTGGACCTTTTATATAACCGACCCCGTTTAATCGATAGCTATATCTAGCTGTTTCGGTTTTGGATTTCAGACTGCACAGAGAACCTTAGCTGTTAGATTCTAGGATGACTTTCGATTAGAACTTTTAGGACTTTATTTTAACTACTGTAATGTGAAATGTGTTAGGTGAAGAAGTTGAAGAGAAGGTGATTCAAGTTGCTAAGGAATCCAGGTAAGTGAATGTATTAAGTTTCCGGCCAATAGGGCCCTACATCAAAGGATTAAGTTAGATTTAGTGAACATTGTCTGCTATATGTTTGATGAAATGTCGATGGATATGGTTCTGTTATTCTCATGTACTCCCCTGTCTTAGTTCGATGATTAAGTGCATTTATGTTATGCATCATGTTTTACTTCTCAAGCATATGAAAATGTTTTGAAATATGTTTTCTCATGAATAAGGTAAGAAGATAAAACTTATGCAACGTGGTTAAGTGAGGGTTGGGGGTGGTTCGGCGTATGTCACAGTCTGCAGTAGGACATATGAATACGACCCGCAGTAGGGACCATGATCAAACTCACTGTCGAACCCCCTTTACCGGCACAAATCCTCCCTTAAACCACATAATGTAATGAAGAATATGAATGATGAAAGGAATGATGAATATGAGCATGTCTACGAATGATGATTATGAACAATGAATACGAGATACGATTATGAATGATGATTAAGATAAGTACATGAAAAGAAAAGACTTATGAGCATGTTTTTCTCCAAGTTATGCATTCATGAACTCATAATAGTTTGCATTCCTTACTAAGCCTTAGGCTTACAGTTACACCTTATGATGTAGGTGAAGAAATATCAGGTGAGGAATTCAAAGTTGATGAAAATGTCTAAGCTCGGTTGCTGGAGGTGATCAGTGTGAAATCTGTGGCTGGATGGCGAATGAGGAATTCGGTTAAAGCTCGTATAAGTTTTAATGAAGTTTTTAAGAAGCCAAGTCAAGTAGGTTCGGATTATTTAACAATTTGGGATTTTAGAAACTGCCTGTCTTAATTTCAGAGTCCGAAGATATAGCTATAGTTATCAAATGAACTATTTTAATTAAGTCTTCCGCTGTGTGAGTTTGAATGAGTTCATGATTTATTCTGATGAGTTTTGGCCATTAAGATTTAAGTTATGAGGTTTACATTTATCTAGATAGAAGTCTAAAAAAAAAAAAGGGGGGATGTCTGATGCCGAGGGATGATGGAGGAAATGAGTCTGTCTTCCGGAGGACGTCATCGGAAGAGGAAAAGTATTTGTCTTCCGGCTGACGTCATCGGCAGGAGAGTTGTGATGGGAGTCGGGTAAGTTTGACTTCCGGAGAACGTCATCGGAAGAGGAAGAGTATTTGTCTTCCGGCTGACGTCACCGGCAGATAAGGGGTATTTGCCATCGGCAGATGAGAGCCTCGCTTATGGTTCTCTCATCGGCAGACATGGGACGTATCATCGTCAGATGGTGAGTTAATCTGTCGGAAGATGTAGTTGTCTTAAGCCATCGGCAGATGAGAGCCTCGCTTATGGTTCTCTCATCGGCAGACATGGGACGTATCATCGTCAGATGGTGAGTTAATCTGTCGGAAGATGTAGTTGTCTTAAGCCATCGGCAGATGACGACAATGTCTGTTATCTGGCGATCGGTATGAGTAGTGAGTTAAGTTACCGGAAGATGTGATGCCACGTCATCGGCAGATATAGAGTATTTGCCATCGGCAGATGAGAGCATCGTCTATTGTTCTCTCATCGGCAGATGTAGGTGGCTTCCGTTGTATAATTGAACGGTGTTTTAATTGGTCACACGAGTTGCACGTGACTGTCGGCAGATGCAAATATGTGTGCCTGCCGATAGATGTTTAATGAATCATGTGAGATGCACGTGCTGACCGGTAGAACAACTAGATGTTTGTCGTTTAGCTATCGGCAGGAGTGAAAGCTAAACGCGGTTATTCAGCGAATTTAAGTTAAGATGAGATATGATATAAGTCTAAAAAAAAAAAAAAAAAAAAAAGTATACTACGATTACAGAGGTATAAAAGTACGGATAAGTTTAAAGGAAAGTCATGACACGTGACGATCCTCCTCGGGTCGTTACAAGGAGATTTGTCGTTTGTGAGCGGTGAATGCGAGTGTAAAACGTTGTCGTTTTGTGAGTGGAAGATGTAATTTGTACGGCTTCTACCTCCGAGACTCTTTTGTCTCTATTTCTACCACTGGAACTATTCAGCGGTAGATATGTTCTGTTTTCTTTTCTTTTTCAACCAACTATCTTCAATATTTTAACTATTTAATAAATGTCGTTCATACAAATATTTTTCCACTGCTAGTTTTAATGTTTTAAGGGTCAAGTCTTGATCGTTGAATGAAATTTTAAAATATTCTCAAAAAGTCATAGTTCGGTTTAGTATTATGTGTGGCGAACCGGGTTCAGATAACTCGGGGCGTTACAGTATGGTATCAGAGACATTCAGTTAAACTGTTCAAAAGATTACTCATCAGTGCCAATCGTCGCATGGGAGTACTCCAACAACTGTAAGTGTTTACGTTAGTCTTAGTTGTTAGATGTTTATGAGAGTGGTTAACCAGATGTCTAGACGACCAGGAAGACCAAGAGTATCAAGAGAGATACCGAATCCGGGACGTGAAGAAGATCCTAGCGTGATTAGGCAGCTGACAGATTTGGTGCGTCAGCAAATAGACCTAGTGCGTCAGCAGTCCGATCAGTTAGGAGTGCTGTTGAACCGAGAGGCACAGGGAAGCGCCAACTCGAGTTCTAGCAATGAACATTCTGGAGATAGATTCAAGAGGCTACGACTACCCACGTTTGATGGACAGTCATCTGATCTGGTTATTGCTAAAGGGTGGCTTAGGAAGATTGAGAGTATGTTTAGGTGCGCCAACATTGGAGAAGGAGACAAGGTCACGTTGACAACATTTCATTTGGCTGGTAATGCTCAACTCTGGTGGGAAACAATAGATGTAACACCCGACATTTCGGCCAGGTGATTTTCTGACCATTTTCATTGTCACCCTCTTATTTAACCTTTATGATTTAAATTTAATGTTAAGACAAATTTATTACAAGTTGAGTAAAACTAGGTTGGGTGGCAGTTTTGTAATTAAAACTGATGGATTGAGTATAAATAGGAAATGGAAACCTTAAACCTCATTTATTACCACTGTAGCCGACATTCCCTCTCGGCGATTTCTTCCCTCCCAAGTTCTTGCTCTCGGCTACCAGAACTTTCCTTTACCGACGGCTGGTTTCAGCCTGCTTTTCTCTGCAAATCTGCACCCGAGGTATGAAATGGACAATGTAGTCATTTGTTAGTGATTAAAGTTCTGCTTTCAGCTCGACATTTGAGTTCAGAATTTTCTTAGCAGTGGCCTAGTAGTTTAAGACCCTTTTAAGTCTGAGAGTAGAAATGTCATCCCAAATCGATTTTGAACATTTCAAAGTAACCAACTCGGATTTAATCAATGGTAAAACCTGTCCACCTAGTTTCGGATTTCAGACTGCAGTGTGTCAAACAGAGGAATCGGAATGACTTTAGCTATTAGATCCTAGGATGGTTTATGATTAGGACTATTAGGACTTTGTTTTAACTACTGTAATGTACATGTTTTAAGTGAAGAAGTTTAAAGGAAAGAAGCTCGGATTGCTAAGGAATCCAGGTAAGTGAATGTGTTAAGATTTCCGGCCACTAGGGCCCTACACCGCAAGGGTACTAGGAAATCACTGAGACGTTAGCTTGTTGACTATGATTTGTTATTTCCACGATATGAGGAAGTTGTGTAAGTAAATGTAAAGTTACAGGATGTTCTACTTGTCCTTATGGTATGACTTTTCTCTATGAACCTCGTGTCTATGCACTATGTCCACGTTTATGATTAAGTAGAGAACATGAAAAGTAAATGTAACCATGATTAAGTGCAGAATGGGGAAAAGACTATGTTATGTATGACTCGCGAAATCTCCCACTGGTGGAGGCCGAGTTAATGATATGTATGGCTCGCGAAATCTCCCACTGGTGGAGGCCGAGTTAATGATATGTATGGCTCGCGAAATCTCCCACTGGTGGAGGCCGAGTTAATGATATGTATGGCTCGCGAATTCTCCCACTGGGGGAGGCCGAGTGATGTATTATGATTGCCGTGATAGGCAAATGATTATGTATGACTGCCGCGATAGGCAAATGACTATGTACCCCTGTCTTCCTCCCTCGTTCCCTGCCTTAATACATGTTATGTAAATGATAAAGATGAACATGAATGAAGAATGGTTTATGAATTATGTCTCGTTAAATTGTGTACTCATGTATATCTGTCAGCATGCATTCCTTACTAAGCATTAGGCTTATAGTTAAACCTTATGGTGTAGGTGAAGAAGGTTCAGGTGAGGACGCTTAAGGCTGGTTGCTGGAGGATGCTCAAGGTGACAGTGCGGGACTGGAGAGGCGATTTATGACCCCTGGTTAAGACTCTTATGTTACAGTATGTTAAAGGATATGGTAGCTTAAGTAGGATGAGATTATTTTAAAACGTTGAGCTTTGAAACTGTCTAGTGGATCACTGAGTCAGGGAATGATTATATAGATTTATAAATGATCTGTTGCTTAAGTCTTCCGCTATATGCATTTTGAATGAGTTGTGTTTTCTTTCTGTTGGGAGGAGTCATTTGATGATTTAGTGTTCTCTACCGTAAGACGGAAGCTGGATGAGGCAATCGTCCGGCTGACGTCATCGGCAGATGCCGAAAGAATAGTTGTTGATGGTTTAGTCTTCCGGTTGACGTCATCGACAGATGCCGAAGGTGAATTGTTTGATGGTTTAGTCTTCCGGTTGACGTCATCGGCAGATGCCGAAGGATAGTTGTATGATGGTTTAGTCTTCCGGATGACGTCACCGGAAGATGTAAAATGTGTTTTGTCGATTAGCGACCGGATGATGTTTTTGTCGAAGATGTAAAATGTGTTTTGTCGATTAGCGACCAGATGATGTTTTAATTTAGCACGCGAGACCCACGTGCCCACCGGAAGATGTCTCCTTTTAGGTGATGTTAAGCGAGTCACGCGTAATGCACGTGATGACCGGACGACTAAGTTTCTGAGGGTTGTCAACGCATGCAACCCATGCAAACCCGAGTGGTATTTTGTTAAGAGAATTGAGGGCACTTCCTCTTTTCCCGAAATTGTCAAGAAACCGATGACCGAGTCCAGTCGCTCGACTCTGTGAAAGTTTGAGCCGACGAGGCGTGGGAAGTCGGGCATGAGAGGGTTCGTCTTCCTTAATGGTTTCGCGTCTCTATTACCAGTTTTTTAAAAAAAAAATAAATATATATGTAAAATGTGAAAGTCTGTTGAGAGATAGTAAGTGAATGTAATAATAGTAAAAGTCAAGCAAACGATTAATGAAAGGATATGAACACGTGACGGCTCCTGGCCGGGGTCGTTACAATTGTGGTATCAAAGCAAAACCAGGTTCTAAAACCGATTCTGCAGACTGCCTCCCAGCACTGACTGTCACTTGAGCACACCTCAGCAACTGTAAGTGTTTATGATTTCATGTATGTCATTAAGTTAAGTTATGCCTGTAATGATTTGTCTAGGAATCCCAAGATGGTTAGAGGTCAACAGAGAGAGAGCAATGAGGATAGCAATGCTATTGCTCAGTTGACTGAGTTGGTCATGCGCCAATCTCACCAGATAGAACGACTGATGACAGCTAGGGAAGAACAAGGCAACTCCAGTACTAACGCAACTCATGATCATGGGGGTGAGCGCTTTCACCGGCTTCGACCCCCGGTGTTTAATGGGTATGTTTCAGATCCTATTCATGCTGAGGAGTGGATCCGAAAGATTGAAGACATGTTTAAGTATGCAAAGGTTGACGAAGGGGATAAGGTCACCTATGCCGTCTTTCATTTGGAGTTAAGTGCAAGGCATTGGTTGGACTCGATCCAGAGCACCGCTAATGCCGAAGCTATGACCTGGGGGATGTTCAAGACTGCCTTCTTTGACAAGTACTTCAATAGGACTGTTCGGGCCAACAAGAAGAAGGAGTTCATGAATCTACGACAAACTGGCTCTGTGACGGATTATATATGTGAATTTGATGCTTTATCACGGTTTGCTCCCCGTATGATTGAGGATGAGGAAGATAAGATTTACCAATTTGTTCAAGGACTGAAGCCAAGTCTGTACATGAAAGTGAAGACTGCTGGGATACATAATGTACCTTATGGTGAAGTGACGGCTAAGGCCTTGGAGCTGGAAGAGGCAGAAATGACAGCATATGCACAGCGCGAACAGCCAAAGAAACTCATGAAGGACGCTCAGCCGCCACCACGGCAGAACAAAGGTTGGCAGCCACGACAGAACAGGGGACCACAGCAACAGCAGCATGGAATGAAGAGGCCCCTCAACCAGAATGATGACCAGGGAAAAAGGAAAGAGACCTCTGGCGCCTCTATGCCCTACATGTCAGAGGAACCACCCTGGTGAATGCAAGCTGCTTTCTGGCCGGTGTTTCAGGTGTGATAAGACCGGACACATGGTCAGAGATTGTCCCATGCCGCCAGACCCGAACCGTGCAAGGGTTGTACCCAGAGTGTATGCGTTGATGGAAGATGAGGGAGCTGATCAACATACAGTCATATCAGGTACCATCATGATCTGTGGTTTTGCTGCTTATACACTCATAGATACAGGGGCCACACACTCGTTTATATCAACCTTGTTTGTATGCAAACATAACATAGGACCCTTACCAGCTGAAAGGTCATATAGTGTTGTGTTGCCATCAGGGAAGTCCCTACATTCAGAACAGATTGTTAAGGGTGACGTCGTGTCCTTAGGGGATAAGGATCTCTATGCGGAGTTAATTGTCATTGACATGAAAGGGTATGAGGTGATATTAGGGATGGATTGGTTATTTAGACATCATGCCACGATAAGTTGTAGATCCGGAATAGTTGATTTTAGACCCCCAAATGATAATCATTATTCCTTCCAAGCTATTCCTAAAATAAGTAAGATACCAATTATATCCTCACTAGAAATATACCGAATGCTGAGATGTGGTTGTGAGAGCTACCTGGCTAGTGTAATAGATGGTCGGGTGAAGAATAAAATTGAGCTACAGGATATTCCTATAGCCCGAGAGTTTCCCGAGGCATTCTTAGATGATTTACCGGGTATACCACCCGATAGAGAAATAGAGTTTGTAAGTGATACATACCCCGAGGCATCACCTGTATCTAAGAATCCCTACCGTATGGCACATGTTGAGTTGAAAGAATTGAAGGTTCAACTGCAGGAATTAGTTGACAAGGGATTTATTCGCCCCAGCAGTTCTCCTTGGGGTGCACCAGTCTTATTTGTAAGGAAGAAAGATGGTTCTCTTAGAATGTGCATAGACTACAGGGAACTAAATAAGTTGACAATCAAGAATAGGTACCCCTTACCTAGGATTGATGATTTGTTTGATCAATTGCAAGGAGCTAAGGTATTTTCAAAGATAGATTTACGATCGGGTTATTACCAACTGAAGGTTAAAGAAGTAGATATACCAAAGACAGCCTTCAGAACCCGCTATGGACATTATGAATTCTTAGTCATGTCGTTTGGATTGACAAACGCCCCTGCAGCTTTCATGGATTTAATGAACCGTGTGTTTCGCGGGTATTTAGATAAGTTTGTGATTGTATTCATAGATGATATCTTGATATATTCCCGAACTGTGGCTGACCATGAAGAACATTTGAAGGTAGTTTTGACGACATTGAAGGAGCATCAACTTTACGCCAAGCTGTCTAAGTGTGAGTTTTGGTTAGATAAGGTTAATTTCCTTGGCCATGTAGTTTCTGCTAATGGCATATCTGTGGACCCGACCAAAATTCAGGCAGTAGAGGATTGGCCTCAACCTAAGAATGCCAGCGAAGTCCGCAGCTTCCTTGGACTGGCAGGCTATTACAGGAAGTTCATCAAGGGATTTTCTATGATAGCTAAACCCCTGACGAGTTTGACAAAGAAGGACATTAAGTATTCTTGGACTGAAGCCTGTGAAGACAGCTTCCAGACGTTAAAACTGAAGTTAACAACAGCTCCTGTATTGGCCTTCCCAACCGAAGAAGGAAAATTTAGTGTTTACTGCGATGCTTCTAAAGTCGGTTTAGGTTGTGTTTTGATGCAAGAGGGTAAAGTTATAGCGTATGCTTCTAGACAGCTAAAGGGTTACGAGCAGAATTACCCCACTCATGACCTAGAATTGGCTGCTGTTGTTTTTGCCTTGAAGATTTGGAGGCACTATTTATATGGACAGCAGTGTGAGGTGTTCTCTGACCATAAAAGTCTAAAGTACCTCTTCACACAGAAGGAATTGAACATGAGACAGAGACGTTGGTTGGAGTATGTCAAGGATTACGATTTTGAGATCAAGTATCACCCCGGGAAGGCTAACTCTGTAGCTGATGCGTTGAGTAGGATGTCAACAACAATGCAGCCCGTGGTTTCAACCATGTCTATACCCTTAAGAACAGAAGTTCAGAAATTTGACTTGGAGATAGTTCCAGAGTTATCAGTCTTGCTCGCTGAATTAACTATTCAACCAACAATTTTGGAAAAGATCAAGGATGCACAGCAGAGGGATTCAGTGGAAAATATCAGCATGATGGATAAGTTGAAGGACACCACCTCCGAGTTCAGTCTCTCCAAGGATGGGATCCTGAAGTTTAGGAATCGGTGGTGCATTCCTAATGATGCGGGTTTGCGTAAGTTGATCTTAGCTGAGGCGCACTCCTCTTCCTTTTCTGTACATCCTGGCTGCACCAAGATGTACCGAGACCTGAAGTTACAGTACTGGTGGCCTAACCTAAAAAGGGATGTTGCTAAGTATGTAGAGTCCTGTTTAGTATGCCAACAAGTCAAGGCCGAGCACCAGCGTCCAGGAGGTACTCTTCAGCCGTTGCCTATTCTCGAGTGGAAGTGGGAACGCATAGCTATGGATTTCGTTGTAGGACTACCTAAGACGACAAAAGGACATGACTGTATTTGGGTTGTGGTGGATAGACTGACGAAATCAGCCCATTTCTTACCTGTAAGGACCACCTATACGATGGACCAATTTGCTGATCTTTATGTTCAGGAAATTATTAGGTTGCATGGAATCCCTGTATCCATTGTCTCTGACCGTGATCCCAGGTTTACCTCTCGATTCTGGAAAAGTTTGCAAGGCACATTAGGTACAAAGTTATCTTTCAGCACGGCTTTTCACCCACAGACCGATGGCCAATCAGAAAGGACTATTCAAATACTCGAAGATATGTTGAGAGCATGTGTACTTGACTTTCAGACAACTTGGAGTAGACATTTACCGCTAGTTGAGTTCTCCTACAATAACAGTTATCAGTCCACCATTGGTATGGCACCATATGAAGCACTGTACGGTAGGAAATGTAGGTCACCTCTTTACTGGGACGAGGTTGGTGAAACAAAACTTCTTGGACCCGATATTCTGCAGCAAATGTCAGATAAGATTGCCACTATTCGGAAAAGAATGATGACTGCACAAAGCCGGCAGAAGTGTTATGCAGATCAAAGAAGGAAGGAACTCAAGTTTGCAGTAGGAGATGAAGTATTCTTAAAGGTGTCACCATTTAAGGGAGTTTTAAGATTTGGCAAGAAGGGAAAACTTAATCCTAGATTTATTGGACCCTTCCCTGTCTTGGCAAAAGTCGGGAGTACAGCCTACAGACTGCAACTGCCTCCATCATTGGATAAAGTTCATAATGTCCTCCATGTGTCAATGTTAAGGAAGTGCATGCGAGATCCGATGCAGGTCATCCAGCCATCAGATATTAGTTTAGAGCCGACACTGGAGTATGAGGAGAAACCGATACAGATATTGGAATATGCGGTCAAGACTCTGAGAAACAAAGAGATTCCATTGGTGAAAGTTTTATGGACAAATCACGGCATTGAAGAAGCCACATGGGAAAGACAGCAAGAGATGTTGGACAATTATCCTGAGTTATTTGCTTGAGCAATTTTCGAGGACGAAAATTTTGTTTAAGGAGGGGTGGATGTAACACCCGACATTTCGGCCAGGTGATTTTCTGACCATTTTCATTGTCACCCTCTTATTTAACCTTTATGATTTAAATTTAATGTTAAGACAAATTTATTACAAGTTGAGTAAAACTAGGTTGGGTGGCAGTTTTGTAATTAAAACTGATGGATTGAGTATAAATAGGAAATGGAAACCTTAAACCTCATTTATTACCACTGTAGCCGACATTCCCTCTCGGCGATTTCTTCCCTCCCAAGTTCTTGCTCTCGGCTACCAGAACTTTCCTTTACCGACGGCTGGTTTCAGCCTGCTTTTCTCTGCAAATCTGCACCCGAGGTATGAAATGGACAATGTAGTCATTTGTTAGTGATTAAAGTTCTGCTTTCAGCTCGGCATTTGAGTTCAGAATTTTCTTAGCAGTGGCCTAGTAGTTTAAGACCCTTTTAAGTCTGAGAGTAGAAATGTCATCCCAAATCGATTTTGAACATTTCAAAGTAACCAACTCGGATTTAATCAATGGTAAAACCTGTCCACCTAGTTTCGGATTTCAGACTGCAGTGTGTCAAACAGAGGAATCGGAATGACTTTAGCTATTAGATCCTAGGATGGTTTATGATTAGGACTATTAGGACTTTGTTTTAACTACTGTAATGTACATGTTTTAGGTGAAGAAGTTTAAAGGAAAGAAGCTCGGATTGCTAAGGAATCCAGGTAAGTGAATGTGTTAAGATTTCCAGCCACTAGGGCCCTACACCGCAAGGGTACTAGGAAATCACTGAGACGTTAGCTTGTTGACTATGATTTGTTATTTCCACGATATGAGGAAGTTGTGTAAGTAAATGTAAAGTTACAGGATGTTCTACTTGTCCTTATGGTATGACTTTTCTCTATGAACCTCATGTCTATGCACTATGTCCACGTTTATGATTAAGTAGAGAACATGAAAAGTAAATGTAACCATGATTAAGTGCAGAACGGGGAAAAGACTATGTTATGTATGACTCGCGAAATCTCCCACTGGTGGAGGCCGAGTTAATGATATGTATGGCTCGCGAAATCTCCCACTGGTGGAGGCCGAGTTAATGATATGTATGGCTCGCGAAATCTCCCACTGGTGGAGGCCGAGTTAATGATATGTATGGCTCGCGAAATCTCCCACTGGTGGAGGCCGAGTTAATGATATGTATGGCTCGCGAAATCTCCCACTGGTGGAGGCCGAGTTAATGATATGTATGGCTCGCGAAATCTCCCACTGGTGGAGGCCGAGTTAATGATATGTATGGCTCGCGAAATCTCCCACTGGTGGAGGCCGAGTTAATGATATGTATGGCTCGCGAAATCTCCCACTGGTGGAGGCCGAGTTAATGATATGTATGGCTCGCGAAATCTCCCACTGGTGGAGGCCGAGTTAATGATATGTATGGCTCGCGAAATCTCCCACTGGTGGAGGCCGAGTTAATGATATGTATGGCTCGCGAAATCTCCCACTGGTGGAGGCCGAGTTAATGATATGTATGGCTCGCGAAATCTCCCACTGGTGGAGGCCGAGTTAATGATATGTATGGCTCGCGAAATCTCCCACTGGTGGAGGCCGAGTTAATGATATGTATGGCTCGCGAAATCTCCCACTGGTGGAGGCCGAGTTAATGATATGTATGGCTCGCGAAATCTCCCACTGGTGGAGGCCGAGTTAATGATATGTATGGCTCGCGAAATCTCCCACTGGTGGAGGCCGAGTTAATGATATGTATGGCTCGCGAAATCTCCCACTGGTGGAGGCCGAGTTAATGATATGTATGGCTCGCGAAATCTCCCACTGGTGGAGGCCGAGTTAATGATATGTATGGCTCGCGAAATCTCCCACTGGTGGAGGCCGAGTTAATGATATGTATGGCTCGCGAAATCTCCCACTGGTGGAGGCCGAGTTAATGATATGTATGGCTCGCGAAATCTCCCACTGGTGGAGGCCGAGTTAATGATATGTATGGCTCGCGAAATCTCCCACTGGTGGAGGCCGAGTTAATGATATGTATGGCTCGCGAAATCTCCCACTGGTGGAGGCCGAGTTAATGATATGTATGGCTCGCGAAATCTCCCACTGGTGGAGGCCGAGTTAATGATATGTATGGCTCGCGAAATCTCCCACTGGTGGAGGCCGAGTTAATGATATGTATGGCTCGCGAAATCTCCCACTGGTGGAGGCCGAGTTAATGATATGTATGGCTCGCGAAATCTCCCACTGGTGGAGGCCGAGTTAATGATATGTATGGCTCGCGAAATCTCCCACTGGTGGAGGCCGAGTTAATGATATGTATGGCTCGCGAAATCTCCCACTGGTGGAGGCCGAGTTAATGATATGTATGGCTCGCGAAATCTCCCACTGGTGGAGGCCGAGTTAATGATATGTATGGCTCGCGAAATCTCCCACTGGTGGAGGCCGAGTTAATGATATGTATGGCTCGCGAAATCTCCCACTGGTGGAGGCCGAGTTAATGATATGTATGGCTCGCGAAATCTCCCACTGGTGGAGGCCGAGTTAATGATATGTATGGCTCGCGAAATCTCCCACTGGTGGAGGCCGAGTTAATGATATGTATGGCTCGCGAAATCTCCCACTGGTGGAGGCCGAGTTAATGATATGTATGGCTCGCGAAATCTCCCACTGGTGGAGGCCGAGTTAATGATATGTATGGCTCGCGAAATCTCCCACTGGTGGAGGCCGAGTTAATGATATGTATGGCTCGCGAAATCTCCCACTGGTGGAGGCCGAGTTAATGATATGTATGGCTCGCGAAATCTCCCACTGGTGGAGGCCGAGTTAATGATATGTATGGCTCGCGAAATCTCCCACTGGTGGAGGCCGAGTTAATGATATGTATGGCTCGCGAAATCTCCCACTGGTGGAGGCCGAGTTAATGATATGTATGGCTCGCGAAATCTCCCACTGGTGGAGGCCGAGTTAATGATATGTATGGCTCGCGAAATCTCCCACTGGTGGAGGCCGAGTTAATGATATGTATGGCTCGCGAAATCTCCCACTGGTGGAGGCCGAGTTAATGATATGTATGGCTCGCGAAATCTCCCACTGGTGGAGGCCGAGTTAATGATATGTATGGCTCGCGAAATCTCCCACTGGTGGAGGCCGAGTTAATGATATGTATGGCTCGCGAAATCTCCCACTGGTGGAGGCCGAGTTAATGATATGTATGGCTCGCGAAATCTCCCACTGGTGGAGGCCGAGTTAATGATATGTATGGCTCGCGAAATCTCCCACTGGTGGAGGCCGAGTTAATGATATGTATGGCTCGCGAAATCTCCCACTGGTGGAGGCCGAGTTAATGATATGTATGGCTCGCGAAATCTCCCACTGGTGGAGGCCGAGTTAATGATATGGTGGATCACTGAGTCAGGAATGATTATATAGATTTATAATGATCTGTTGCTTAAGTCTTCGCTATATGCATTTTGAATGAGTTGTGTTTTCTTTCTGTTGGGAGGAGTCATTTGATGATTAAGTGTTCTCTACCGTAAGACGGAAGCTGGATGAGGCAATCGTCCGGCTGACGTCATCGGCAGATGCCGAAAGAATAGTGTTGATGGTTAGTCTTCCGGTTGACGTCATCGGCAGCTGCCGAAGGTGAATTGTTTGATGGTTTAGTCTTCCGGTTGACGTCATCGGCAGATGCCGAAGGATAGTTGTATGATGGTTTAGTCTTCCGGATGACGTCACCGGAAGATGTAAATGTGTTTTGTCGATTAGCGACGGATGATGTTTTAACTTAGCACGCGAGACCCACGTGCTCACCGGAAGATGTAAAATGTGTTTTGTCAATTAGCGACCGGATGATGTTTTAATTTAGCACGCGAGACCCACGTGCCCACCGGAAGATGTCTCCTTTTAGGTGATGTTAAGCGAGTCACGCGTAATGCACGTGATGACGGACGACTAAGTTTCTGAGGGTTGTCAACGCATGCAACCCATGCAAACCCGAGTGGTATTTTGTTAAGAGAATTGAGGGCACTTCCTCTTTTCCCAAAATTGTCAAGAAACCGATGACCGAGTCCAGTCGCTCGACTCTGTGAAAGTTTGAGCCGACGAGGCGTGGGAAGTCGGGCATGAGAGGGTTCGTCTTCCTTAATGGTTTCGCGTCTCTATTACCAGTTTTTTAAAAAAAAAATAAATATATATGTAAAATGTGAAAGTCTGTTGAGAGATAGTAAGTGAATGTAATAATAGTAAAAGTCAAGCAAACGATTAATGAAAGGATATGAACACGTGACGGCTCCTGGCCGGGGTCGTTACAATAGAGACCACCACTGATGTTTTGGCGATGCCTTGGTCACAATTCAAGGACATTTTCTATGAGAAGTATTTTAATAGCACTGTCGAGACCGCGAAGAAGTTGGAGTTTCTGAACTTGAAGCAGACAGGGTATGTGGCCGAGTACAGTAGGCAATTCGAGTCCCTGTCCAGGTTTGCTGGACATTTTGCTCACAAGGACGAGGATAAGGTGTTCAAATTTGTGCATGGACTGAAGCCAGAAATTTACCGTGGAGTTAAATTTTGTGGTATTAAAGGCTTGACATTTAGTGAAGTTGTGTCCACTGCTCTGGAAGTGGAAGAAGCTGAAAGGAAGTGTGCTGGACCAAAGGAGGTTCCACAAAAGTTTGTCCAGCCACACCAACAAAGAGGAATGAAGAGGCCAAGTGAAGGCCAGAACAACCAGGGAACAGGAGGAAAAATACAGAATGCCAGGAAATTTCCCCAGTGTCCTAAGTGTTTGAAGAACCACCCGGGCGAGTGTAGATTGGGCTTTGGGAAGTGTTTCAACTGTGAGGAGGTTGGACACACGTTCAAAGAATGTCTGAAGCCTAGAATCACTAGATGCTACAATTGTAACAAGGTCAGCCATATTAAAAGAAACTGCCCAGCTTTTAAGAGTGGTACTGCTACGATTAAACCGAAGATATTCTCCATGATGGAGTCGGGTGAAGAACAGCCCGCTGTAGTGTCAGGTACTATATTGATCAACTCTATACCTGCTTTTACTTTAATAGATTCTGGTGTGACGTATTCATTTATAGCATCTGCATTTGCTGTTAAGCTTGATGTACAACCTACACCATCTGTACATATGTTTAATGTCGCGTTACCCTCCAGAGAATGCATGCACTCTAGCCGAGTGATGCTTAATTGTATTGTGTTAGTAGGAAACAAGGATCTACCAGCTGATCTCATCATTATGAATATAATGGGATTTGATGTAATCCTAGGAATGGACTGGTTGTTTAGGCACCACGCCACAATTGATTGTAGGACTGGAATAGTTAGCTTCCAACCCCCTGGTAGTTTGAAACATACCTTTCAAGCTTCAAAGAAGAGTAAGAAAATGTCTGTGATGACTTTTATTAACACTAGACCTTCCCCGTGTTGAGAGTATTTGTGCTTCTTAGCTAGCGTTTTAGACACACAACTTGTAGGGAAGGCAAGTGCTCAAAATGTCTTAGTTGTCCAATACTTTCCAGAAGTATTTTTGGATGACCTTCCTGGCTTGCCGCCAGATAGAGAAATTGAATTCATTGTAGATGTTTACCCCGGCACCGAGCCTATGTCTCAAAATCCATATAGATTATCACCAACAGAACTTAAAGAATTAAAGAAGCAGTTGGAGGATCTGTTGGAGAAAGGGTTCATACGCCCTAGTTTTTCACCGTGGGGTGCACCTGTCCTTTTTGTCAAAAAGAAGGACGGATCGATGCGGATGTGCATTGATTATCGAGAACTAAATAAGCTAACTGTCAAGAACAAATATCCATTGCCGAGGATGGACGATCTATTCGACCAACTTAATGGTGCAAGAGTTTTCTCTAAGATTTACCTTAGGTCCGGTTATTACCAGTTGAAGGTTAAATCTGAAGATATCCCAAAGACTGCCTTTCGCACAAGGTATGGACATTATGAGATTTTGGTTATGTCCTTTGGATTGACAAACCGGCAGCCTTCATGGATCTTATGAATAGGGTGTTTCATGAGTATTTGGACAAGTTCGTCATAGTGTTTATAGATGACATTCTAATCTATTCACGTACTAAGGATGAGCATGCAAGACATTTGACTTTAGTGTTAAGAGTACTAAGACAGCACCAACTTTATGCTAAGTTTTCCAAATGTGAGTTTTGGTTGGACAGAGTTCACTTTCTTGGTCACGTGATCTCTAGAGATGAAATATCTGTCGATCCAGCAAAGGTTCAAGCAGTCAAGGAGTGGCCCCGACCGAAGAGTGCTGCAGATATTCGGAGTTTCCTTAGATTAGCAGGATATTACAGAAAATTTATTGAAGGATTTTCAAAGATTGCAACACCCCTCACTCGGTTAACAAGGAAAGATATCAAGTATTCTTGGACAGAGGAGTGTGAATCCTGTTTCCAGACCTTGAAAAAGAAATTGACCAATGCCCCTATATTGACGCTACTCGATGAGAATAGAAAGTTTATCATTTATTATGACGCTTCTAAAATTGGTCTTGGATGTGTGTTGATGCAAGATGGTAAGGTAATAGCTTATGCTTCTAGACAGTTGAAAACACATGAGAAGAATTACCCTACACATGACTTGGAATTAGCTGCAGTGGTATTTGCACTTAAGATTTGGAGGCATTACTTGTATGGACAATCTTGTGAGATATTTTCATATCATAAGAGCCTGAAGTATATTTTCACACAGAAGGAACTAAACATGAGGCAACGTCGGTGGTTGGAGTTTGTCAAAGATTACGATTTTGAGATCAAATACCATTCCGACAAAGCTAACGTAGTGGCTGATGCTTTGAGCAGAGTGACAACATCAACCCCAACTATGATTTTCGATATGCCATTAGCCTTAAGAGTCAGAATTCCAAAGGTTTAATCTAGAAGCAATATCCAGTGTATCAGCTATACTTTCAGCCATAACCTTAAAGCCTACTATTCTGGAGAAAATAAAGGAAGCTCAGACGAATGATGACGAGTGTAACAAGTACAAGTTAAACATGGATTCTACGGACAAATCAGATTTCAACTATTCTGCTGATGGAACTCTTAAGTTTCGGAACAGATGGTTTGTTCCGGCTAACGTAGAGCTTCGGAATGAGATCCTTTTGGAGGCACATTCTTCTAGATTCTCTGTTCACCCTGGGAGTACAAAGATGTACAACGATCTTAGACAACATTAGTGGTGGCCAAGTATGAAAAGGTGTGTGGCAGAGTATGTAGGATCATGTTTGTGTTGTCAGCAGATTAAAGCTGAACATCAGAGGCCTGCAGGAACATTGCAACCTTTACCAGTTCTTGAATGAAAATGGGAACAAATAACGATGGACTTTGTTGTGGGATTGCCTAGAACAGCAAAGGGACATGATGCAATCTGGGTGATAGTTGATCGATTAACTAAATCTACCCACTTTCTGCAGATGAGAATGACTTACTAGATGGATCAGCTTGCTGAATTGTATGTGCATGAGATTGTACGTTTACATGGAGTTCCTATCGCAATAGTGTCAGATCGGGATTCTCGATTCACATCTAAGTTTTGGAAGAGTTTGCACAAGGCTATGAGAACACAGCTTTTCACCCTTAAACAGACGGACAATCCAAGAGAACTATTCAGACCTTAGAAGATATGCTCCGAGCATGCATATTAGATTTTCAAGGATCTTGGGATAAATATTTATCATTGGTGGAGTTTTCTTATAATAACAGTTTTCAGGCAACTATTAGTATGGTACTGTATGAAGCATTGTATGGACGAAAGTGCAGATCACCTTTGTACTGGGATGAAGTTGGTGAAGCACAGTTGCTTGGTCCTGACCTTGTGCTACAGACCGTGGAGAAGATTTCCCTCATCCGGCAGAAGATCTTAACAGCTCAAAGCCGACAAAAAAGCTATGCCGACAGAAGACGCAGAGAATTAGAGTTTGAAGTAGGTGATGAAGTTTTTCTCAAAGTTTCACCGTTCAAAGGAGTTGTGAGATTTGGTAAGAGAGGCAAGTTAAATCCTAGATTTATTGGACCATTTCCAATCTTAAAAAGGATTGGGAAGACAGCCTATCAACTGCAGCTACCAACCTCTATGGACGGAATCCATAATGTGATCCATGTTTCCATGTTGAAGAAGTGTATGCGGGATCCAACTCAGGTTGTGGAACAGCAGAACATTGAAATTCATCCTATCTTTACCTATAAGGAGAAACCAGTGAAAATTTTGAACTATGCAATAAAAGTATTGCGCAACAAGGAGGTCCAGCTAGTGAAAGTGTTATGGCATAACCAGAACATTAAGGAGACAACTTGGAAGCGCCAGCAAGACATGATGGACCAACATCCAGAATTATTCAGGTATTGAATTTTGAGGACAAAATTATTTTAAGGAGGGTAGATTGTAGCACCCGGTTCCATTGAACCAACTTATCTTATCAACTAATAGTATGCATTTTATGGATGAAATTGGGGGGAAATATTGATTAGGTTAATGAGTGACTAAGTAAGGGCATAATGGTAAATAGAGACCTATAGTAATAACCTATTTAAAGAAAGAGACTTTGTGATTAATGCAATGTAGCCGTCACTATTCCCTATTTTTCCTCTTTCGGTTTTCAGCTCAAGCAGCAGAGCTCTCTAGGCGATTCTTCTACTTGATTTTTCTCCAAACTAGATGAGTCCTATTTCGATTCCTTGCTGTACTGGTAGCTATCGATGATCGGGGAGATTATAAATGTGAGTTTTATGAATGCCGTATGGGTGAGCTAGTTCGGGTTTTGTGGTAAATCGGGAATGCTCAATGAACTAAGCTTCCAAACTAGTGTCTCTAGAATTCTAGCGGTTTAGAATGGAGTTTAGAGAAAGTCTAATGCATGTTCTGTCTATGACTTTAGGTTTGAGTAAGCTCCCGAGGTAGTCTTCCACCCAATATTTTCTAGGAGACCAGGTAAGTGAAGTATACTTGTGCCTTCGGGCCTACATCACAAAACAGTAGGATTATGTATGCTTGAATGTGTTTGTATGTCATGCATCATATTTTGAAAGTATGCGAAAATGAATTTACATGAAATGGCATGGTAAGGAATGAACATACTGTAACAGATAAGCTATTAAGGGAATTAATCTTCCCCTTAACTTATGAAAGGATTTATAACTTTGGGAGAAGTGATCCAATTCCCAATTTCACAGGGGGATCTGAACAGTTGTTAAGGGAACTAATCCGCCCCTTAATCAAGAGAGAGGATGTATGACTTTGGGAGAAGTGATCCAACTCCCAATTTCATAGGGGGATCAGACTAGAAACAAATGCATATGCAACAGAGGTGTGAAAGTAGAAACTGCATGTCTAAGAGTTTTGTTTCAGCATTTCATTTCATTATTGCTTTACTTACTTAGCATTAGGCTAATAGATGAGTTTTGTGATGTAGGTGAAGAAGTGACAGCAGGTGTGTTCTCTGAGTTTGCTGAGAACTAGGCAGGTTGGAGGGGTGCATTCATGCACCGATCTGGCAACTGATGGGCCGGTTTAACTAGTGTCAGTAGATGTGAAGGTTTAGTGAACCATAATTCCATTTATGTATGTTGTGAGTTTTTATGACGTTGGTAGTTTTAATGTTTTTGAATATATTTTGAGACTTTTCTGTTGATGATACTCTGTTGGTTTTAATAGTGGGTTTACCAAATTTTGGAGTAATGCACGGATTTAAGTAGTTTTGAATGATTTTTTAGTAAAATGCTCAAGTCCTTTTGGTAGTCGGAGTTTTCTTTGTTTAGAGTAAAAATTGTTGCCATGCTGTTTTTTTTTTGTTGAGTGTTTCTGATCTATCGGTTGATGATGTCTATCGGTAGATGTTGAGTATTTTTGATCTATCGGTAGTAGTCGAGAGTTTTGTCTATCGGTGGATTTAGTCCATCGGTGGATTTGAGTATTAAAATTTGTCGTTTTGTGACCGGGTGATGTCGAGTATTATATCCATCGGAAGATGTAGGAAGAAATTTGTCGTTTTGCGATCGGCAGATGTGAATTGAGGATTTTTGTCGTCTAGTGACCGGATGACGCAACTTGTTATATCGGTAGATGTGAGCTGAGAATGTTTGTCATTTGTGAGCTGTAGAAGTGAATAGGAGATTTGTCGTTTGTGAGCGGTGGATGCGAGTGTAAAACGTTGTCGTTTTGTGAGTGGAAGATGTAATTTGTACGGCTTCTTCCGCCGAGACTCTTTTGTCTCTATTTCTACCGCTGGAACTATTCAACGGTAGATATGTTCTATTTTCTTTTCTTTTTCAACCAACTGTCTTCCATATTTTAACTATTTAATAAATTTCGTTCATACAAATATTTTTTCGCTGCAAGTTTTAATGTTTTAAGGGTCAAGTCTTGATCGTTGAATGAAATTTTAAAATTTTCTCAGAAAGTCATAGTTCGGTTTAGTATTATGTGTGGCGAACCGGGTTCAGATAACTCGGGGCGTTACAGAAACTTGTCTAGAAAATCCTGGAATATCCTGTTCATCAGGTCCATAAATGCCACTGGGGCATTAGTCGACCCAAACAACATAACAAAGAACTCATAGTGTCCGTATCGGGTCCTGAATGCGGTCTTTGGAATATCGACAGCTCTGACCTTCAACTGGTAATAACCGGAGCGTAAATCAATTTTTGGGAATACCTGAGCCCCTTGCAGCTGGTCAAATAAATCATCGATTCTCGGCAACGGGTACTTATTCTTGTTGGTCAACTTGTTCAGCTCCCGGTAATCGATGCACATACGTAGGGATCCATCCTTCTTCTTAACAAATAGGACAGGTGCACCCCATGGAGAGAAGTTAGGGTGTACGACGATCTTGTCCACCAATTCCTTTAGCTGAGTCTTCAACTCCCTCAACTCTATCGGCGCCATACGGTACGGATTCTTCGATACCGGTTCAGCACCAGGACATACTTCAATTTCAAACTCGATCTCAGGATCCGGTGGTAACCCCGGTAAGTCGTCTAAGAAAACCTCTGAGAAGTTTCGAACTACCGGAATACTTTGAAATTCCACCTCACCTAGCCTTTGAGCATCCACTAAATAGGCCAGAAACCCGACACATCTTGACCTCATCAGCTGTTGAGCCTTCAAGGAGGATACAACAAGCATAGTGTGTCCCTTTGGTATAGCCTGATAGGAGAACTCCTTCTCGTTCGGGTGCTTAAAAGACTGACACAAAATCCCTTAGAAAAGGGTTGTGTTCAAACCCACAAAATATTCAAGGATGTGTGCTCGGTGTGTGGTTGTGCTATGGCCAAAATTAATGAAAGGAAAAGGAAAGAAATATGATTAAAATGCATGAATGTGATATGGAGGTGAGATTGCCGAAAATGAGATGCATTATGAAGGCATGAAATGTGAAGAAAAATAAAATAAAAGATGAAGAGAAAGAGTGTGTGAAAGGTTGAAGAGATGAATGAAAATAACAAGAAATAAATGACAAGAAAATAAAGGTGGAGTGTGTGAGATTGATGGCTGAAGCTAAAGGTGAGAGTGTGTGGAAAAGATGGCAATAAAAGTAAAAGAAATACCCTTGGCGGATCCGTAGAGCGATCATACGAGTTAAGCTCTCGGATAAACATTTTTCGGGAGGAAAACGACCACCGTAGGCCGGGATTTTCGTCCTCGAATCCTAATCCCAATGGAAAAGGTAAGGAAAAAGAGTAAGAATTAACTTAGCAACCTAAGCTAAGTTAATAATGGAGGGCCACTCCACTTGGTTCAAAGAATCAAGGAAAAACTCCTAAGGCTAACCACCTTTGAGAGAGAAATAGAAATTTTATAAAATGGCAAAAAGTTGTTTACAAACACCAATCCTATGCTTAAATAGAAAATCCTAGGGTGGATGATTCAGGTTTCCATAAGGATGAATGAATAGTGGCCCTTGGATGAAAAAGGATGGATGGCCAAGATCAAGGCAAACAAGCACACATCCTAGGGAGGAGATGAATGCCATGCCTAAATGGATCAATAGAGGGAATCTTGCCACATCATCAATCCATGTTGCCACTAACTCTTGTACTTGCAAAATCATATCTTTAAATGTGGGCTCTTCTTTGGGCCATGGCTTCCTTTGGGCTTTATCTTGTGAAGGCTTTTTTTCTTTGAATAATTGGTTGAATTTCTTCAACCCATAATCCACCAACATACATCGAACCCTAACCATTCAATCTAATGCATGAAATGCAATTATAAATCCATACAATAAAGACGAATGTGTACCAAATAAGTTCGAAAATAAAATTACAAATTAATGGGCCGGGAAGACAAATTCCCATGGGCCGAATGGTGAATCCTCCAAGTGCTCCTTATGCATTCCTCCCATAAATTAAACCTACAAAAGAAAAACATGTAATAAGTAGGAAGATGATGTATAGCTTGGGACTTTACTAATTTTTCTTTTAATTGCAACCCGAGGCACGTCATCCTCTCCGGGTGATTTGAGGATTTGACCTCAAATCCGTTAGTTGACTTCTTCCTAAAAATGTCTCCTACGATGTCTTGTGTACTCCTTGAAGGCTCGAATTTGAATGCAATGAGGGTATGTTCTTTCGTGATGAAGCACTTCACCAAAAGATGTTCTAGATGGAAAAGGATAAGGGTTAGGATGGTCTTACTAATGTTTTCTTTGGTGGGGGTGAAAAAGTTGAATTCAATGGCTACTTTGGAGGGCGATTGCTCGGTGATGGAAGGAAATTTTCCAAAGTAGTTGAATTTGACAAGTAATGTGTGACGACCCCAACCTGGTCAGGGCCGCCACGGACAAACCATGACGTAATCTTAACTTTAAACCCTCGAATAGTTCACGTAAATTTTTTTTTTCTTTCATTGTATTTTTCATTCGTTCATAGTTTCATTCATCCTTTGTCCATTCCTTTTTTTTTTGTTTCGTTCGTTAGAGAACGGACTCGGGCATTACAATCCATATCTATCAACATTTTGGCTCTAAGTTAAACGTACCCAAAATGACTCGTCTAAGGTTTCAATCCTTTACCCTCACTTGTTTAGAGACAATTAACCTCAATCGGCGGAAGACTACTATGCGTGGAAGACTCGTTACACGATAAAATTAACCAAAATCTCAAGTGTAACACTATAAAAAGCACTCTGGTTGACCCCCAGAGCTTTCGGTCGACACTTCATAACAGTGGTCGACCACTAAAAAGGTTCTGGTTTTTGGTTGTACTGAAACCGGTCGACACCTTGCAATAGCGGTCGACCCCTAATCTAAGTGGTCTACAGTGCAAAAACAGTTTTGCTCTCGGGTTGCATTCCTTTGTAAGTTCGGTCGACACCTTGCAATAGTGGTCGACCACTATTCTACTTGAGCTACAGTGAAACAGTTTTTACTTTTCCTTTCTTCTCTTTTTTTTTTTTCATTATGTACCTCATCAACACCTCCAATCCCTTCCAAACTTAACCAACTCTACCTATTCAATACCAATTCCATCTCCATCCATAAACCGAACATTCAAGCTCATCAAATCCCGACACAAAATACCCATTTCGATTTAAAATCGCAAACCTACTTCCAAATCACCAAAACTCATCCAAAACTCAATTCTATTTCATCAAAATATTAACAAACATCGACATTCATCCAAATGCACATCAAACATCACTATCCTATCTATTACATTAGCATCCATCTATACATAGCAGACGCTATCAAAATCATCAAAACATTGCTTTATAATCTATCCAAAATACATAACTTCAAACCAATATTCAATACGAAATTTCCAACATATTAAACTTCTACTTACACCATAAAATCCATCAAACACCCAATGTTCATCTAACTTACATCTAATTACCACAAAATGACTCGGAGCACACCCACGGATCATCACGCCTAGACAAAATACATCCCGTCGCCATGAGCTCCGTCCATCGACTAACTATGCCTGATCATCAGGAGGAAGTTCCTCACCTTCGTTATCGTCACCTACATCATACGACAAACACATTAAGCCTAATGCTTAGTAAAGAGGTGCACTAAAACATGAGTATACATAATGCATGGTATTTCAAAACATGTACATTTTTCATTTATTCATTTCACATAGCTTATACATATATATCATTAAGCATGAGTAGGCACAGGCACCACCTCATCTACCCTGTAGACTAAACACTTGCCATGAGTTGCCATTAACATAATATCGTGCCCTGAGTTGCCATTAACATAATATCGTGCCTTGAGTTGCCATTAACGTACACTGTGCCCTACTCATCCTCCAACTTTACTTACTTTACTTCGTTTACTTGAAAACGTGCATGCGTAAACATTTCATTAATCTTAAAGAAGAAAACATGATTCATGAAGATAGTGCTACAACCAATCATTCAAGCATTCATAACGTACATAAACGAGCCTAACCAACCACTATTATGAAACTACCTAGTCTACCCGACTCCTTAAAACCCTTAAATCATGAAAACATCATTAAGACATTTAGTTCCTAACATCGATATGACGTAGGGCCGTAAGGGCCGAAAACCTAACACCACTTACCTGGAGTCCTAGTTATGCCGAGCACCGTCCTTTGAGAGCTTGGGTTACCTAAGGCATTTCCATTACACGTTATTAGTATCGAGTCTAAATCACCCAATTCAAAGCTAAACAAAATCCCAAGCTAAGACATTTTTCTTAAAAACTCATGCTCACTTTATTCGGGCATTTTGTCGAGCACATTGTGCTCACTAATTCAAAAACTCCATTAATGGCTTCCAACAACCTTCCAACAACCAAAACTTAACCTTAAACATCAACCCACACCATTAATTCACACAAACTACCATAATAGTCATAAATACAACACTATTGGGCATTAATATTGTTAAACCATCGATTTCTACTAAAACCCCCAATATCTCACAAAACCCTAAACCGAAATCACCCTAAAACGAAAACTATACTTGCCTAAAACTTAGGACTTACCTTGAGTATCAATTTGGGGAAGAAAATAGAGGAGAAATCGCCGGAACAGAGGAGCACGATCAACGTTGAAGAGAAATGGAGTGGGAGAAGATAAAATCGTGAGGGAGAGGGAGCTCACGTAGGAGAAGGAAAGAAATGAGAGAAATGAGGGATATTTTGGCGTATAATAAATATCTTAACCTACAAATTACAAGTTTGCCCTTCACTCAATCCTTTGCTTATTTCGTTAATTAGTCTATCGTTTCGGTTTCTCCAAATTTACTTATTCCTCTAAAAATCCTCATTAATTCCTAGGGCCATAACCAAACCTCCCGCTCACGAAACGGACCTATATTTCTTATTTACGAAAATACCCTTGGAGCGGAAACCCGAAAAACTCGGGTGTTACATAATGAGGTGGAAATGTGATAAGCCTCTGACCAAAAAAATAAACCAATTGTCCTTATGACCTCAAAAATAAATTTTCCTACCAATTGAACTTTAACTCTAGTTCTATGGTAGAATTTGTGGTAGCCAAACGGTGGAGGACACGGTTTTGGTAATTTACCAAATTCAAGGATGGAGCGATTGTGGTCTACAAAGGGAAATAAATTCCTACATGTTTGTGTAGCTCTAAGGAGGGTTGTAGGAAGGCGGTAGATTGACTTTAGTCCATGTATGAATTTCTTTCTAATTGATGGAAAGAAAATTTCCTCAAGTTTTGGAAAAGGAAGGATTTGAGTAATAATCATGCTACAAAGTCCAAAAATACTTTCTTCACTCAACTTCCTTTTCTCTTGATGCCACAAGGGTAAATTTTCCAATTGGTGTGGCATTTCTCCTTCAAATAATGGATTGGAATACTCTTTAAGAGGATACGATATCTCATCATCGTACAAGGGATTATTATGCCAATTGACACCATTTGCATGAGGGTATTCTTGAGTTGATTCATCCAATGGGTATGCAATACCATGCATGGATGGTACAACTTGTGGTAATTCCTCCTTCAACATTTTTTCTTCCTCTTGATCGTCCATTCCAAGAAGGGGACCCTCTTCAGGAAGACTATTAACTTCTTCTAGTGTTTCTTCCTCCTTTTCATTTAAACTAGGCTTGGTCTCAATAATCACTTCATCTATATCTTCACTTAAGGGTTCTTTGTCAAGTTCATTAGGATTTTGGGACCTAGAGGTTGGGATTTTCCTTAAAGTCTCTTGTAACCAATTATCCAAAAGATGGCAAGTATCTTCAAGTTTGTGCATGACCTCACCTAGCCGTCTTAGATTTTCATCAACGGTTGGTTTGTGAGGTAGAATTGGTTCTTGGTTTGATTGATGATCGTTCCTAGTCCTTAACCCCATTTTATCTCTTAATTTACTTATAGGAGGGGAGAGATATTCATGACTATTTTGCCTCCAAAATTTGGGGGATTTAGGATAATAACTAGGGTGATCTTCTTTAAAGGTTTTGTTCCTAAAATTTGGCTCTTGCTTTGTGGCAAATTCCTCTTCAAATAACCTCTTCATTGTTGTCCAAGAAATCAAGTCTTCTTCCTTATTTCTTCTTTTCTTTGCTATAAATCTTTCCCACAAAGACTTAGCATCCTTGATTAAACACTTAGAGGCGAAGTGAATTTTTTCCCATTCACAATAATACCCGTAAGCAAACCCCTTTTCTAAACGTTTAACCCAAGAGGAATATTCATCCATACCATAGAGACCACTAAATAGAAAGGTGTTTGGGTCTTGGTTATGTGGGGAAAATCCATTTCTATTAGTCATTGTTAAGTATTTTTTAATTTTAAAATTCAAGTTCTTGACTAAGTTGTTTCATCCAAAGTAAGTGAGGTGATTATAATGCCTTAAAAAAATTTTTAAATACTAAGGATTATTCCTAACTAAGACAATAAAACAAGGATCATGCTCACACTTGTCATTTAAAATTGGAAGTCAATAAATCAACTTAGAAATTTCAATATTACTTAGCAAAACTAATTTTAGAAATGAAATTGTAATTGTAACACCCGGAATTTTCCCAGAACGTGTAACCCTAGTCTAGATTCAAGATTAGAGTACATTGAAGTGTATTAGAAGAGAAATGAGAAGTGAGAGTTTGACAAGTCAAACTCAAATGTGATTGGTGGATAATTTTGTTTTAAAAGTCTAATTCTTTCAACCAATAAAAATTTAATAAAATTGTGTGAATGGAATTGATGAAAGAAATGGTGTTTTGGTTGTGGTTTGGCGTTGGATTAAAGTGAGTAAAGTGAAGGCTTTGTGGTAATTTCATTTGGTGAATTAAATGAATGAATTAAAAAGAAAAGAAATGGGTTTTTTTTCATTCATCTTCTTCTCCTCCATCGTGTCTCTCTCTTTTCCTCCATAGTCGACGTTTCCTCTCCTTCTTTCTTCATTTTCTCAAGACATTTCAAGGTAATTTCTCATAGGTTTTTAGTTTATTACACTAAGGAGTTGATTTGTAGTGTTTTTAGGGTGGTTGTGATGGATTTGGTTAGGGTTTGGAAAACCCTAACCATGAATTCCGAATTTTGGTTTCTAAAGTTGGTTTTCTTTCCAAATTGGTTAGTTAATTGTTAAATATGTTAGTTTAGGTTAATTAAGTGTTTAGATTGAAGATTGGATGGAAGTTACACAAAAATTGGAATTGTGCATCAAAGGGCCGATTCTGTTTTTAGGGAATTCGAGTTGGCTAAGTTGTGTATTTGGTTAATTTAAGCATTTCAATGGATAGTAGACGTGTAGAGCTTTCCAAGATGGGGTGGCACGTCGAAATCTGTTGAAAAACGAGAAAGTTATGGCCGTTTAAAGTTGGACGTCGGTAATTTTTATAGAAATCGGGTTTAGTATTTTAAGTGTGAAGTGTGTTTTAGGTATTGTTAAGTTTTAGTTAAAAAATCTTTTAAAATTTATTGATAGCTTATCAAACTAAGTTTACGATGTTTTAGGTCGTCGAGCGTGTGAATTGGACGGTAAAAGTAAGCAAGTGGAAGCCGAGCATTCAGGTAAGTAATGGGGTAGGCTTGATTTTAATGAAGTTTGAATTATTGTCATAGGTCGAGCTGTAGATGGACAGGTAACCGAGTAACCTCAGCGAGCTAGAACGCCAGGTAAGTAGTGGATGCTATTCTTTTTCCTTCGGGCCTACACCATAGAACGGTAGGGTTTCTTTGTTATTGCTTTACTTCGTGTTACGTTGAATTAATTCTGTTGCTTCGGGATTGCGTGGAGTTGCTTGTCTAGTTGGTTGATTGGTTTTGTGTTGCATTGTTTGGCTGTGTGGTGTTATGTGGTCGTGTTGTGTTGTGTCGTGTTGTTGCGTTGAGTCGGCATGTTGTGTTGTATTGTGTGGTGTGGTTTAGCCTTGTTGTTGTGTTGTCGTTGTGTTTGTCGCGTGTGTGTGAAAAATATGGCACTTCGGTGCACGGCAAATATGGTACTTCGGTGCACGACAAATATGGCACTTCGGTGCACGACAAATATAGCACTTCGGTGCACGGCAAATATGGCCATATGGCACTTCGGTGCACGGCAAATATGGCACTTCGGTGCACGGCAAATATGGCACTTCGGTGCACGGCAAATATGGCACTTCGGTGCACGGCAAATATGGCACTTCGGTGCACGGCAAATATGGCACTTCGGTGCACGGCAAATATGGCACTTCGGTGCACGGCAAATATGGCACTTCGGTGCACGGCAAATATGGCACTTCGGTGCACGGCAAATATGGCACTTCGGTGCACGGCAAATATGGCACTTCGGTGCACGGCAAATATGGCACTTCGGTGCACGGCAAATATGGCACTTCGGTGCACGGCAAATATGGCACTTCGGTGCACGGCAAATATGGCACTTCGGTGCACGGCAAATATGGCACTTCGGTGCACGGCAAATATGGCACTTCGGTGCACGGCAAATATGGCACTTCGGTGCACGGCAAATATGGCACTTCGGTGCACGGCAAATATGGCACTTCGGTGCACGGCAAATATGGCACTTCGGTGCACGGCAAATATGGCACTTCGGTGCACGGCAAATATGGCACTTCGGTGCACGGCAAATATGGCACTTCGGTGCACGGCAAATATGGCACTTCGGTGCACGGCAAATATGGCACTTCGGTGCACGGCAAATATGGCACTTCGGTGCACGGCAAATATGGCACTTCGGTGCACGGCAAATATGGCACTTCGGTGCACGGCAAATATGGCACTTCGGTGCACGGCAAATATGGCACTTCGGTGCACGGCAAATATGGCACTTCGGTGCACGGCAAATATGGCACTTCGGTGCACGGCAAATATGGCACTTCGGTGCACGGCAAATATGGCACTTCGGTGCACGGCAAATATGGCACTTCGGTGCACGGCAAATATGGCACTTCGGTGCACGGCAAATATGGCACTTCGGTGCACGGCAAATATGGCACTTCGGTGCACGGCAAATATGGCACTTCGGTGCACGGCAAATATGGCACTTCGGTGCACGGCAAATATGGCACTTCGGTGCACGGCAAATATGGCACTTCGGTGCACGGCAAATATGGCACTTCGGTGCACGGCAAATATGGCACTTCGGTGCACGGCAAATATGGCACTTCGGTGCACGGCAAATATGGCACTTCGGTGCACGGCAAATATGGCACTTCGGTGCACGGCAAATATGGCACTTCGGTGCACGGCAAATATGGCACTTCGGTGCACGGCAAATATGGCACTTCGGTGCACGGCAAATATGGCACTTCGGTGCACGGCAAATATGGCACTTCGGTGCACGGCAAATATGGCACTTCGGTGCACGGCAAATATGGCACTTCGGTGCACGGCAAATATGGCACTTCGGTGCACGGCAAATATGGCACTTCGGTGCACGGCAAATATGGCACTTCGGTGCACGGCAAATATGGCACTTCGGTGCACGGCAAATATGGTACTTCGGTGCACGGCAAATATGGCACTTCGGTGCACGGCAAATATGGCACTTCGGTGCACGGCAAATATGGCACTTCGGTGCAGGCAAATTGTGTGTTAGAAGTTGTTTATTGTTTGGTGTTGAGTATTGTGTGAGTGACCTGCTTGGTTGTCGGTGTTGTTTGTTTGTTTAGTTTGTTTGAGTATTGTGTGAGTGACCTGCTTGGTTGTCGGTGTTGTTTGTTTGTTGGTTATTGCTTGAGTATTGTGTGAGTGTGGTGTGCGTTGTGAATGTTTATATTCGTTCTTCATTACTTGCTAAGCTTAAGCTTACGTGTGTGTGTGTGTGTTCTGTGGTGTAGGTGAAAACAAGATCAGGTGAGCTAGATGATGCAGCCCGGGACTAGGTGGCAGTCGGTGGCACATGGAGCACGCCGGTGCAGGCAGTTGTCGGGGCGTCTCGACCATGATCTTCGAGGAAATGTGTTGGGTTGGATTGTATTCAGTTTTTTTTAACTCTTTTTGGGAAATGTTGTATTTAGTCATATTTACGGGTGATGTATCGCCTATATTGTAGATTTTTCAGATGTTCGCATTTTAGGTTCCTCGTACTGTTATTTGGAGATTTCGTATGCTGGTTGCTGCTTAGTTAAGTAAGTATTTTTGGGATCTGGTTGGTTGGGATTTATTCGGTTGCAGGTACCTAGCATTTTGGAGGCCATTTTCAGGCGTTATTTTGCCGAAATTTTCGGGAAAGACACCGTGGTGTTTAGCGGTTAGGATTAAGGAAAATTAACGAGTCTAGGCTTATTTTAAATTATGTTTTAATGTGGGATTGGTTAGCAAAGTAGCGCACCGAACTATGGTGGGTTCGGGGGCGTTTCATTAATAGTGTGCTAATACCAATTTTCCAATCAAATTCAATCAAGTTCCAAATTTTAACAAGAATTACTCAAAATAAAATTAATTCCAACTAATTAATCTCAAAAGCAGCAAGTATTAAGATTAAAATTCAATTTAAATGAATAATAACATGCTGAAAATTTAAGTTAATTAGAGCAGAATTTTCATGTTAGCATAATTCAATATAGCAGTTTTCTAACTAGCAATTTAATTATCATTGTAAAGCAAATTTTGTGCAATTAAATTACAGCATATAATATATGAATTATAAGCTAAATCCAAGTGCAACATTCAACAAATTAACAAGGAAACCCAAGACAAACATACTAGAGAAACCGAATAAGCACTCAACAAGGAAAATCCGATCTTGATAGTATTAGATCTAAGCCTATTTTAAGCACCAAAATTTCCAGAAAATTAATATAGTTAATGGACAATATCTAAGTGCTAAAACATGGAGAAAACATAGATCAAAGATACCAAGAAACCGAGCCAATAAAAACAAGCAATCCGATGAGAAAAATAAGCATAATCCGATTTTAATCGAACATTCTTGGCCGAATTTCTATGCAATATTAAGAGCAGATTTTATACATATTAATGGCATGAATTTTAGAGGTAAATCCTAGCCAAGACACAGCAATATATGATAGAAAAACCGAAACAAGAATCATGCATAAACATAGGAGAGAAACCACATGTAACCGATTTTGAGCATTTAAGTTTTAAGGCCAATTTTTGCAATCCAAAAAAGTTCAGATTTAATCTCTAGCTACTTGATAACATATAGATAGAGTAAACATGGCTCAAACATAGCAAGTATCATAGAAAAATCGTGGCAATGTTATATGCAAAAACCGATTCAACAATAAGCATAGATCCGAGAAGAAAAACATATAAGCAATCCGATTTTTATGTTCTCCTTATGGCCGATTTTATATTCCATTCTTACCAATATTTTGACTATACTTTCAGCTTAAATTTAAATGTAAATATTGACTCAAAACACAGCAAAATGTTATAGAAAAATCGAGGAGAAGAACTATGCAAAATCGAAGCAAAAAAAAACATAACAACCGAAAAGAAGAAAGATGGAAATGAAGTGCTCACCTTGGCCGAAATTTTGTAGCAATGCATACCACATTTTAACAAGATATTCAAGTATTAAATGATAAGAAATATGGCAGCAAATATATTGGTTAGGTTAGCACAAAGTTAGCACAAAATATATGGAAAATAATGATAGAAAAGGAAATGAGCCGCTATCTCGGGTTTGTGCCGATTTTTGACTATTGTCATGGCAACTAAACGCATTTGGAAAGCCTTGTGGCTCTGATACCACTTGACACAAAATCCATTAGAAAAGGGTTGTGTTCAAACCCACAAAATATTCAAGGATGTGTGCTCGGTGTGTGGTTGTGCTATGGCCAAAATTAATGAAAGGAAAAGGTAAGAAATATGATTAAAATGCATGAATGTGATATGGAGGTGAGATGACTGAAAATGAGATGCATTATGAAGGCATGAAATGTGAAGAAAAATAAAATAAAAGATGAAGAGAAAGAGTGTGTGAAAGGGTGAAGAGATTAATGAAAATAACAAGAAATAAATGACAAGAAAATAAAGGTGGAGTGTGTGAGATTAATGGCTGAAGCTAAAGGTGAGAGTGTGTGGAAATGATGGCAATAAAAGTAAAAGAAATACCCTTGGCAGATCCGTAGAGCGATCTTACGGGTTAAGCTCTCGGATAAACATTTTTCGGGAGGAAAACGACCACCGTAGGCCGGGATTTTCGTCCTCGATCCTAATCCCAATGGAAAAGGTGAGGGAAAAGAGTAAGAATTAACTTAGCAACCCAAGCTAAGTTAATAATGGAGGGCCACTCCACTTGGTTCAAAGAACCAAGGAAAAACTCCTAAGGCTAACCACCTTTGAGAGAGAAATAGAAATTTTATAAAATGGCAAAAAGTTGTTTACAAACACCAATCCTATGCTTAAATAGAAAATCCTAGGGTGGATGATTAGGGTTTCCATAAGGATGAATGAATAGTGGCCCTTGGATGAAAAATGATGGATGGCCAAGATCAAGGTAAACAAGCACACATCATAGGGAGGAGATGAATGCCATGCCTAAATGGATCAATAGAGGGAATCTTGCCACATCATCAATCCATGTTGCCACTAACTCTTGTACTTGCAAAATCATACCTTTAAATGTGGGCTCTTCTTTGGGCCATGGCTTCCTTTGGGCTTTATCTTGTGAAGGCTTTTTTTCTTTGAATAATTGGTTGAATTTCTTCAACCCATAATCCACCAACATACATCTAACCTTAACCATTCAATCTAATGCATGAAATGCAATTATAAATCCATACAATAAAGACGAATGTGTGCCAAATAAGTTCGAAAATAAAATTACAAATTAATGGGCCGGGAAGACAAATTCCCATGGGCCGAATGGTGAATCCTCCAAGTGCTCCTTATGCATTCCTCCCATAAATTATACCTACAAAAGAAAAACACGTAATAAGTAGGAAGATGATTTAATGCTTGGGACTTTACTAATTTTTCTTTTAATTGCAACCCGAGGCACGTCAAGAACACAAGCCCGGACCTACAGTTAATGGTGGAAAAATATTTAAACAGCAAGTCCATTCTCAGAATGACATCGTATCCTTTATACCAATAATGATAAGATTGGCATACAATTTCTGGTCCCCTACTGACACTATTTCGCCCTGCACTGCCCGCTCGGAGTGCATAAACTCTCCGGATGGTAGCATGACACTGTAGGGCTGATCTGACGGCACAATACTTAAATTCTCCCTATCCACGAAATCCATTGCCACAAATGAATGTGTGGCCCCCGTGTCTAGCAGAGTATAGACAGGTAAATTACAGATTAAAATTGTACCGGTGATCACTATTTGCTGGGCGTCATCATCATCCTCTATCATTGCAAAAACTCTTGGCACGGCACGATTCGGTCCCGTGTCGGGCATTGGGCAATCCCGGACTTGATGGCCCTCTTTGCCGCATCGGAAGCAATGGCCGGTAAAGAGCCTGCATTCACCTATGTGACTTTTCTGGCAACACTGGCATACAGGAAGCTGAGGAGCCCCCATTGGTCTTTTTCCCTTATCCTGATAAGCAGCAGTCTCATTGGGCCTCTTAATGCCCCTATTCTGTTGCTGTTGTGGTTGCCAATTTTGACATCTTTGTTGTTGTTGAGGGGCATCACGAAGGAATCTCTTCGACAAATCCCTCAGTTTCTGGAACTTCATTTCTAAGGCTTCCAACTGATAAGCCTTGGCCACCACATTCGTGTACAGTGCCTTATCAAATCCCCCGGTTGTGATCCCGCGTATTAAGTCCATTTTCAGCCCTTGAATGAACTAGTGTACCTTATTCTCATCGGTGTCCACCAAATGTGTTGCATAGCGGGACAAGGACTCAAACTTCTAAACGTATTCGGCCACTGATCCGTATTGTCGTAGCCGAGAGAATTCCATCATCTTTTCCTTCCTCGCACTGCGGTTGAAATACTTCTCATAGAATATCTGTTTAAATCCATCCCAGCTCAATGCCACTGTTGTTGCCTGGACGGTGTCCCACCAAAATCCTGCATTCTTGGTGAGATGAAAAGTGGCACATACAACCTTCTTATTTTCTTCCACTTCTGCGTAGTTCAACATTCTCTCTATATGCTGGATCCATTCCTTAGCGCGAGTTGAGTCCGTAGATAGCCCATCAAACGTAGGCGGTTGGAGTCGCCTGAATCTATCCACACTGGTGTCACGTGGAGCATTCCCATGATTATTGTTTCCGTTATCTTCCCTGGCCATCATGAATTCCACCATACGGGACTGTATACCCACCAGTTCGATTAAACGGTCGATGGCACTGGCACTATCGTTTGCTTCATCCTGATGTCCTCTCACCATTTCTAAGAAAATCCTATAAACAGAATAACTAAACTTAATAAACAAAACTTTTACAGGAACTTAAACACTTATAGTTGGTGGAGCGACCTCACGTGGCGGATTGCGCAACCAGACAGTTCTCCAGAACCGCTTTTAAAACCTGGCGGGCTCTGATACCATAACTGTGACGACCCCCGACCCGATCGGGGTCGGCGAGCCTCACTCCGGACATTTAAAACATGGACTATTTTTTTTTGAACTTTTACTATTAAAATCTTGACAGAGAAAACCTTCTCTGGAATTGAAGACTTGAAGACATATTTAAAAGGCATGGTAAATCAGATGACATATTTAAAACTAGAAGACAATTAAAATCGGACTACAGAAATAAATGACAGAAGAAAACAAGAAGACAGGAACATTCAAAATTTGGACGAATGAGCTTTGGACGAGTACTTTGGACGAGAGCAGGAAGACAGGGATACATGAAAACAGGAAGACAGAAGTGGACGACGTTGCAACAGACAGGAATGGATGACGTTTAACTTTTACTGAAATGGACGACAGAACTAGAAGGCAGAATACTGAAATGGACGACAGAACTAGAAGGCAGAATGGACGACAGAAACAGAAGGTAGAACGGTCGATAGAAAAAGAACTAACTTAAGCAGGGTTTTGGGTCAACAAGACACAGCACTTGAAGAGCTATGACCCACAACAAAATCGGTCGAAGTGACCTCGGTGATGAAATCGGTCGAAGTGACCTCGGTGTTGAAATCGGTCAAAGTGATCTCGGTGCTGAAATCGGTCGAAGTGACCTCGGTGATGAAATCGGTCGAAGTGACCTCTACCATAAACATTAAAATGGCAGGACATAAGATGGAAGACGCAAAACAGATGACAGATTTGGACGACAGGTCTGGACGACAAAATCGGACGACTGAGAAAGTTGGAAGACTTGAAACTCGAAAGGCATATATACTCTGCCGATCGATCGGTTACCCCATGTAACACCCGACATTTCGGCCAGGTGATTTTCTGACCATTTCCATTGTCACCCTCTTATTTAACCTTTATGATTTAAATTTAATGTCAAGACAAATTTATTACAAGTTGAGTAAAACTAGGTTGTGTGGCAGTTTTGTAATTAAGGTTGATGGATTGAGTATAAATAGAAAATGGAAACCTTAAACCTCATTTATTACCACTGTAGCCGACATTCCCTCTCGGCGATTCCTTCTCTCCCAAGCTTTTGCTCTCGGCTACCAGAACCTTCCCTTGCTGACTGCTGGTTTCAGCCTGCTTTTCTCTGCAAATCCGCACCCGAGGTATGAAATGGACAATGTAGTCATTTATTAGTGAATAAAGCTCTGCTTTCAGCTCGGCATTTGAGTTCGGACTTTTTTTAGCAGTGGCCGAGTAGTTTAAGACCTTTTTAAATCTGAGAGTAGAAATGTCATCCCAAATCGATTCTGAACATTTTTAAGTAACCAACTCGGATTTAATCAATGGTAAAACCTGTCCACCTAGTTTCGGATTTCAGATTGCAGTGTGTCAAACAGAGGAATCGGGGTAACCTTAGCTATTAGAGTCCTAGGACGATTTATGAATAAAACTATTAGGACCTTTGTTTTAACTACTATAATGTACATGTTTTAGGTGAAGAAGTTTAAAGAGAAGAAGCTCGGATTGCTAAGGGAACCAGGTAAGTGAATGTATTAAGATTTCCGGCCACTAGGGCCCTACACCGCAAGGGTATTAGAAAATCATTGAGATGTTAGTCTATTGATTATGATTAGTTATTTCCATGATATGAAGAATTTGTGTAAGAAGATGTTAAGTTACGGGATGTTTTGCTTGTCCTTGTGGTATGACTTTTCTCTGTGAACTTCATGTCTATGCATTATGTCCACGTTTATGATTAAGTTAAGAACATGAAAAGCAAATGTAACCATGATTAAGTGCAGAGCGGGGGAAAAAGACTATGATATGTATGGCTCGCGAATTCTCCTACCGGTGGAGGCCGAGTTAATGATTAGTATGGCTCGCGGATTCTCCCACTGGTGGAGGCCGAGCAAGTCGTTACTATGACTGCCGCGATAGGCAAATGACTTTGTACCCCTGCATTTCTCCCTCGTTTCCTGCCTTAATACATGCTACGCAGATAATGAAAATGAGCATAAATGAAGAAAGATTTACGGACTTATGTATCTTAATTTGTACACTGATGTATGTCTGCCAGCATGCATTCCTTACTAAGCATTAGGCTTATAGTTGAACCTTATGGTGTAGGTGAAGAAGTTTCAGGTGAGGATACTATGTTCAAAGAGGATGCTTAAGGCTGGTTGCTGGAGGATGCTCAGAATGACAGCGCAGGACTGGAGAGGCGATTTATGACCCCTGGTTATGCTCATAGTATGTCCGAGGTTTATATGATAGAAAAGGTCTAAGTGGATTGAGATTTCTTATAACAATGAAATCTGAATTAGCTGATTTAAAATTCGGAATCTGTTAGGGATTTTAAGGGTTAACGAATGATCTGTTTTACTTAAGTCTTCCGCTATCTATGCTCTGAATGAATTGTAGTTTATCAGTAAAGTTTATGGTCAAGTTGAGCTATATAAATGTTGGAATGAGTTCTGTCGTAGAAGTTCTATCGGTGGAAACTAAGTTAGCGTTTTCTACCGGTAGATGTGGTTTAACTATCAGTAGAAGTCGGGATAAATTTTCCCTATCGGAAGATGAAATCTTGGGTGTTAATGAGGCACGTGTGAAGCTCGTGTCGAGCGGGCAGAAATAGGGTATTATGTCATCGACAGAAGTAGAGTGTTACGTCATCGGCAGAAGTAGAGTGTCACGTCATCGGCAGAAGTAGAATGTTACGTCATCGGCAGAAGTAGAGTGTTTTGTCATCGGCAGATGTAGGTATTTATGTCACCGGAAGATGTAAGTGTTATTTTGTCGTTTAAGCTACCGGAAGATGTCTTCTTGATTGTTGTTCATTAATGGACACGTGAACTGCACATGTCCACCGGTAGATGCCGCCTGTTTTCATCGGTAGGTGTCGTGTCTGTAACTATCGGCAGATGCCGCTTAAAATTGTCATCGGCAGATGTAGCGCGTTTTCCACCGGAAGATGTAAGTGTTATTTTGTCGTTTAAGCTACCGGAAGATGTCTTCTTGATTGTTGTTCATTAATGGACACGTGAACTGCACATGTCCACCGGTAGATGTCGCCTGTTTTCATCGGTAGGTGTCGTGTCTGTAACTATCGGCAGATGCCGCTTAAAAGAGGTGCAGATAAGATGTGTTGCGTGGCTGGCGCGTGACCATCGGTCGATGTGAGCCTACGACTCCATCGGTAGATGCATTAAGATGTGTTTCCAAAAAAAAAAAATGTATAAAAGCAAACGTACCATTAATAGAATAAGGTGCATGAAGTACGAACCGAATGATTAGGAGATTAAGAATTATGATCACGTGACGGCTCTCGGCTGGGGTCGTTACACCCCAGGAGATCGATCAGCTACCTCTCTGTTTGACGATTTACTTCTTTTGACATAGAAAGCTTTAAACCCCAAGAACCCGATTCAAAACATAATTTTAGACATCTTTGAAAGCATGACAGAAGTTCAAGAAATCTAACTGCATGGATAGCTCTAAAACTCTAGACAATCCATGCACAACCTAAAGGAAATCCCAAACGATTTCAATACATTTCAGGATGCAACTATCAGAACAGAGGTTTTAAAACCTCAACACCAAAACCTATACATTACTAAAAATCCCAACAGAGACTATACAAACATGACCTTCATTTTAAAAACTTCACCCTCGGGTCAGAAATGTGTCTGGCTGCCGCAACCACCCCTGAAAGCTCGTGCCACCAACTACCTATTCGTCGACCTGAGGCCCAAAGTACTCATCTTGAGGATCCATACCTATAATAGGGAGTTCAACTATGAGCCTAGAGCTCAGTAAGAACATACAATGCAGTGATGCATATGCTATGCATGAACTTTTGAAATACATGAACATTACTTTACATTACGTTCAAGTACATAGGAGGTATAAGTGGGGCTTATAGAGGAACTGCGCAACAAGGGTGCACTATCAGGCACATAACAGGGGTGCGCTATCAGGCACATTACAGGGATACATAACAGGTACATAACAGGATGCCAGTCCTCGTCCCACACTTAACCGTACATTACATTACAAGTTTTATCTTTCTTAACTTCAAACCTCGTGCATAAAACATTTACATGACTTTCAGGAAAACGTGTATGCATGAACATTTATGGTGCTTAAACATAACATAAACAGGCGACAGAATAACAAAGCAAGACATATAACATAAAACATTCAACTTAGAACATAATTTACGACCTAGCTACCCGACCACAACTCAAACAAACAAAAACCTAGTATCTCCGTACTGTAGGGCCTTAAGGGCCAAACCTATGCGTATGAACTTACCTGTTGTCTGTAGAGTTACAGGTCTCGCACGTAAGTCCTCGGCAATACACGAACCTATATTGTGTATAATCGGACCGTTAACCTTAAACTTCATTAAAACTAAAGAGTAACTAACCTACACTTGTTAACTAATGAAAAATGGTTACCTTTACTGGGGAAAACAGGAAAAGTTAGAGGTTGAAAATCGTCGGCGTGGAGAGGAGGTTGTTTGGTTTGCGTGAGAGAGAGAGAAAGTAGCAGAGAAGAGAAAAATGAGGAGTGTTTCACATAGGAGGAAGAGAAGAGAGGAAGAACATGGCTTCTTCAACAAGTTGAACACTTGGCATCCATCCATTGGCTTCCTCCCACCAACCCTAATTGGCTTCCTAATTTGCCCCTCATTGGTTTCCAACTAAATTGTTATTTAGTTCGTCGACTCGGTCTCACGAATCTCTCTCATTCAATTAAACACATCGACAATTTCCACTAAAACATTCATTGTATTAATATCAAATTAATCCCGCTTAATGATTCGGGGAATAATTACATGGCAAAAATGCCGGGTGTTACAAATAGACTCATCATTTTCCATTGAAAATAATTCATATTCATGCACAAACATGCTTAATTTACTTTCTTTAACTTGGTTAGTTCCCTCATATGTAATTTCAAGTAAATGCCATATTTCTTGTGCACTCTCACAACCTTGTACCCTATTAAATTCATCTCTATTTAGTGCACAATATAGGGTGTTTATAGCTTTAGCATTTAAACTTACGTTTCTCTTGTCCGAGTCAGTTAGTTCACAAGCCAATTTAGGAACACTAACTTCATTTTCAGTTTTGACAGCCTTAAAAGGACCATTTTTAATTATATTCCATATTTCATAATCTATAACTTGAACAAAAATTCTCATTCTCGCCTTCCAATACACATAGTCATTTCCATCAAAAAATAGGGGTCTAGAAATAGATTTTTCCTTTACGTGTGTTGTATTTGTGTTGAGTGCCATAACTAGTTATGCAACAATATATTTATAATCACACAAATCTAGCATTCACAATTTAGACAATTTTAAACCTTGCTCTGATACCAATTGTAGGACCGTAATTGTCTAAAGAGGGGGGGCTGGGGGTGAATTAGATATTTTTTTATTAATGCTAATTTACTTACTTATGAAGTCAATAAATCAATCAGTTACTTTTATTAGTGTAGTCTTCTTAAACACTAGAAGAATAACAAACAAATAAACAAGTAATATGTAAAAGAGAGAGAAGGAGAGAGATTGACACCACAGTTATTAACGTGGTTCGGCCAACCTTACCTACGTCCGCGCTTCAAGGATCCCAACTTGAAGTTTCTTTTCTTCTCTTCAACGAGATTCTCTTATCGAACTTCATAGGCGTCGATCTACTGCCTTTTACACTAGATTGATCTTCACGGGGGGTCAATCTCCACCCGTTACATTATCACTCAAGGGTTTCACCCTTTTACAATCTCACAGATAGGATTTTTTAATGAAGAGTAATACACACTCCCTCAATAAAGAAATCTCAAGTGTTTGATCTTTTAGAGGAGTAGAGAGCAGAATAATTTTCACAGTGAAGGCTCTTGGGAATTTTCGTAATCGCCAAAGGATGTGCAAGAGAAAAAAAATGACCCAAAGAAAAACAACAACATTTCCCGAGCTTCTATTCTTCTATTAATACTGGTGTCCGTAATCTGCCTCACATTCGGACAACTCCTTGTTTTCATACCAAAAATATGACCATTGTGAAGAATCCGTACATAGAAAACTAGCTGTTGTGGTCTGCGGTCGATATTACTTTCGGCGGAAGACTTCTTGATTCGTTCGACTTTATTGTTGCAGAATCATTCTTGGTTTTGGTAGTCATTGATTTCGGTAGACTTCAAAATCCGGTCGACATAATTCCCACAGACGACTTCTGGCTTTAATGTATCAGTTGATATTCAATTGGTTCTGCCATCGGTCGACTTTGTTTTGTCCGGTTGATATATCTGGCAGATGACTTTCAAATCTGCTTTGACAGTGGTCGATATTCCTTTTGGCGAATGACTTATACGTTTGGTTAACATTATGCATGCACCAGTCTTGACTAACAACACTTAATAAAAAACGTTAGAGAACATAATACCCTTTTTAAAAAGACATTCCCAATTAACTGCAATTATTAATATCATTCATTTCTTACAATCATCAATTTATATATTTCACGTTAATCACAATCATCAAAAACATAGTTAGACTTAAACAAATTTTAAGTTATAATCCGTAACATACTCTCAACTTACTATTCGTTTGTTAACATAAAATTTTTCATTTTTCCTTTAACACTTAAAAAGAAACAAACTTGAACGTCCAAACCTCTTTTATCAATATCCCTAGAATGTACTTCAAAATGGCTCGTTTAAGGTCGAAAAACATCGTTTAAAACTTGAGACCCAAAAACATAAAGGACATATGCATGAGGCGCGCTCAAACAATTGACGTGCGCGCCCCTCGCGCACCCCACCCGCCTGCCGAGCGCTTGGCTCTCACGGGAGCCGATCGATTGCACCCCTCAGCCAATCGATCGGCACTCGCTCGGGTGCTAGATTGTTTATTCATACCTTGGGCCGATTGATCGGCCATTAGGCGCCGATCGATCGGCGCTCGTTCTGCCGAATGCCTAGGGAGGGAAGACTTCGCTAATCGATCACGCCCTATGGCGCCGATCAATCGGCTGAGTAGGGCTGCACGCACACTGCGCACCTTGCTCACTCCGCGTGCGCACCCTGTGCACGCCTTCTGCGCGCCCAACGCACCTCCTCCTCCCTTTAACTCCTTTCATTTGCTTTTCTCCAATTTTTCACTTACAAAACTTTAACCAATACATAATCGTCAAATCACACATCTATCTCCACATAATATACAACACATTTACGTGTAAACCTACATACTCAAATCATCAACTCCATCTGATACTAAATCCCTTTCTCCAACATAAAACGTGCAGCGAAAACTCTATAAAAATATTATATGGAAAACTCATTCATAAACCTATCCAAAATGACAATATCTTTAAACCAACTCCTAATTATCCAAAAATAGATATTCATTTACATCTACCCCTAGTATCTTTACATAACTTCACCCAAAAGCTTGGAGCAGCACCCACGGGTCAAAATAGCCATGCCAGCACCACCCGCCTGCCACGAGCACCGTCCATCGACCATCCTATGCATTGACTTCAGGAGGATGTTCCTCACCTTCAACTTCTTCTCTTACATCATAAGATTTAAACGATAAGCCTAATGCTTAGTAATGGGTGCACTAAACATAAACATGTACATGAATGCATGATTTCATAAAAGCATGTTCATTTCATTTCTTAACATTACATAACATGGGAAAAGGGGGATTTACGCAAGAGTAGGCACAGACATCACCCCATCTACCTCGTAGACCACATAACTTGCAAGTGAGTTGCCATTTATCGGGTGTCATTTACTTGCCAGGAGTTGCCATTTACATGCCCTGTGCCCTACTCATCCACTACTCACGCTTAACCATTACATAGATTTAATCTTTTTACTTCTCTTTACATGAAAACATGCGTGTAAAACATTTGGGTATGCCTTCTTTAGAAAACATGATGCATGAGAGAAGATAAACATAAGAAAAATACCATTCATCAATGATAATTCCATAAATATACATAACGAATATTTAACGTCCTATCACTACCCGACTCATCAAAGCCCCACAATTCATTATATCATCATCACAACTCAAACCTCCTAGCATCGTTACAATGTACGGCCTTAAGGGCCGAAAACCTAACACACACTTACCTAGCGTCCTTAGCAAGCCGAGCACTTCATCTTAAGTCTTCTCCACCTAAGACATTTCACAATCTCAGCATTAAAATCAATCCTAAACAAACCGAATCCAAAACTAAAAACAACTCCTATCTAAGGCAATTTCCTAGAAATTCTTATTTACATCTTTCAAGCCTTTCATCGAACATCTTAAGTTCATTAATTCCTCAACTAACCATCAATGACATTTATACTCATCGACTTCTCAATTTCTAACCAATATTCAATTTTCACCATAACTACCAACAATATTTATAACTTTACCATTAATAGCCATTAATACACTAATCTCAACTCTAAATCAAAAACTTAACGTATAAACCGCTTAAACCTTACCTAGGGCTAAATGAATATCTATGGTAGAGAAAACTGGCGTGGAGGAGGAAGAATCGTTGGCTGCGTGAAGGGAAATCGCCTGGGAGAAGAGAAATCGCAAAAAGGGGAGAGGGTGTTCTACTGAAACCGTGGAGGGAGGAGGAAATGAGGGAGAGAGAGAGGTTTTATAAAATGTAACCTATGGGTGACATAGTATAATGACTTAAAAAACTTCTCGACTATATCATTACTACTAGTATTATTTAAAGTAAAAAAAAAAAAATTTACATAAAATTTTCCAATTTTTAAATTAGTCTAAAATTGTCTTTCCAATTACAATTCTATTAAACTATAACAAATAAAATTATATGTTTGCAGAAATTTCACTTCTCATTAATATAACATGCAGCTAAAGAGAAAACAAATTTGGTTAATCCATGTTCACGTATTGGACGCTAAACATATATTACCTCTGCAATGTTAAGAAAACAAAACTTTATTTCCAATCTTGAGTTTTAAACTAACATCTCTTTGAACGGTGGACTATGAAAACCGAATATTTAGTACTAATTCCGCTTTGAATTAATATAAATGAAAGTTTTGCTCTAATAATGTAATTTATTAATTTCGTTCTTTCATTATTTTAATCGTATTTAAACGTCGACAAAGTATTTTTCTCATTTTTATGTTATTGTAAATATTATATAATATCAGCATTATGCTTACGAGAACATGCTAAGACATCAAGTTATTTTTCTAATAAATAATGCGTTAAAATACATAAAAATTGAGCCCATACCTACTTGCAAACCATGAGCCAGTTGATGACCCTGAAATCGTGCTTTGCTGAGCTTAGAGATGACAAACGAACCGACTGAGCCGAGCTGAACCAAAAGTAGTCTGGCTCACCGAGCCTAATGAGTTAAACAAGCCGACCATAACAAACCTACTGAGCCTAAAGAGCCTAGCAAAATGAGCCAGCCTGAAAAAATTTCAACCCGAGCCGACTTGTGAGCCAAGAGTTAAACAAGCTGAACCAAGCCGGATCAATGAGCCTTAACGAGCCGAGCCTAATGAGCAGAGTGTATATAAGTATTTTCAACTTATATTAATATAATACAAGTTTTTTAAAAAATTTCATTTAAAATTATAATAAGTATTAATAATTATATACCAACGATATTTAGTCATTTAATTTAAAAATTTGTTATATTAAGGTATATAAAATTGAATGTATTAATAAAAAGTTATTTGACACTATCCAATAAAAAAATATCACATAAATATCATTAAAAATATTTTGACATATAAAAAGAAATTAGAATTTGAAAAAAATTACAAATTTGAAAAAAAATGACTTCAAATTACAAAAGAAATTCAATAAAAAAAATATCTAGTCTTCAACATCCAACTTCGTAAACTCCTCAAGAATTTCATCATCTCGTTGTTGATCTATCGTCTTCACGTCTGTCTAATCTTTGATACAAATTAGTGCCTCCACAAGGTCCTGTGCAAGTCTTCCTCTTCGTTCATCATAAACATGTCCACTTGCACTAATTAGTAAGTCTTCCTGTTTTCTTCTGTCATTTATTTCTATAGTCTGATTTTAATTGTCTTCCAGTTTTAAATATGTCATCCGATTTACCATGCCTTTTAAATATGTCTTCTAGTCTTCAATTTGAGAGAAGGTTTTCTCTCTGTCAAGGGTTTAAAAGTAAAAGTTCAAAAAAAAATAGTCCACGTTTTAAATGTCCGGAGTGAGGCTCGCCGACCCCGATCGGGTCGGGGGTCGTCACAGTTACTTCTATGTTTACTCGCTTCACTAACGTTACTAACATTTTAAAAGTTCTTGGTAAAGCTTATTCAAATGAAGAATTAGTTAGGAAGATACTGAGATGTCTACCAAGAGAATGGCAACCCAAGGTGACAGCTATCTAAGAAGCAAAATATCTCAAAGTGATGAAGCTTGAAGAATTTATCGGATCTCTCATGACACATGAGATCACAATGAGAGCTAACGAGAAGGAGGATCTCAAAGAAAATGAAATCTCCAAAAGAAGAGATATTGCTCTTAAAACCTCATCAAGCAAGCGAGAAGAGTCCGAACTAGAAGATGATGATGAGGAGATTGCACTCATTACTAGAAGACTTAGTAAATTTCCTCAGCGAAAAAGGATGCATGGAAGAAGATTTCCAAAGAATGAGAAACCTCAAAAGGAGAAAAAAATCACTTGCTACGAATGTGGGAAGCCCGGACACATTAAGGCCGAATGTCCACTGTGATGACCCAAATGTGAACATATGAGTACGACTGCGGGGCAAACCTCGGGTTGCGGGGAAAACCTCGGTACCTAAGCCGAGTGTAGGCGAATTCTGCACTCGAGTATAGGCGAATCCCAGGTCATAAAGAGGGGGTCGTCACAATCCCACATCGCTTGGGGAAGTATATGGAAATGAAACATATGTAAAGAGACCCTCCCAACATAGCGAGACGCGTTTTGGAGCACAATTGGCAACGGATCCCATAAGAACTCCGAAGTTAAAAGTGCTTCGGTGAGAGCAATTCTAGGTTGGGTGACCTTCCGGGAAGTTCTCGCCAAACAAAGCCGTGAGGGGAGGATATTGTGCTGCGGCCCAATCCCCAGAGCGGACAATATCTTGCTGGGAAAAGGGGTCGTTACAAATGGTATCAGAGACTATACCCAACCGGAAATGTGGCCAACGAGGACGTTGGGCCCCCGAGGGGGGGTGATTGTGATGACCCAAATGTGAACATATGAGTACGACTGCGGGACAAACCTAACACTAGGACCCAAAAGATTAGAAAAAATTAAATCTGGCAGTGGATTACAATGGGTTCTTAAGGGAACCAAACCTAACACTAGGACCCAAAAGATTTAGGTACCTAAGAAGACCACTTGATTATTATCTTGTAGGTTGATAGCTCTCCCGGGAAGAATTAATGGTACCTCGATAGTGGATGCTCGAGGCATATGACGGGGGACTCCTCAAAGTTTGCTTTTGTCAACAAAAGGGAACGTCACTTTTGGCAGAAATCAAAAAGGAAAAATTTTTGGGATTGGCAACATAGGTAATAACTCTAACCCCATTATTGAAAATATTTTATTAGTAGATGGGTTGAAACATAACTTATTGAGCATTAGCCAACTATGTGATAAGGGATATAAAGTATCCTTCAAATCTAAATCATGTGTAATCAAGGATATCTAAAGTGGTAAAGTTTTATTCATTGGCTATAGAAAAGAAAATGTGTACACAATTGATTTAGATAATATTGAATGCCTTGATGAGAAATGTTTTGCTGTGAATCTGTTGGTTGATAGTTGGACTTGGCATAGAAGATTAGGACACGTAGGTATAGATACCTTAGCTAAGATCACTAAGAATAATCTAGTTAGAGGGATTCCAAAAATATCCTTTGAGAAGGATAAAGTTTGTGAAGCTTGCCAAATGGGCAAGCAAATCAAAAGTTCCTTTGCATGAAAGAATATAATCTCTACATCCAAGGCCCTACAACTACTTCACATAGACCTTTTCGGTCATTCTAATGTGGCCAGTCTAAGAGGAAAACTCTATATCTATGTTATAGTAGATGACTTCTCTAGGTTCACATGGCTGTTCTTCCTAAAGTCAAAGGACGAAACATTCGACATCTTCTCTAGCTTTAGGAAAAGAGTTAAAATGAAAAGGATCTCACCATAGCTATTCGTAGTGATCATGGTGGAGAATTTGAGAATGAGAGATCTGAACTCTTGTGCCTCAAACATGGAATTGAGCACAATTTTTCATCTCCCCTCAACAAAATGGTGTTGTTGAGAGGAAAAATAGGTTTCTTCAAGAGCTTGCTCGGACCATGCTAACGAAAACTCTCTTCCAAAATATTTTTTGGCAAAAGCTGTTTCCATAGCTGACTATGTGTTAAACAGGGTCTCTATAAGGCCTATTCTAGAGAAGACCCCTTATGAGCTTTAGAATAGGAAAATCTCTAGTGTCAAAAATTTTAGAGCCTTTGGGTGTAAGTGCTTCATACTAAATACCAAGGTTCACTTGGACAAATTCGATTCCAAATCCAATCTTGGTATATTCCTTGGATATTCATTAACTAGTAAAGCCTATAGGGTCTTTAACAAAAGAACACTAGTTGTAGAAGAATCCATGTATGTTAACTTTGATGAAACTTCTCAATCTACAATGAATGTAGAAAATGATGATGATTTAGAAAATCAAATGGATTCTCTCTCTCTAGATAAGCCAAGCGAAAGTATAGAAATCCTCATAGATCCTCCATCAAACTCTTTAGGAATAGTGCCAATCCAAAATTCAAATGATGATCTTCTTAAGGATTTGAGATATGTCAGAAATCATCTCATAGATGACATTCTAGGTGATCCTTCGCTAGGAGTTAAAACTAGGGCTTCCCTTAGAAATCTAGTTGCACATGTAGCATTTATCTCTCAAATAGAGCCTAAGAAATTTGAGAAAATCTGTAACGACCCCGGCCAGGAGCCGTCACGTGATCATAATCTTTCCTTAATCGTTTGCTTGACTTTTACTATTATTACATTCACTTACTATCTCTCAACAGACTTTCACATTTTACATATATATTTTTTTTTCTAAACTGGTAATAGAGACGCAGAACCATTAAGGAAGACGAACCCTCTCATGCCCGACTTCCCACGCCTCGTCGGCTCAAACTTTCACAGAGTCGAGCGACTGGACTCGGTCATCGGTTTCTTGACAATTTCGGGAAAAGAGGAAGTGCCCTCAATTCTCTTAACAAAATACCACTCGGGTTTGCATGGGTTGCATGCGTTGGCAACCCTCAGAAACTTAGTCGTCCGGTCATCACGTGCATTACGCGTGACTCGCTTAACATCACCTAAAAGGAGACATCTTCCGGTCGCTAAACGACAAAACACATTTTTCATCTTCCCGTCGCTAAACGACAAAACACATTTTACATCTTCCGGTCGCTAAACGACAAAACACATTTTACATCTTCCGGTCGCTAAACGACAAAACACATTTTTCATCTTCCGGTCGCTAAACGACAAAACACATTTTACATCTTCCGGTGACGTCATCCGGAAGACTAAACCATCATACAACTATCCTTCGGCATCTGCCGATGACGTCAGCCGGAAGACTAAACCAACAAACAACTACCCTTCGGCATCTGCCGATGACGTCAGCCGGAAGACTAAACCATCAAACAACTACCCTTCGGCATCTGCCGATGACGTCAGCCGGAAGACTAAACCATCAACAATTAACTCTCGGCATCTGCCGATGACGTCAACCGGAAGATTGCCTCAGCCAGCTTCCGTCTTTCGGTAGAGAACACTAAATCATCAAAGGACTCCTTCCAACTGGAAGAAAACACAACTCGTCCAAATGCATATAACGGAAGACTTAAGCAACAGATCATTTATAATCTATATAATCATTCCCTGACTCAGTGATCCACTAGACAGTTTCAAAGCTCAACGTTTTAAAATAATCTCATCCTACTTAAACTACCATATCCTTTAACATACTGTAACATAAGAGTCTTAACCAGGGGTCATAAATCGCCTCTCCAGTCCCGCACTGTCACCTTGAGCATCCTCCAGCAACCAGCCTTAAGCATCCTCTTTGAACATAACATCCTCACCTGAACCTTCTTCACCTACACCATAAGGTTTAACTATAAGCCTAATGCTTAGTAAGGAATGCATGCTGACAGATATACATGAGTACACAATTTAAAGTGACATAAGTTCATAAACCATTCATCATTCGTGTTCATCTTTATCATTTACATAACATGTATTAAGGCAGGGAACGAGGGAGGAAGACAAGGGTACATAGTCATTTGCCTATCGCGGCAGTCGTACATAATCATTTGCCTATCGCGGCAATCATGATACATCACTCGGCCTCCCCAGTGGGAGAATTCGCGAGCCATACATATCATTAACTCGGCCTCCACCAGTGGGAGATTTCGCGAGTCGTACATATCATTAACTCGGCCTCCACCAGTGGGAGATTTCGCGAGTCGTACATATCATTAACTCGGCCTCCACCAGTGGGAGATTTCGCGAGTCGTACATATCATTAACTCGGCCTCCACCAGTGGGAGATTTCGCGAGTCGTACATATCATTAACTCGGCCTCCACCAGTGGGAGATTTCGCGAGTCGTACATATCATTAACTCGGCCTCCACCAGTGGGAGATTTCGCGAGTCGTACATATCATTAACTCGGCCTCCACCAGTGGGAGATTTCGCGAGTCGTACATATCATTAACTCGGCCTCCACCAGTGGGAGATTTCGCGAGTCGTACATATCATTAACTCGGCCTCCACCAGTGGGAGATTTCGCGAGTCGTACATATCATTAACTCGGCCTCCACCAGTGGGAGATTTCGCGAGTCGTACATATCATTAACTCGGCCTCCACCAGTGGGAGATTTCGCGAGTCGTACATATCATTAACTCGGCCTCCACCAGTGGGAGATTTCGCGAGTCGTACATATCATTAACTCGGCCTCCACCAGTGGGAGATTTCGCGAGTCGTACATATCATTAACTCGGCCTCCACCAGTGGGAGATTTCGCGAGTCGTACATATCATTAACTCGGCCTCCACCAGTGGGAGATTTCGCGAGTCGTACATATCATTAACTCGGCCTCCACCAGTGGGAGATTTCGCGAGTCGTACATATCATTAACTCGGCCTCCACCAGTGGGAGATTTCGCGAGTCGTACATATCATTAACTCGGCCTCCACCAGTGGGAGATTTCGCGAGTCGTACATATCATTAACTCGGCCTCCACCAGTGGGAGATTTCGCGAGTCGTACATATCATTAACTCGGCCTCCACCAGTGGGAGATTTCGCGAGTCGTACATATCATTAACTCGGCCTCCACCAGTGGGAGATTTCGCGAGTCGTACATATCATTAACTCGGCCTCCACCAGTGGGAGATTTCGCGAGTCGTACATATCATTAACTCGGCCTCCACCAGTGGGAGATTTCGCGAGTCGTACATATCATTAACTCGGCCTCCACCAGTGGGAGATTTCGCGAGTCGTACATATCATTAACTCGGCCTCCACCAGTGGGAGATTTCGCGAGTCGTACATATCATTAACTCGGCCTCCACCAGTGGGAGATTTCGCGAGTCGTACATATCATTAACTCGGCCTCCACCAGTGGGAGATTTCGCGAGTCGTACATATCATTAACTCGGCCTCCACCAGTGGGAGATTTCGCGAGTCGTACATATCATTAACTCGGCCTCCACCAGTGGGAGATTTCGCGAGTCGTACATATCATTAACTCGGCCTCCACCAGTGGGAGATTTCGCGAGTCGTACATATCATTAACTCGGCCTCCACCAGTGGGAGATTTCGCGAGTCGTACATATCATTAACTCGGCCTCCACCAGTGGGAGATTTCGCGAGTCGTACATATCTTAACTCGCCTCCCGATTCGAGTCGTACATATCATTAACTCGCCTCCACCATGGGTTTGCGAGTCTACATAAATAGTCTTTCCCCGTTCTGCCTTAATATGGTTACATTTACTTTTCTGTTCTCTACTTAATCATAAACTTGACATAATGCATAGACATGAGGTTCATAGAGAAAATCATACCATAAGGACAATAGAACATCCTGTAACTTTACATTTCATTAATTACCACAACTTCTTTCATATCGTGGAATAACAAATCATAGTCAACAAGCTGAACGTCTCAGTGATTTCCTAGTACCCTTGCGGTGTAGGGCCCTAGTGGCCCGGAAATCTTAACACATTCACTTACCTGGATTCCTTAGCAATCCGAACTTCCTCTCTTTAACTTCTTCACCTAAAACATGTACATTACAGTAGTTAAAACAAAGTCCTAGTAGTCCTAATCATAAACCATCCTAGGATCTAATAGCTAAAGTCATTCCGATTCCTCTGTTTGACACACTGCAGTCTGAAATCCGAAACTAGGTGGACAGGTTTTACCATTGATTAAATCCGAGTTGGTTACTTAAAATGCTCAGAATCGATTCGGGATGACATTTCTACTCCCAGATTTTAAAAAGTCATAAACTACTCGGCCACTGCTAAAAAAATCCGAACTCAGTGCCGAGCTGAAAACAGAGCTCTATTTACTAATGAATGACTACATTGTCCATTTCATACCTCGGGTGTGGATTTGCAGAGAAGAGCAAGCTCGAAACCAGCCGTCGGTAAAGGGAAGTTCTGGTAGCCGAGAGCAAGAACTTGGGAAAGAAGGAATCGCCGAGAGGGAATGTCGGCTACAGTGGCAATAAATGAGATTTAAGGTTTCCATTTCCTATTTATACTTAGTCCATCAATTCTAATTACAAAACTGCCACCCAACCTAGTTTTACTCAACTTGTAATAAATTTGTCTTAACATTAAATTTAAATCATAAAGGTTAAATAAGAGGGTGACGATGAAAATGGTCAGAAAATCACCTGGCCGAAATGTCGGGTGTTACATCCACCCCTCCTTAAACAAAATTTTCGTCCTCGAAAATTGCTCAAGCAAACAACTCAGGATATTTGTCCAACATCTCCTGCTGTCCTTCCCATGTGGCTTCTTCAATGCCGTGATTTGTCCATAAAACTTTCACCAATGAGATCTCTTTGTTCCTCAGAGTCTTGACTGCATATTCCAATATCTGTATCAGTTTCTCCTCATATTCCAGTGTCGGCTCTAAACTAATATCCGATGGCTGGAAGACCTGCATCGGGTCACGCATGCACTTCCTTAACATTGACACATGGAAGACATTATGAACTTTATCCAACGATGGGGGCAGTTGCAGTCTGTAAGCCGTACTCCCGATTTTTGCCAAGACAGGGAAGGGTCCAATAAATCTAGGATTAAGTTTTCCCTTCTTGCCAAATCTTAAGACTCCTCTAAATGGTGACACCTTTAAGAATACTTCATCTCCTACTGAAAACTCGAGTTCCCTTCTCCTTTGATCTGCATAACACTTCTGCCAGCTTTGTGCAGTCATCATTCTTTTCCGAATAGTGGCAATCTTTTCTGACATTTGCTGCAGAATATCAGGTCCAAGAAGTTTTGTTTCACCAACCTCGTCCCAGTAAAGGGGTGACCTACATTTCCTACCATACAGTGCTTCATAAGGTGCCATACCGATGGTGGACTAATAACTGTTATTGTAGGAAAACTCAACTAGTGGTAAATGTCTGCTCCAAGTTGTCTGAAAGTCAAGTACACATGCTCTCAACATATCTTCGAGTATTTGAATCGTCCTTTCTGACTGGCCATCGGTCTGTGGGTGAAAAGCTGTGCTGAAAGATAACTTTGTACCTAATGTGCCTTGCAAACTTTTCCAGAATCGAGAGGTAATCCTGGGGTCACGGTCAGAGACAATGGATACTGGGATCCCATGCAACCTAATAATTTCCTGAACATAAAGATCAGCAAATTGGTCCATCGTATAGGTGGTCCTTACAGGTAAGAAATGGGCCGATTTCGTCAGTCTATCCACCACAACCCAAATACAATCATGCCCTTTTGTTGTCTTAGGTAGTCCTACAACAAAATCCATAACTATATGTTCCCACTTCCATTCGGGAATAGGCAACGGCTGAAGAGTACCTCCTGGACGTTGGTGCTCGGCTTTGACTTGTTGGCATACTAAACAGGACTCTACATACTTAGCAACATCCCTTTTTAGGTTAGGCCACCAGTACTGTAACTTCAGGTCTCGGTACATCTTGGTGCAGCCAGGATGTACAGAAAAGGAAGAAGAGTGCGCCTCAGCCAAGATCAACTTACGCAATTCCACATCATTAGGAATGCACCACCGATTCCTAAACCTCAGGATTCCATCCTTGGAGAGACTGAACTCGGAGGTGGTGTCCTTCAACTTATCCATCATGCTGATATTTTCCACTGAATCCTTCTGTTGTGCATCCTTGATCTTTTCCAAAATTGTTGGTTGAATAGTTAACTCAGCGAGCAAGACTGATAACTCTGGAACTATCTCCAAGTCAAATTTCTGAACTTCTGTTCTTAAGGGTACAGACATGGTTGAAACCACGGGCTGCATTGTTGTTGACATCCTACTCAATGCATCAGCTACAGAGTTAGCCTTCCCGGGGTGATACTTGATCTCAAAATCGTAGTCCTTGACAAATTCCAACCAACGTCTCTGTCTCATGTTCAATTCCTTCTGCATGAAGAGGTACTTTAGACTTTTATGGTCAGAAAACACCTCACAATGCTGTCCATATAAATAGTGTCTCCAAATCTTCAAGGCAAAAACAACAGCAGCTAATTCTAGATCATGAGTGGGGTAATTTTGCTCGTAACTTTTTAGCTGCCTGGACGCATACGCTATAACTTTACCCTCTTGCATCAAAACACAACCTAAACCAACTTTAGACGCATCACAGTAAACACTAAATTTTCCTTCTTCGGTTGGGAGGGTCAATACAGGGGCTGTTGTTAACTTCAGTTTTAACGTCTGGAAGCTGTCTTCACAGGCTTCAGTCCAAGAATACTTAATGTCCTTCTTTGTTAAACCTGTCAGGGGTTTAGCTATCATGGAAAATCCCTTGATGAACTTCCTGTAATAGCCTACCAATCCAAGGAAACTGCGGACTTCGCTGGCATTCTTAGGTTGAGGCCAATCCTTTACTGCCTGAATTTTGGTCGGGTCCACAGATATGCCATTAGCAGAAACTACATGGCCAAGGAAATTAACCTTATCTAACCAAAACTCACACTTAGACAGCTTGGCGTAAAGTTGATGCTCCTTCAATGTCGTCAAAACTACTTTCAAATGTTCTTCATGGTCAGCCACAGTTCGGGAGTATATCAAGATATCATCAATGAATACAATCACAAACTTATCCAAATACTCACGAAACACACGGTTCATTAGATCCATAAAAGCGGCAGGGGCGTTTGTCAATCCAAACGACATGACTAAGAATTCATAATGTCCATAGCGGGTTCTGAAGGCTGTCTTTGGTATATCTCCTTCTTTAACCTTCAGTTGGTAATAACCCGAACGTAAATCTATCTTTGAAAATACCTTAGCTCCTTGCAATTGGTCAAACAAATCGTCAATCCTGGGTAAGGGGTACCTATTCTTGATTGTCAACTTATTTAGTTCCCTGTAGTCTATGCACATTCTAAGAGAACCATCCTTCTTCCTTACAAATAAGACTGGTGCACCCCAAGGAGAACTGCTGGGGCGAATAAATCCCTTGTCAACCAATTCCTGCAGTTGAACCTTCAATTCTTTCAACTCAACGGGTGTCATACGGTAGGGATTCTTAGATACAGGTGATGCCTCGGGGTATGTATCAATTACAAACTCTATTTCTCTATCGGGTGGTATACCCGGTAAATCATCTAAGAATGCCTCGGGAAACTCTCGGACTATAGGAATATCCTGTAGCTCAATTTTATTCTTCACCCGGTCATCTATTACACTAGCCAGGTAGCTCTCACAACCACATCTCAGCATTCGGTATATTTCTAGTGAGGATATAATTGGTATCTTACTTATTTTAGGAATAGCTTGGAAGGAATAATGATTATCATTTGGGGGTCTAAAATCAACTATTCCAGATCTACAACTTATCGTGGCATGATGTCTAAATAACCAATCCATCCCTAATATCACCTCATACCCCTTTATGTCAATGACAATTAACTCCGCATAGAGATCCTTATCCCCTAAGGACACGACGTCACCCTTAACAATCTGTTCTGAATGTAGGGACATCCCTGATGGCAACACAACACTATATGACCTTTCAGCTGGTAAGGGTCCTATGTTATGTTTGCATACAAACAAGGTTGATATAAACGAGTGTGTGGCCCCTGTATCAATAAGTGTATAAGCAGCAAAACCGCAGATCATGATGGTACCTGATATGACTGTATGTTGATCACCTCCCACATCTTCCATCAACGCATACACTCTGGGTACAACCCTTGCACGGTTCGGGTCTGGCGGCATGGGACAATCTCTTACCATGTGTCCGGTCTTATCACACCTGAAACACCGGCCAGAAAGCAGCTTGCACTCACCAGGGTGGTTCCTCTGACATGTAGGGCATAGAGGTGCCAGAGGTCTCTTTCCTTTTCCCTGGTCATCATTCTGGTTGAGGGGCCTCTTCATTCCATGCTGTTGTTGCTGTGGTCCCCTGTTCTGTCGTGGCTGCCAACCTTTGTTCTGACGTGGTGGCGGCTGAGTGTCCTTCATGAGTTTCTTTGGCTGTTCGCGCTGTGCATATGCTGTCATTTCTGCCTCTTCTAGCTCCAAGGCCTTAGCCGTCACTTCACCATAAGGTACATTATGTATCCCGGCAGTCTTCACTTTCATGTACAGACTTGGCTTCAGTCCTTGAACAAACTGGTAAATCTTATCTTCCTCATCCTCAATCATACGGGGAGCAAACCGTGATAAAGCATCAAATTCACATATATAATCCGTCACAGAGCCAGTTTGTCGTAGATTCATAAACTCCTTCTTCTTGTTGGCCCGAATAGTCCTATTGAAGTACTTGTCAAAGAAGGCGGTCTTGAACATCCCCCAGGTCATAGCTTTGGCATTAGCGGTGCTCTGGATCGAGTCCCACCAATGCCTTGCACTTAACTCCAAATGAAAGACAGCATAGGTGACCTTATCCCCTTCGTCAACCTTTGCATACTTAAACATGTCTTCTATCTTTCGAATCCACTCCTCAGCATGAATAGGATCTGAGACATACCCATTAAACACCGGGGGTCGAAGCCGGTGAAAGCGCTCACCCTCATGATCATGAGTTGTGTTAGTACTGGAGTTGCCTTGTTCTTCTCTAGCTGTCATCAGTCGTTCTATCTGGTGAGATTGGCGCATGACCAACTCAGCCAACTGAGCAATAGCATTGCTATCCTCATTGGTCTCTCTCTGTTGACCTCTAACCATCTTGGGATTCCTAGACAAATCATTACAGGCATAACTTAACTTAATGACATACATGAAATCATAAACACTTACAGTTGCTGAGGTGTGCTCAAGTGACAGTCAGTGCTGGAAGGCAGTCTGCAGAATCGGTTTTAGAACCTGGTTTTGCTTTGATACCACAATTGTAACGACCCCGGCCAGGAGCCGTCACGTGATCATAATCTTTCCTTAATCGTTTGCTTGACTTTTACTATTATTACATTCACTTACTATCTCTCAACAGACTTTCACATTTTACATATATATTTTTTTTTCTAAACTGGTAATAGAGACGCAGAACCATTAAGGAAGACGAACCCTCTCATGCCCGACTTCCCACGCCTCGTCGGCTCAAACTTTCACAGAGTCGAGCGACTGGACTCGGTCATCGGTTTCTTGACAATTTCGGGAAAAGAGGAAGTGCCCTCAATTCTCTTAACAAAATACCACTCGGGTTTGCATGGGTTGCATGCGTTGGCAACCCTCAGAAACTTAGTCGTCCGGTCATCACGTGCATTACGCGTGACTCGCTTAACATCACCTAAAAGGAGACATCTTCCGGTCGCTAAACGACAAAACACATTTTTCATCTTCCCATCGCTAAACGACAAAACACATTTTACATCTTCCGGTCGCTAAACGACAAAACTCATTTTACATCTTCCGGTCGCTAAACGACAAAACACATTTTTCATCTTCCGGTCGCTAAACGACAAAACACATTTTACATCTTCCGGTCGGTAAACGACAAAACACATTTTACATCTTCCGGTGACGTCATCCGGAAGACTAAACCATCATACAACTATCCTTCGGCATCTGCCGATGACGTCAGCCGGAAGACTAAACCAACAAACAACTACCCTTCGGCATCTGCTGATGACGTCAGCCGGAAGACTAAACCATCAAACAACTACCCTTCGGCATCTGCCGATGACGTCAGCCGGAAGACTAAACCATCATACAACTATCCTTCGGCATCTGCCGATGACGTCAACCGGAAGACTAAACCAACAAACAACTACCCTTCGGCATCTGCCGATGACGTCAGCCGGAAGACTAAACCATCAAACAACTACCCTTCGGCATCTGCCGATGACGTCAGCCGGAAGACTAAACCATCAAACAACTACCCTTCGGCATCTGCCGATGACGTCAGCCGGAAGACTAAACCATCAAACAACTACCCTTCGGCATCTGCCGATGACGTCAGCCGGAAGACTAAACCATCAAACAACTACCCTTCGGCATCTGCCGATGACGTCAGCCGGAAGACTAAACCATCAAACAACTACCCTTCGGCATCTGCCGATGACGTCAGCCGGAAGACTAAACCATCAAACAACTACCCTTCGGCATCTGCCGATGACGTCAGCCGGAAGACTAAACCATCAAACAACTACCCTTCGGCATCTGCCGATGACGTCAGCCGGAAGACTAAACCATCATACAACTATCCTTCGGCATCTGCCGATGACGTCAGCCGGAAGACTAAACCATCAAACAACTACCCTTCGGCATCTGCCGATGACGTCAGCCGGAAGACTAAACCATCATACAACTATCCTTCGGCATCTGCCGATGACGTCAGCCGGAAGACTAAACCATCAAACAACTACCCTTCGGCATCTGCCGATGACGTCAGCCGGAAGACTAAACCATCAAACAACTACCCTTCGGCATCTGCCGATGACGTCAGCCGGAAGACTAAACCATCAAACAACTACCCTTCGGCATCTGCCGATGACGTCAGCCGGAAGACTAAACCATCAAACAACTACCCTTCGGCATCTGCCGATGACGTCAGCCGGAAGACTAAACCATCAAACAACTACCCTTCGGCATCTGCCGATGACGTCAGCCGGAAGACTAAACCATCATACAACTATCCTTCGGCATCTGCCGATGACGTCAGCCGGAAGACTAAACCATCAAACAACTACCCTTCGGCATCTGCCGATGACGTCAGCCGGAAGACTAAACCATCAAACAACTACCCTTCGGCATCTGCCGATGACGTCAGCCGGAAGACTAAACCATCAAACAACTACCCTTCGGCATCTGCCGATGACGTCAGCCGGAAGACTAAACCATCATACAACTATCCTTCGGCATCTGCCGATGACGTCAGCCGGAAGACTAAACCATCAAACAACTACCCTTCGGCATCTGCCGATGACGTCAGCCGGAAGACTAAACCATCAAACAACTACCCTTCGGCATCTGCCGATGACGTCAGCCGGAAGACTAAACCATCAAACAACTACCCTTCGGCATCTGCCGATGACGTCAGCCGGAAGACTAAACCATCAAACAACTACCCTTCGGCATCTGCCGATGACGTCAGCCGGAAGACTAAACCATCAAACAACTACCCTTCGGCATCTGCCGATGACGTCAGCCGGAAACCGGAAGATTGCCTCATCCAGCTTCCGTCTTTCGGTAGAGAACCTAAATCATCAAAGGACTCCTTCCAACTGGAAGAAAACACAACTCGTCCAAATGCATATAACGGAAGACTTAAGCAACAGATCATTTATAATCTATATAATCATTCCCTGACTCAGTGATCCACTAGACAGTTTCAAAGCTCAACGTTTTAAAATAATCTCATCCTACTTACTTAAACTACCATATCCTTTAACATACTGTAACATAAGAGTCTTAACCAGGGGTCATAAATCGCCTCTCCAGTCCCGCACTGTCACCTTGAGCATCCTCCAGCAACCAGTCTTAAGCATCCTCTTTGAACATAACATCCTCACCTGAACCTTCTTCACCTACACCATAAGGTTTAACTATAAGCCTAATGCTTAGTAAGGAATGCATGCTGACAGATATACATGAGTACACAATTTAAAGTGACATAAGTTCATAAACCATTCATCATTCGTGTTCATCTTTATCATTTACATAACATGTATTAAGGCAGGGAACGAGGGAGGAAGACAGGGGTACATAGTCATTTGCCTATCGCGGCAGTCGTACATAATCATTTGCCTATCGCGGCAATCATGATACATCACTCGGCCTCCCCAGTGGGAGAATTCGCGAGCCATACATATCATTAACTCGGCCTCCACCAGTGGGAGATTTCGTGAGTCGTACATATCACTAACTCGGCCTCCACCAGTGGGAGATTTCGCGAGTCCTACATATCATTAACTCGGCCTCCACCAGTGGGAGATTTCGCGAGTCATACATAACATAGTCTTTTCCCCGTTCTGCACTTAATCATGGTTACATTTACTTTTCATGTTCTCTACTTAATCATAAACGTGGACATAATGCATAGACATGAGGTTCATAGAGAAAAGTCATACCATAAGGACAAGTAGAACATCCTGTAACTTTACATTTACTTACACAACTTCTTCATATCGTGGAAATAACAAATCATAGTCAACAAGCTAACGTCTCAGTGATTTCCTAGTACCCTTGCGGTGTAGGGCCCTAGTGGTCGGAAATCTTAACACATTCACTTACCTGGATTCCTTAGCAATCCGAACTTCCTCTCTTTAACTTCTTCACCTAAAACATGTACATTACAGTAGTTAAAACAAAGTCCTAGTAGTCCTAATCATAAACCATCCTAGGATCTAATAGCTAAAGTCATTCCGATTCCTCTGTTTGACACACTGCAGTCTGAAATCCGAAACTAGGTGGACAGGTTTTACCATTGATTAAATCCGAGTTGGTTACTTAAAATGCTCAGAATCGATTCGGGATGACATTTCTACTCCCAGATTTTAAAAAGTCATAAACTACTCGGCCACTGCTAAAAAAATCCGAACTCAGTGCCGAGCTGAAAACAGAGCTCTATTTACTAATGAATGACTACATTGTCCATTTCATACCTCGGGTGTGGATTTGCAGAGAAGAGCAAGCTCAAAACCAGCCGTCGGTAAAGGGAAGTTCTGGTAGCCGAGAGCAAGAACTTGGGAAAGAAGGAATCGCCGAGAGGGAATGTCGGCTACAGTGGCAATAAATGAGATTTAAGGTTTCCATTTCCTATTTATACTTAGTCCATCAATTCTAATTACAAAACTGCCACCCAACCTAGTTTTACTCAACTTGTAATAAATTTGTCTTAACATTAAATTTAAATCATAAAGGTTAAATAAGAGGGTGACGATGAAAATGGTCAGAAAATCACCTGGCCGAAATGTCGGGTGTTACAAAGTCGAATTGGATGAAAATTGGATTGTGGCCATGCAAGAAAAGTTAAACCAATTCGAAAGGAATAATGTTTGGAAACTTGTTCCGAGGCCAAAAGATCATCCTATTATTGGAACTAAATGGGTATTTAAAAATAAAATAGATGAAAATGGGATTGTTGTGAGAAACAAAGCCAGGTTAGTTTCCAAAGGTTATTGCCCAGAAAAAGGGATAGATTTTGAGGAAACCTTTGCTCCAGTAGCTCGCTTAGAGTCGATTAGGATGTTCTTAGCCTATGCTTACTACAAGAACTTCACACTTTTTCAAATGGATATAAAGAGTGCTTTTCTAAATGGATATATCATGGAAGAATTTTATGTAGAGCAACCCGTTGGTTTCGAAGCTTATGACAAGTATGATCACGTGTTCAAGCTCAAGAAAACTCTTTATGGACTTAAGCAAGCTCCTAGAGCTTGGTATGATAGGTTGAAAAATTTCCTTGAGGAAAGGAATTTCAAAAAGGGAAAAACCAATTCAACTCTATTTACCATGCAAAAGGACAAAGACAAAACATACTCATTGTGCAGATCTATATTGATGATATCATACTCGGTTCAACGAATGTCTCACTGTGTGATGAATTCTCCTCACTAATGCAAGGTGAATTTGAGATGAGTATGATAGGGGAGTTAAAATTCTTCATAGGTTTTCAGATTAGCCAAAATACAAATGGTATTTTCTTCTATCAAGAAAAATATATTAAAGAGCTCTTAAAGAGATTTGGACTGAGTTCTTCTAAGTCATCTAGAATACCAATGAGCACCACTACAAAATTAGACAAAGATAAAAATTGGTTAAGTGTAGATATTAAGAATTATCGAGGAATGATTGGTTCACTTCTATACTTATGTGACGTACCCTTAAATTCCCGTAAAAGTTTTCATTTTATAATATTAAGTAATTTCAACTTCGAAGACTTTAAATCGAAATCTAATTTATTGAAATTGTCTTGAAAATCATTTAAAGAAAACATACTAAATAAAAGAAAACATTCGGCCAAATAATCGTGGGCAAAAAGGGCATTTTGCCCAAAATTTGTGTAACCGATCGATTGGCCATTTCAGCCGATCGATCAGCTATTACAAAAATGCGGGGGCGATCGATCCTCCAGCAGATCGATCGCCCCTACAGGCGATCGATCGGCTAACTCTCTGGAAAAACCAGAGAGTTGGCCAATAAACTTTCCGATCGATCGCCCCACCAGGCGATCGATCGGCACACTCTCTGGATTTCGAATCCAGAGAGCTGCCTTCACTTCTTCCCCTTTTCATTTTCTTTCCAACCCCCTACACACACACACATCACAATTCATCCTACCATACATTTCTCCCATCAACCATTTACTTCTAACATCACTTAACATATCAAAACACCACTACCCTCTTACATTTCTCATTCCACCAATCACCCAAAAAAACCCACTCGAAACATATTTAAAATGTAGTAAAATTTCATGAAAACGAACTGCGTGGTTCGGTTTAAAAACTAAACAATTCCCCCTGTTTAAAAGGAAACACCAAGTAGTTCCAGTAAAACTTCAAAATCAACATTATCACTTAGACTTCACAAATTATCCATAAACCATTTTCATCGTAAGTTTCTAAGCTAATCCATCAAAATACACTATCTATACAATTTCTACCCATCTCTAGCCTAAAATACCTTTACGTCTTCCCCCACGGGTCAAAATACGCGTCGACTGCCCAGCACGCTCACATGGGCATCCTCCTTCAATCTGTGCAATCGTCTAGTAGAGGGACGTATTCCTCACCTGTCTCGAGGTCACCTACACCATAAAGATACCTATGAGAATAAATCTCAGTAAATTCTACATAAATGTCTATGCATGAACATGTATATGCTATTTTCATGAAGGCCGTCCATGTCATTTCATTTATCAGTACGTGTCAGTCTTAGTTATCGGGGCCTTTCTTAGTCAGATGGATAGGGCACATCAAGCGGATAGATAGCCCACACCATCTGAAAGGAGGGAGACCCGCTCACCACGGAACGCCAAGTCTAAACCTCTCTCCGAATAACCACCATGCGTTGTTTACTATGATACTTTACTTGCCTTTTTATACATTTCCTTTTCATGAAATCCATGCGTAAGTTCGTTTTCATGACGTTTCGTAAAACCATGATGCATGAACAGTTAATGCACAATATAAACATAAATAACGTGAATACCATCAAAACCATACAAGCATTTCCTATAAAACAAACTAAACCTAAACTACCCATCAAAACCATAAAAACACATTCAATGTACCAACAATCCTCAACAACATAAACTCGACATATGGTGTAGGCCAATCGGCCACAGTAAGTCACGAGAACTTACCTTGGGTCCTTAGCACACCGAGCACTGTCCGTGAGTCTCGTTCCCTAAGCCAATCCATAGCATTCATTATCAAAACCGGGCCTAAACATTCAAACTCCTAACTAAAGGAAATCTCCTAAAATTCTAATAAACTTCTCTTGGGCATTTCGTCGAGCAATTTACGCTCAAAAACCATAAATATCCATTAATGGAGTTCTCCAAAGCTTCACATACCCGGTTTTTTAACCAAAACACTAAATACATCCATTATTTCGCTCAACAATGCTCAATAATCGTAAATACAACGATACCTAACTATTTCTAACATAACCCGACTATTTTTACGAAAATCCTACGGAACCCTAACTGTTAAACAACCTAGAAATCGAGAACTAAAGCTGGGAAACGCTAGAACCTTACCTAGAAAGTCGTTTGGAGAAGGAAACGTGAAGAACAACTAACGATCGGAGGACGAATCGTCGGCGTTGAAGAAGGAACGTCGCCTGGTGGAGAAAAACCGCCAGAGAGAAAGAAGAGGGAGGGAAATAACGTGAAGTGTGGGAGGAAGAGGGGTTTTTGTGTTTTAAATCAATTTGGCTTGTCAAATGACAAGTTTGCCCCCTTCAATTGTTTTTCCGTTTATCTCAATATTCGACTATCGGTTCGGTTTTTCTAAAATTTTCTTATTTCACCAATAATTTCAACTTATTATTAGGTCTCTATTAAAATTTTCCGTTCGTCAAACGGACTCAATTTACTATTTTTACGGATTAAACCGCTATAGGGTTAAAAACATAAACTAGAGCGTTACATTTCGATTTGAATTTCTAAAATTCTCATATTTCTCCTAAAATTAATATTAACCGCAAGGGTTCTATTAAAACTCTCAATTCGTAAAACGGACTTATTTCAATTATTTACAAAAAATGTCATTGCGCACAAAATTCAAAAACCCGTAAAACTGGGTATTACATTCCATCCACCTTAATTGAAATTTTGTCCTCAAAATTGAATTACAGGTATTTAGCCATCATAGTTTGCTGTCTTTTCCAAGTGGCTTCCTCTACGCCACGATTCTACCATAAGACTTTGACTAGTGGGATCTCCTTGTTTCTCAACACCTTAATAGAGGATTCCAGAATTTGTACCGGCTTTTCCACATAGATTAGCGTTAGCTGTACCTTAATCTACCATGCTTCTACGACATGCGATGGGTCACGCACACACTTCCTGAGCATGGACACATGAAAGACGTTATGGATGCTTTCCATTGACGCTGGAAGCTGCAATCGATAAGTCATCTTCCCGATCCACTTCAGAATAGGGAAGGGTCCCACGTATCAAGGACTTAGCTTGCCTCTTCTTCCAAATCTCACGACGCCTTTGAATGGAGAAATTTTCAAATATACCTCCTCATCTTCAATAAACTCTAACTCCCTTCTTCTATTGTCGGCATAGCTTTTTTGACGGCTCTGAGCTATCTCAATGCGCTGTCTGATAATGGCAATCTTTTCCGCTGTTTGCTGTAGAATATCGGGGCCAATAATAGTAGCCTCGCCAACCTCATCCCAATACAGCGGTGACCTGCACTTCCATCCATACAGCACTTCATATGGTGTCATGCCGATCGTAGCTTGAAAACTGTTGTTATATGAGAACTCGATCAGTGGCAAATACCTGCTCTACGATCCTTGAAATTCCAGCACGCAAGCTCTGAGCATATCCTCAAGGATTTGATTTGTTCGTTCTGTCTAACCGTCGGTCTGAAGATGGAATGTCGTGCTGAAGTTCAACTGAGTTCCCATGGCCTTGTGCAAACTCTTCTAAAATCTCGAAGTAAACCTCGGATCTCGGTCTCAAACTATCGAAACAGGCACCCCGTGCAGTCTAACAATCTCTTGCACGTGAAGATCGGCGAGCTGATCCATGGAAAAAGTTGCTTTAACTGGAAGAAAGTGGGCTGACTTCGTCAAACGATCCATTATCACCCAAATCCCGTTGTGTCCCTTCGTCGTCCTCGGGAGCCCAACAATAAAATCCACTGAAACCTGCTCCCATTTCCACTCCGGGATCGGCAAGGGTTGCAAAGTTCCTGCCGGCCTTTGATGTTTAGCCTTAACCTGCTGACAAACCAGACCAGTTTCTACATACTCGGCAACCTCTCTCTTCATGTTAGGCCACCAGAAACGTTGTTTTAGATCTCGATACATCTTGGTGCTTCCTGGGTGCACTGAGTATGCCGAAGAGTGTGCCTCAGCCAAAATTTCTTTCTTTAACTCCTCATTCGTCATCAGACAAGTTGAAATCGGATGAGTCCTCAAATGTCATGCTCAACCGATACTTCTCGCACTCTAAGTCTTTCTATTGCGCTTCTCGGATCTTGTCTATTAGTGTCGGTCTAAGAGAAATGTTAGCGAGCATAGTGGACAACTCAGCCACGATCTCCACATCAAACTTCCCGATCTTAGACTTTAACATCACCGACATCGCTGCAAGCGAAGGCTGACTCACAGTAGGCACTTTGCTCAAGGCATCGGTGACCTTATTCGCCTTTCCTGGGTGGTATTTAATTTCGAACTCGTAGTCTTTAACAAACTCCAACCACCTTCGTTGCCGCATATTCAGCTCTTTCTGTGTAAACAGATACTTTAAGCTCCTGTGGTCGGAATACACTTCGCATTGTTGTTTGTACAAGTAATGTCGCCATAACTTTAACGCAAAGACAACTGCCGCAAGTTCAAGGTCATGTGTCGGATAATTCTGCTCATACGGCTTCAATTGCCGAGAAGCATATGCAATAACCCTTCCCTCCTGCATAAGTACGCACCTAATTCTGACCTTAGACGCATCGCAATGTATGCAGAACTTCTCGCCTTCAACTGGTAGTGTCAAAACTGGAGCCGTAGTCAATCTCTGTTTCAGCTCCTGAAAGCTCTTATCGCATGCAGCCGACCATACGAATTTTTCATTCTTCCGTGTCAAGCGTGATAGAGGGACTGCAATCATTGAAAATCCCTCAATAAACTTTCGGTACTATCCAGCCAATCCGAGAAACCCACGTACCTCCCGCACATTCTTAGGCTGCGGCCAATCCCTGACAACCTCAATCTTGGTCGGGTCCACGGAAATCCCTTCCTGAGATATGATATGGCCAAAAAAGTTTACTCGGTCTAGCCAAAACTCACACTTGTAGAATTTCGGGTAAAGTTGATGTTGCTCTAGAATTCTCAAAATAATCCGTAGTTGCTCCTCGTGTTCCTCCTTCGTCTTAGAATAGATCAAGATGTCGTCAATTAACACAACTACAAACTTGTCCAAATACTCCTTGAAGACACGGTTCATTAGATCCATAAATGCTGCGGGGGCATTTGTAAGTCCGAAAGACATAACAAGAAATTCATAATGCCCATACCTAGTTCAAAATGCTATCTTTAGATTATCTTCCCGTCGGACCTTCAACTGATAATAACCCGAGCGTAGGTCAATCTTGAAAATACTCGGGCACCCTGCAGTTGGTCAAACAGGTCATCTATTCGGGGCAACGGATATTTATTCTTCGCAGTTAATTTATTCAACTCTCTGTAATATATGCACATCCTGAGAGTTCCATCCTTCTTCTTAACGAACAGAACCGGCGCACCCCAAGGAGAAAAACTCCCCTTATCCAACAATTCCTCTAGTTGAGACTTCAACTCTCTCAATTCGGTCGGCGCCAATCTATACGGGTTCTTAGAAATAGGTTCAGAACTTGGATAAACATCGATCACAAACTCTATCTCCCGGTTCGGCGGCAATCCGGGAAGATCGTCGCCAAAAATCTCCGCGAACTCCCTAACGATTGGGATGTCACTTGGTGTTATCCCATTAAGCAATTGAGTGTTGACCACAGTGACCATATAAACTGAGCATTCACCCCTAAACTTCTTTCTGACCTTCATCGAATAAGAAGTAGGTAACCCACTCAACCTATTCATTGCTTGATAAGCAAACACCTCTTTACCCGGGGGCCAAAAAGTTACTAACCCTTATCAGCAGTCAGTGGTGGCGAAATGGGGAGGCAGCCAGCCCATCCCCAAAATAAGATCATACCGCTCTATGCCCATAACTATCAACCAGGCATAAAGGGTGTTATTCCCTACTGAGACGACATTGCCCTGGAGAATACGATCCAACTGCATATACGCTTCCGAAGGCAGCATTACTCTACACTCATACTGTGACAACCCGGGCACTAGCTTCAATCTAGACACACAAGCAGTTTAAATAAAGGAGTGCGTAGCCCCCGTGTCTATCAAGGAAAATACTGTCATTCCGGTGATTAAGATGGTACCTGCAATAACGGAGGGCTGAGCCTCGTCATCAACGTCGCCAGGCTCGATGAAAGCAAAAATTCTTGGGGTCACTCTTCTTTGATCGGTAGCCCCTCTTGGGCAATTCTGAGCGTAATGGCCGACCTCCCCACACCTATAACACTGGTTCGTGCCCATCTTACAAGTGCCAAAGTGTTCCTTCTAGAATTTCGGACATAACGGCTTTTGAGTACCCCCTGTACCTGTTTCCCCTTGCCTTGGTCGCCTTTACCATCATAGGGCCTCTTAATACCCCTTTGTTGTTGTTGTTGTGGCCCTCTTGGCTGCCATCCTTTGTTCTGTGGTCGAAGCTGTAGCTCCCGAAAGAACCCTCTAGCTGGTTCCCTCGGTTTAACGTAAGTCGGTTCAGCGGCCTCAATCTCTAGCGTTCTCGCCACAATCTCAGCATAGGGCACATTCCGCACCCCTGATATGATGACACTTTTCCGGATCTCCTAACTTAGCCCTTGCATAAACTGACGCACCTTGTCCTCATTAACACTGACCTGACGTGGTGCAAACTGGGACAGGGCCTCAAACCTTCTAACATATTCGGCAACTGAGCCAGCCTGCCGCAGTTGCATGAACTCCATCATTTTGGCCTCCCGTACCGTATGGTTAAAGTATTTATCATCAAATATGGCTTTCAACCTCTCCCAACTCATCACGGTTATATCTGTGGTTGCCTTGATCGTATCCCACCAGAAACGGGCATCCAGAGCCAAATGGAAGGTAGCGCACCTAACCTCAAACATATCTTCTACAGAACCGATTTTAAAATCTGGGGGCTCTGATACCATTACTGTGACGACCCTCATTCTATCCCTTAAATTCTCGTAAAATTTTTCATTTTACAACATTAAGTAATTTCAACTTCAAAGGCTTTAAATCGAAATCTAATTTATTGAAATTGTCTTGAAAATCATTTAAAGAAAACATACTAAATAAAAGAAAACATTCGGCCAAATAGTCGTGGGCAAAAAGGGCATTTCGCCCAAAATTTGTGTAGCCGATCGATCAGCCATTTCAGCCGATCGATCGGCTGTTACAAAAATGTGGAGGCGATCGATCGCCCCCATATCAGGCGATCGATCGCCCTTGGCGATCGATCGCCCTTGGCGATCTATCCTCCAGCTGATCGATCGCCCCAACAGGCGATCGATCGGCTAACTCTCTGGAAAAACCAGAGAGTTGACCAATATACGTGCTGATCAATCGCCCCTCTTGGCGATTGATCGACACACTCTCTGGATTTCGAATCCAGAGAGCTGCCTTCACTTCCCCTTTTCATTTTCTTTCCAACCCCCTACACACACCATCACAATTCATCTTACCATACATTTCTCCCATCAACCATTTACTTCTAACATCACTTAACATATCAAAACACCACTACCCTGTTACATTTCTCATTCCATCAATCACCCAAAAAAATCCACTTAAAACATATTTAAAATGTAGTAAAAATTTTATGAAAACGAACTGCGTGGTTCGGTTTAAAAACTAAACAATTCCTCCTGTTTAAAAGGAAACACCAAGCAGTTCCAGTAAAACTTCAAAATCAACATTATCACTTAGACTTCACAAATTATCCATAAACCATTTTCATCGTAATTTTCTAAGCTAATCCATCAAAATACACTATCTATACAATTTCTACCCATCGCTAGCCCAAAATACCTTTACGTCTTCCCCCACAGGTCAAAATACGCGTCGACTGCCCAGCACGCTCCCACGGGCATCCTCCTTCAATCTGTGCGTTTGTCTGGTAGAGGGACATATTCCTCACCTGTCTCGAGGTCACCTACACCATAAAGACACTTATGAGAATAAATCTCAGTAAATTCTACGTAAATGTCCATGCATGAACATGCATATGCTATTTTCATGAAGGCCGTCCATGTCATTTCATTTATCATTATGTGTCAGTCTTGGTTATCAGGGCCTTTCTTAGTCAGATGGATAGGGCACATCAAGTGGGTAGATAGCCCACACCATCTAAAAGGAGGAAGACCTGCTCACCACGGAACGCCAGGCCTGAACCTCTCCCTGAATAACCACCATGCATTGTTTACTATGATACTTTACTTGCCTTTTTATACATTTCCTTTTCATGAAATCCATGCGTAAGTTCGTTTTCATGACGTTTCGTAAAACCATGATGCATGAACAGTTAATGCACAATATAAACATAAATAACGTGAATACCATCAAAACCATACAAGCATTTCCTATAAAATAAACTAAACCTAAACTACCCCATCAAAACTATAAAAACACATTCAATGCACCAACAATCCTCAACAACATAAACTCGACATATGGTGTAGGCCAATCGGCCACAGTAAGTCACGAGAACTTACCTCGGGTCCTTAGCACACCGAGCACTATCCGTAAGTCTCGTTCCCTAAGCCAATCCATAGCATTCATTATCAAAATCGGGCCTAAACATTCAAACTCCAAAAATTTATGAAACTTCTAACTAAAGGAAATCTTCTAAAATTCTAATAAACTTCTCTTAGGCATTTCATCGAGCAATTTATGCTCACAAACCATAAATCTCCATTAATGGAGTTCTCGAAAGCTTCACAGACCCGGTTTTTAACCAAAACACTAAATACATCCATTATTTCGCTCAACAACGCTTAATAATCGTAAATACAACGATACCTAACTATTTCTAACATAACCCGACTATTTTTACGAAAATTCTTCAAAACCCTAACTATTAAACAACCTAGAAATCGAGAACTAAAGCCGGGAAACGCTAGAACCTTACCTAGAAAGTCGTTTCGAGAAGGAAACGCGAAGAACAACTAATGATCGGAGGACGAATCGCCGGCGTTCAAGAAGGAACGTCGCTTGGAGGAGAAAAATCGCCAGAGAGAAAGAAAAGGGAGGGAAATAACGTGAAGTGTGGGAGGAAGAGAGGTTTTTGTGTTTTAAATCAATTTGGCTTGTCAAATGACAAGTTTGCCTAATTCAATTGTTTTTCCGTTTATCTCAATATTCGACTATCGGTTCGGTTTTTCTAAAATTTTCTTATTTCACCAATAATTCCAACTTATTACTAGGGCTCTATTAAAACTTTTCGTTCGTCAAACGGACTCAATTTACTATTTTTACGGATTAAACTGCTATAGGGTCAAAAACGAAAACTAGAGCGTTACATTTCGATTTGAATTTCTAAAATTCCCATATTTCTCCTAAAATTCATATTAACCCAAGGGTTCCATTAAAACTCTCAATTCATAAAACGGACTTATTTATATTATTTACAAAAAATGCCATTGCGCGGAAAATTCAAAAACCCATAAAACCGGGTGTTACAACTTAAACGCTAGTAGACCTGATATTCTGTTTAGTGTGTGTTTATGTGCTAGATTCCAAGCCTCTCCTAAAGAATCTCACTTAAATGCAGTTAAAATAATATTCAAATATCTAAGTGGAACTTTTGATTTAGGATTGTGGCATCCAAAAATGTAACACCCAGAAATTTTCTCTAACGTACGTGACCCTTAGATTAGATGTGTTATGGGAGTTTAAAATTTATCCTAGGGTTATGCTAAGTTTATGAGGTAGAAAGATAATTATGGAGTAAAAACCATAGAATTGAAGGGGTTAAGGGTTGAAGTAAAAGTGTTTGGGAGGTAAAGTAGTAAAGGAAATAAAGGGGTAATGAAGTGTGATGCGCCCATGTTGGAATTGAGAAAAACAAAGGGAGAGGGTGACTTTATAAAAATTAAAAAATTTTGTGGTAAATTTTAAAAGTGAAAAAAAATTGGTTTATTAAAAAGGAGAGTTTAAGTGTTGGAAGACAAATTCATTGTCTTCTTCTCCCTCTCCCACGAAGCGCAGCCATTGGAGGTGGTTCTCTTCTTCTTCTTCTCCAATTTTTCCAAGATTTAAGGTAAGATTTTAGTGCGTTTTGTAAATTAGGCTTATCTTTAGTGACTTTAGTGGTTTTGAATGAGTTTTGGGTGAGCTTTGATGAGGTTGAGAAAACCCTAATGGGGATTCCGAATTTAGTGATTCTTTGGTGATTTTTTCTTGATAATTGGTGGTTTAAACATTATATAGAGTGGTGTGGATCGGTTATATAGAAAGGTTAGTGGTTTGGTCGAGTTTCGTCAAAAACTGGAAAGTGAGCTCAAGTCGCCGGTTCTGTTCTGTGATTTCTGATTGAGTATGTTACTTGGGTTGGTAAAATAGATTAAAGCATTTGATAGTAGACATATAGAGGTTTATGGAATGGGGTGGATCATTGAAATTTGATGAAAAACGAGTAAGTTATGGCCGATTGAAGTTTGGACAGTGAAAAAGGGTGAAATTCGGGATTTTTGGAGTTTTGAGGTTTAGGATTAGTTAGTTGTTACTTCTTTAGGTTTAATTATATGTTTATTAAGTGATTTTTCATTTATATGCTAGGTTAACGAGCGAGTGAGTGGTGAACTCGGAGTGAGCAACTACGGGACGTACGGAGTATCCAGGTAAGTAGTGGAGTGTATGTCTTTTGCCTTCGGGTCTACACCATAGAACGGTAGGGATTGTTTGATTGTTTATTTGTCTTGTATTGAGCATATGTATTGACATGCATCATTGTTTTCGAACTACGAAAAATGAGTTTTGAGCATGGTTTTGAACGGTGAGCATGAAACGTATAGAGTTTGTGCAGTGCCATCCTGAGCGCTAGACTCGGATGGAAACGCATCCCGGGAGCAGGACTCGGATGTGTGTTAGGAGATCGTGTAGTGCCATCCTGGGAGCTGGACTCGGATGGAACTGCATCTTCGGAGCTGGACTCGGATGTGTGTTAGGAGATCGTGTAGTGCCATCTTGGGAGCTGGACTCGGATGAAAATGCATCTTGGGAGCTAGACTCGGATGTGTGCCAGGAGATCATGTATGGATTCTTGGGAGCTAGACTCGGATGTATGCCTTCGATCTTGTACTGCTGGGTCAAAGTGTGGCCGTCCTAGATGATTATAGGATGTGTGCCCACTTGATCCACACCGCTAGGTGATAGATTACCAAAATGGAAACGAAACGAGAACAACAGAGCAAGTAGAAACTACATATGTTAGGGGTTGAGCATGTATTGTTTTGAATTGCAATATTCTCTACTTTCTAAGTATTAGGCTTACGTTTTGTGTTCTATGGTGTAGGTGACGACGTGATTGCAGGTGAGCTAGTCAATCGAGGCCAGGGTTAGGATGCAGTCGGCGACGTACGTGGCATGCCTGTGCGAGCAATTGTCGGGGCGCCTTAACCATTGGATTGCTAGGAGAGGTGGTAGATTGGTATTTTGGATTGTAAATAAGTTAGAGAACTAGAACTTTTTGGTGAGTATTTTTGTATAAAATAGTTGTTTCAGGATTTTGGTTTAGAAAATTTAGCCGTTACGTTGCTCGAGTTTTCATAAAATAAACGACATTTGTTTTTACCCATTTACATGTTTTCGTTGACATTTTGAGTCAGGTTTCTGGGATTTTCACGTGTCAAGGAGTTAGAAATGTCAAGAAAAGTTTTGGGAAAGTTTTAACTGATTTGGTTGGGTGAGGATTGAGAAAAATTGAGAAAAATGGAAGTTGGTCGAGATAGGTGCGCTGGTGGCTGAGGTGAGGCACGCAGGCTGCTGGATGACGTGCTGGCGTCGGGTGGGGCGCGCGCAGCACCCAGCGCCGATCGATCAGCCAAACTCACTGTTCCTGATCGGGCAACCCGAGAGATTGTCGATCGATCAACATCTGGGCACGCGGTTGCGCACGTGTGGTGCGCTACTGCGCGCGCGGTGCACACAGTGGCAGTGCACACGGTGCGTGCTGCCTGGGCGACGCGCGCCCCCAGTGCGCGCGCGCATCGCCCATTGTGGACCACTTTGTTTTTTTTTCAAATTTTACCCCTTTCAAATATGTTTTAACCAGACCTTTCCCGATACATTTTGTACGTATTTTACGCACATTTTTCAACCATTTTTTAGGGTTCAAAAAACCCAAAAATCGAGTCAAAATTTTATCGAAACTTATTTTAAACTTCGTTTTAAATGTTGTGAAGTTGTGCAAAGTAGCGTACCAAGCTGGGGTGGGTTCGGAGGTGTTACAAGTTAGTATCAGATCTAAATGGTCAAGTCGTTCAAAGGATTACCCGACAATGCCGGCCGCCTTGCAATGTGCTTCACCGACTGTAAGTACGTCTTTTATTTTAGTTAGTTTATAACTAAGATTAGATTGTTTTAACCTTGCTCAGGAATAGAACCAAGATGCCGAGAAACCCAAGACAGCCGAGAGAGGAACTTGAGGGTTCAAATAGGCAGCTCAGAGAGTTAATTAATATACAGTTTCAACTGTTGGGGGCGTTATTGAATCAAGGAGGACAAGGAAATCTTGGAGCGGGTTCTAGTTGGGAGAGATTCAGAAGGTTGAAGCCTCCGACGTTTAAAGGCCAGTTAACGGATCCTACAGCTGCGGAGAGGTGGATTTATACTATTGAGAATATGTTTAAGTACGCCAATGTGGGGGAAGGAAACAAAGTGACATGTGCGACCTTCCACTTGGCCAATGATGCTCAGGGTGGGAAACGGTGGAGGCTACCACATGTGTTCAAGGTCTGACTTGGAAGGAATTTAAGGAATTATTTTATGACAAGTGCTACAATTGAACAGTCTAAGCTGCTAAGAGAATGGAGTTCTTACAGCTGAAGCAGATCGGATCCATGGGAGAGTATATCAGGCAGTTTGAGTCGCTTTCTCGGTTTGCAATCCATTTGGTAAGCAGGGAGGAGGACAAAGTGCTTCAGTTTGTGCAGAGCTTAAAGCGGGAAATATAAGGGTGTAAAGATATCCGGGATAGTTGGTTTATCCTATGTGAATGTAGTGGCCAAGGCAATTGAAGTGGAAAAGGCTGATACGAAGTGTATTAAACCGGTAGAAGTTCCCAGACGAATGTTCACGGAAATTACAACTCAGATGAGCAGAGATGGGTCTTTTTCACAATCTTAAGGAACTAAAAGACCGGGCAGGTATTTGAATGACCAGAGAGAAGGAAAGAAGCCATCACCATGGGGGAGATATGTGTCATGTCCTAAGTGTTTGAAAGCCCATCGAGGAGAGTGTGGGCAGTATGCAGACAAATGCTACAATTGTTTTGAATCTGGCCACCTTGTCCAAGACTGTCTAAAGTCAAGAGTTACTCGGTGTTTCAAGTGCAACGAGCCCAGACATATGGCCAAAAACTGTCCTACATCAAAGAAGGGCCCAGCCAAGGCGACACCTAGGATCTTCGCCATGTTTGAGCCAGACGGTGAGGATCTACCAGTTGTGATCTCAAGTACGGTACTCGTCGATTCAGTGCCTGCATTGATAGACTCGGGTGCGTCACATTCTTTTGCGGCAACGGCCTTCATAGTAAAGTTGAGTTTGGATGTGAAGCCAGCTGGATGTTGGTTTTGGTAAGATACCATTAGGACTTCCGTAAGTGTAAAAGTAACGACAGAGAAGAGATTTAGGGCTACTTGTTGTGATAAATACTTGAACTGATAAGATGAAATAGTTTGCTCCACCACTACAAACTAGACCGGTGATCGAGGATGGAAGTTTAGAGATCTATTTAGAGTTAGGAAAGCCAATAAATTTGTGATAGTAGAGAGTCAAAGCTTGATGTTAGGTGATACTCAGAGTATAAAAACTAGTTGATCCTTAGGGAATGGGTACCGTCTTAGGAGATTACTCAATCAAGGGTGGTTGTAGATGTGCGAAAAGATTTTGACCGGCAAGGTATGGGAGAATACTTAGTGGAGCTAAGGTTGGTCAATAAGTATTAGAAATGCCAGGCTTTTGATGAAATTGACCAAGGAATGTGAGGCAAAAACATAAAAGTTGGGACTAACTTAGAAACCTAAATACTTTGATTAATTAGATAAAAGTCTAATCTCGTGAATTATGAGAATGTTCTGAGGTTTAGAGTAATGCGCGCAATGTTAGGAGAATTAATGAATCAGCGAGAGTGAGTGTCAATTGTAGGAAAGTAACAAGATAGGAGATTGAGATTAAGGGTGTGAAGTTAGCTATAACAAGTTTGCAAACAATGTGGTTGTTGGGCGACTTGTTGTAAAGAGAGTTAGGAGAATATTTAGAACTCCAGTTTGAAGAGAAAAAGAGAGTAGAGTAATTAGTAAATTTTGGAGAGAATCCCGAGTAGAAAGAGATATTTGTGTAAGTGTTGAGAAACTCGGGGAAGAGATTAGAAGTAGAGTTAGATAGAAAGGGGAAGGTTAGAATTGGAGGAGATATAGACCTTAAATAATTAGTAGTGTACGATTTGATGAGATGTAGGAATTGTTGAATGAGAGGAACAGAAACTCGTACGAAAACATTCGAGTGCATTAGGAATAAAGCTAAATTAGAAAGTTCAAGGATACAACTCGTATATAATGAAGTCAAAATCGGTTATTCCACAAATAGCTTAGACAAGAGTTGATAATCTTAATCGGGGAATGTAAACTAGAACTTGTGCTCTAGGTTTGGGACGGACTTAGAAGGAAGAGTAATTGAAGAGATTAGTTAACTCTAATGAAGGATTAAGATAGGAAGATTAGTCATTAAGCATTTAGTGTTCCGTGTGAAGCTGAGGGTTATGAAAGTTTCGACTTTCGACTCATAATTAATGAGGTCGAAATTGACGTGTGTATAAACCATTTAGGGTTGTGTTGGAATAACTAATAAAATGTTATGATTGTTCGAGGTAAATAGGTGCAAAAGATGGGAGTGATAAGTTAGGAATGAGATGGTAGAGTAGAAGGGAATTTGAAATTAAGGATTTAGGATAAGAACTTTATTCATTAAGTCTTTAGTGTTATGCAATTGAACAAGTATTGAGAGTTTGAAGTGGTTTTATACGTGTCTGATAAACATGGAAGTAGGAAGATGAGGAATTAGATGAACTTAGCACGAGGAAAAGCTAGAGTTGAGAACTAAGTTAGAGGAGTTTGAGAGTATAAGTGATGAGTGTTTAAGTTGAAGTCAATGGATGTATGGGTATTCGAGCTATAGAGTGCAGAGCTCGGTGAAGTCAAAACTTTGGAGATGTAGGAATTATTACTACTCGATAAATGAGTAAGGCCGTAGAAGTAGTTGAGAGTTAGCGTGGCAACCCAAACGTGAAGAGGATAGAGTTGGAGTAAGTAAGTTAAGGAGTGACTAAGTCCCAAATTTTAGGGACAAAATTTTTTTTAAGGAGGGTGGATTGTAACACCCAGAAATTTCCTCTAACGTACGTGACCCTTAGATTAGATGTGTTATGGGAGTTTAAAATTTATCCTAGGGTTATGCTATGTTTATGAGGTAGAAAGTTAATTCTAGAGTGAAAACCATAGAATTGAAGTGGTTAAGGGTTGAAGTAAAAGTGTTTGAGAGGTAAAGTAGTAAAGGAAATAAAGGGGGAATGAAGTGTGATGCCCCCACGTTGGAATTGAGAAAAACAAAGGGAAAGGGTGACTTTATAAAAATTACAAAATTTTGTGGTAAATTTTAAAAGTGAAAAAAAATTGGTTTATTAAAAAGGAGAGTTTAAGGGTTGGAAGACAAATTCATTGTCTTCTTCTCCCTCTCCCACGAAGTGCAGCCATTGGAGGTGGTTCTCTTCTTCTTCTTCTCCAATTTCTCCAAGATTTAAGGTAACATTTTAGTGGGTTTTATAAATTAGGCTTATCTTTAGTAACTTTAGTAGTTTTGAATGAGTTTTGATGAGGTTGAGGAAACCCTAATGGGGATTCCAAATTTAGTGATTCTTTGGTGATGATTTCTTGATAATTGGTGGTTTAAACATTATATAGAGTGGTGTGGATCGGTTATATAGAAAGGTTAGTGGGTTGGTCGAGTTTCGTCAAAAATCAAAAAGTGAGCTCAAGTCGCCGGTTCTGTTCTGTAATTTCTGATTGAGTATTTGCTTGGGTTGGTAAAATGGATTAAAGCATTTGATAGTAGATATGTAGAGGTTTACGGAATGGGGTCGATCATTGAAATCCGATTAAAAACGAGTGAGTTATGACCGATTGAAGTTTGGACAGTGAAAAAGGGTGAAATTCGGGATTTTTGGAGTTTCAAGGTTTAGGATTAGTTAGTTGTTACTTCTTTAGGTTTAATTATATGTTTAATAAATGATTTTTCATTTATATGCTAGGTCAACGAGCGAGTGATTGGTGTTCTCGGAGTGGCAACCACGGGACGTACGGAGTATCCAAATAAGTAGTGGAGTGTATGTCTTTTGTCTTTGGGTCTACACCATGGAACGGTAGGGATTGTTTGATTGTTTGTTTGTTTTGTGTTGAGCATATGTATTGACATGCATCATTATTTTCGAACTACGAAAATTGAGTTTTGAGCATGGTTTTGAACGGTGAGCATGAAACGTATAGAGTTTATGCAGTGCAATTCTGGGAGCTAGACTGGGATGAAAATGCATCCTGGGAGCGGGATTCGGATGTGTGTTAGGAGATCGTGTAGTGTCATCCTGGGAGCTGGACTCGGATGGAACCGCATCCTCAGAGCTGAACTCTAATGTGTGTTAGGAGATCGTATAGTGCCATCTTGGGAGCTGGACTCGGATGGAAATGCATCCTGGGAGCTGGACTCGGATGTGTGCCAAGAGATCATGTATGGCTTCCAGGGAGCTGGACTCGGATGTATGCCTCCGATCTTGTACTGCTGGGTCAAAGTGTGGCCGTCCTAGATGATTATAGGATGTGTGCCCACTTGATCCACACCGCTAGGTGATAGATTACCAAAATAGAAACGAAACGAGAACAACAGAGCGAGTAGAAACTGCATATGTTAAAGGTTGAGCATGCATTGTTTTGAATTTCATTATTCCCTACTTTCTATGCATTAGGCTTACGTTTTGTGTTCTATGGTGTAGGTGACGACGTGATTGCAGGTGAGTTAGCAAAGGGAGGCCAGGGTTAGGATGCAGTCGGCGACGTATGTGGCATGCTGGTCCGGGCAATTGTCGGGCGCCTTGACTATTGGATTGTTGGGAGATGTGGTAGACTGGTATTTTGCGTATATAAGTTAGGGAACTTGAACTTTTTGGTGTGTATTTTTGTATAAAATAGGTTTTTCAGGATTTTAGTTTAGATAATTTAGCCGTTACGCTGCTCGGTTTTTCATAAAATAAACGACGTTTGTTTTCACCCATTTACACGTTTTTGTTGACAATTTGAGTCGGGTTTCTGGGATTTTCACGTGTCAAGGAGTTGGAAATGTCGGAAAAAGTTTTTGGTAAGTTTTAGGTGATTTGATTGGGTGAGGATTGAGAAAAATTGAGAAAAATGGAAGTTGGTCGAGATAGGTGTGCTGGTGGCTGAGGTGAGGCGCGCAGGTTGCTGGATGGTGTGCTGGCGTCGGGCGGGGCGCACGCAGCAAGCCCGCAGTGCCCCAGCGCTGATTGATCGGCCAAACTCACTATTCCTGATCGGGCAACCCGAGAGGAGCGCCGATCGATCGGCACCTAGGCGCGCGGTTACGCACGCGTGGCACGCAGTGGCAGCGCGCGCAGCGCGTGCTTCCTGGTCGACGCGCGCACCCAGTGCGCGCGCGCGTCACCCATGGTGGACCACTTTGGTTTTTTTTTTCAAATTTTACCCCTTTCAAATATGTTTTAACCCGACTTTTCCCGACATGTTGTTTACGTATTTTACGCACATTTTCCAACAATTTTCGAGCGTTCAAAAAACCCAAAAATGGAGTCAAAATTTTATCGAAACTTATTTAAAACTTCGTTTTAAATGTTGTGAAGTTGTGCAAAGTAGCGTACCGAGTCGGGGTGGATTCGAGGGCGTTACACAAAAGGTACATCATTCGATCTTGAAGAATATTCTGATTATGACTACCATGGATGTCTTGTAAATAGAAAGAGCACTAGTGGAACGTGCCAATTCTTAGGAGAATCACTTGTCTCTTGGTACTCCAAAAAGCAAAATTCTGTGGCACTTTCAACAGCCGAAAGTGAATACATTGCTGCTGGTAGTTGTTGTGCACAAATTCTTTGGATGAAACAAACTCTAGAAGATTATAATCTGCTCTATGATAGAATTCCACTTAGATGTGATAATACAAGTGCCATAAACATCTCAAAGAACCCTATCCAACATTCTGGGACTAAACACATAGAGATTAGATATCACTTCATTCGAGATCACGTTCAAAAAGGTGATATCAATTTGAAATTCGTAAACTCATCTGATCAATTAGCTGATATCTTCACAAAACCTTTAGATGAGAAGACTTTTAATAATATTCGAATTCGTTTAGGTCTTATTAGGAGTGAAAAACCTTAAACGGTCGACATCATGTGTTCGTAAAAAATTATATCTCTTTGGAATGAACGGTTGAAAAATTTAGGTATTCATAAATGTATCGACCGCGTCAATATATGAAGCGGACGATATGGGGAACAATCGATATATGCATCGGACGATATCTGTTCTTAAATCTTTTAAATTAGCATTCGGATTACCGAAACCCTACTTATCGTCCAGAGCGTGAAAGCTTTCAAAAACCTCTCATCTTTTCTTGTCTCTTCGATGATTATTTCTCTCGTCTCCAGTCACTCTCCGACTTCCACCTCCGATATTCTGCACCTTTTTTTTTAAAGAAATTTTTTTTTTCTCTTTCAGCAAATCACTTTTTTTGTAATCTCTGCTCGATAAATGGCATCTTCCTCCAACGTCGGGTTAACTTTTACAAGGAAGAAGCAGAAGAGTGCACAACAAATGGATTTTCAACCTATCGTGCAACCTCCTTCTCTTCAATGACCTACTCTGCATTTTATCAATGAGGCTGCATTTAAAAGGTATTATGAAGATTTTGAAGAGAAGCCTCTAATTAGAAGTAGAGGAGTATTATTTAAGGACCTTTATGGGTTATATCTGGAGAAGTCTCTCCATGAAATGGAGTTATTAGGACTGTTTGAACTAGGCACATTTTACTGCGAAACACCTATTAGAATGTTTTATGCAAATCTACACTCCACTACGCCTTTTGTTATCCGCAGCTATGTGTATGGAAGACACATCGAGCTGACTCAAGAAAAGATTCATGAACTGCTCAATTGTGAGTTTCTAGATGATATGCCTAAATATTTTGAGATTTCAAAGGATCCTCCCTTCGTTGGAAAACCAAAGGGACTTGTTTTAGCCAAAGAAATTTACAAGGATCCAAACAACACTTCCTTGAGGCTCAAGGACAAGGATTTGAATATTAGGGCCAGAGTCTTTCATCAGATGATCAATTACAACATCCTTCCAAGAAATGGCTATCGAGACCGTCAGTGACATGGATCTTTTCCTTCTTTATAGGTTCTTCCGTAAAGAACCATTTCACATTGGAAGCATAATTCTGAAACAGATGCTCCAAGATTTCAAAACTGCATCTAAATCTCTTCCATACAATCTTCAATTGTGAAGATTTTACATAGATTTGGTGTTTAATTGCCGGCTGAAGACGAGCCAATTTTGTTGAAGAACACTGATCATTTTTCTACTTCCACCTTGCTGAGAATGGGAATTACAATAAATAAGCAAGGTGCTTTATATGACAAAGAAACATGGGGAGGTGTTTCCAGAAGCAATGCCTCTCAGGCTATTTCTAAAAGTCGAAAGAAACGAAGAGTACTTTTGGAGGAGGAAGCAGGAAGATTCTTATATTCCTTCTTTTGATCCTCCTCAGATTCAAGAGTCTCACATTTCAGCTCCTCCAACTTGCTCGGACTTTCTCCCAACAGCTACCGAGGGATTTCATGTTCAAAATTTCCTACTTGATCCTCTGAAAGTTCAAGCAACTGCTCTTCCACATCCTTCCATTCCAATTTCTGCTCCTTCGCCAACACAGGGTCCTAAATTGTCAGCTCGTGTTCCTCCTCGAACTAAAGGTCGCCCATTTCTCCTGTGAGGAATTCTATTTCTGAGGAACAATATTATGAGCTTAGGGCGTGTATAGAAAGCCTTGGCACAACCATCTAATCCTTTCAGTCCCTTTATATCTCCCGACAAGATCACTTTGAAGCTTTTCTTCTTTCAAAACAAGAACACTTTGAAGCCTCCAGCCTCTCACAGATCTGTCAACTCGAAGGCACCACCCTCTTTCGGTATGATCATTTCGCAGCTGTTATTCAAGGACTTAACGATCGTATTGCTCAAGCGGAAAAAGAACAAAGTAAAGCTATTGACGATGTCACCTCTTCCATTAGATTCAATACAAGTCATTTGGCAGATCAAATGCGACGGGAGTCAGACCGGGTTATCACTCACATTGAATATCTTAGTACATATTTGGCTAGAAGTGATAGTGAGCCAACTCATGTGGATGAGGGTTTGGACGAAGGTGGAGAGAATCATGAGGGAGTTCGTCCAGCTACTCCGGCTGTTCCTTCGGGTGATTAGCCTTTGGCTGTCTCTCTCAGTGTTGTTGGAGATGATATAGCTCAAGTTGTTGTTGTTTGTGAGGACGAGTCATTCATTGATCCAACTAATGTTGCTCAGCAAGGTACTGCTGATGGTATTGCTGGTCCTGGTGATATTGCCATAGATGAACCTGTCGATGAGAGAGAGCCTAATGCTGGTGTACAAATGGAAGAAGTAAGGGATGTAGGGGATGCAAATGATAGAGAAAGAATTCCTCCTGTTTCTTCTGTTGCTAATGTTCCAGATGAAAAAACAGCAGATGAGTATTAAGATGTACCTATGTTCTGTGCGAAGGATTTCTACGCACGCATGAACTAGGATGATGTTTCTTCCGATGCGTAATCAAATCCTCCATTCTGCATTCTGTATCGGATAGATAGTTTAGAAACTTAAGACTATCTTATGATAATCATTTAGCGCTTTGAATTCTTCTCACTATTTATTCTTCACACTTGTGTTGTGTTGAATGACATTCTCGTCTCTTACACTGCTTGTTTATATTTTTTGTGATAATGTCAAAGGGGGAGAAAAGTATGATGCAGTTGGTTGAATGCATAGAGTATGGGGGAGTATATATATTGTTAATTGGAAAAAACATAATAGCATGGGGGAGTATATGTTTAATCATTTTATATTTGTCATCATCAAAAAATGGGAGATTGTTAACTTAAAATATGTTTAAATCTAACTATGTTTTTTATAATTGTTATTAACGTAAAATATATAAATTGATGATTGTAAGAAATGAATGATATTAATAATTGCAATTAATTGGGAATGCCCTTTTAAAAAGGGTATTATATTTTCTAACGTTTTTTTACTAAGTGTTGTTAGTCAAGACTGGTGCATGCATAATGTTAACCAGACGTATAAGTCGTCCGCCAAAAGGAACATCGACCGCTGTCAAAGTAGATTTGAAAGTCATCCGCCAGATATATCAACTGAACAAAGCAAAGTCAACCGATGGCGGAACCAATTGAATATCGACTTATACACTAAAGCCAGAAGTCGTCCGTGGGAATTATGTCGACAGGATTTTGAAGTCTACCGAAATCAATGACGACCAAAACCAAGAATGATTCTGCAACAATAAAGTCAAACAAATCAAGAAGTTTTTCGCCGAAAGTAATATCGACCACAGACCACAACGGCTAGCTTTCTACATACGGATTCTTCACAACGATCATATTTTTGGTACGGAAACAAGGATTCGTCCAAATGTGAGGCAGATTACGGACACCAGTATTAATAGAAGAATAGAAGCTCAGGAAATGTTGTTGTTTTTCTTTGGGTCATTTTTTTTCTCTTGCACATCCTTTGGCGATTACGAAAATTCCCAAGAGCCTTCACTGTGAAAATTCTTTAGCTCTCTACTCCTCTAAAAGATCAAACACTTGAGATTTCTTTATTGAGGGAGTGTGTATTACTCTTCATCTCTTCATTAAAAAATCTTATTTGTGAGATTGTAAAAGGGTGAAACCCTTGAGTGATATTGTAACGGGTAGAGATTGACGCCCGTGAAGATCAATCTAGTGTAAAAGACAGTAGATCGACGTCTGTGAAGTTCGATCAAAGAATCTCGTTGAAGAGAAGAAAAGAAACTTCAAGGGGGGATCCTTGAAGCGTGGACGTAGGTAAGGTTGGCCGAACCACGTTAAAAACTTTAGTGTAATCTCTCTCTTTCTCTCTCTTTTACATATTACTTGCTTGTTTGTCTGTTATTCTTCTAGTGATTAAGAAGACTACACTAATAAAAATAACTGATTGATTTATTGACTTCATAAGTAAGTAAATTAGCATTAATCGAAAAATGTCTAATTCACCCCCCAACCCCCCCCCCCCCCCCCCCCCTTTTCTCCCCCTTAGACAATTACGGTCCTACAATGACAAGTCTGTGGCGGCCTTATAAGATTGGGGTCGTCACACAATCAATGCGAAAGCACTGCCAATAGTTGGGGTTGTAAAGAAAGCTCAATTGAAATTCAACTCATGGACAAGCCCAATCGATTTTGTAGTAGCACAAATGAATGACTTTGATATTAACTTAGGAATGGAATTCTTCATGGAACACAATCATCTCCATTCACTCAGCCAAATGTTTGGTGATTACAAGAAACAACACTACAGTTGTCCCTGTTATTCTAGAGCAATCAAATTCCAACAACACAAAAACTGATATTTGTGGTGCAATTCGAGAAAGGATTTGAACACCAAGATTCAACTTATATCGTTGTTTTATTAATCATGGAAGAAGGGAAGGGAGAAATCATGCCACTAGAAATCTTAGGAGTCTTGAAGGAATACCAAGACACTATGCTTGAGTGCTTACTAAAGACACTATCTCTGATCAGGGATATTGATCACTAGATTGAACTAGCTCTAGGTCTAAACCCACCTTAAAGGCCCATTACAAAATGAGCCCACAAGAACTAGCAGAGTTGAGAAAATACCTAGATGAATTACTGGAGATAGGATTAATTTGACAAAAGCATCATTTGGAGCACCCGTATTGTTCCAGAAGAAGAAGGATGATAACTTACAATTCTATATTGATTATTGGGCGCTTGATAAAGTCACTGTATGTAACAAGTATCATATTTCACTCATCACAAATCTCTTTGGCCGCCTGTATAAGGCTAAGTATTTACCAAACTCTATTTGCGGTCAGACTCTTACCAAGTTAAAATTGCTGAGAGTGACGAATCATAGACGACATCCGTGTCTAGATAATGAACATTTGAATTCTTGGTGATGTCATTCGGGTTGACGAATGCTCTTACAATATTTTACACCCTAATGAATCAAGTATTTCATGAGTAACTTGACAAGTTCGTTGTGGTTTACCTAGATAACATTGTGGTCTACAGCAAAATTTTAGAAGAACGTAAAGTTCATCTTTGATTAGTCTTTGAGAAATTGAAGGAGAATCAGCTACACGTGATGTAACGCCCCCGAACCTACCCTGGCTCGGAGCGCTACTTGGCTCACGTTAACCCCAATTATTTAAATAAAATCAAACACAGCAACAGTTAAAACTAAGTCTCCCGATGCTCACTTAAGTCATACCTAGCTGCCTAGACTCACTAATTCCTCTTAATTCTAACGTTTAAGCACCACGGCGTCATTTTCTGAAAATTTCGGCAAAGTAACGCCTGAAAATGGCGCCTCCAAAATGCTAGGTACCTGCAATAAATTAATCCCCAAATAGATCCAGAATACTCCTAACCAACTATCCAACATACGGCATGAAAAATCTCCAAATAGCAGTAAAATACAACCATTCCTAAGTGAAGAAAGTCCACAGTACAGGGCGACACATCGCCCTTAACTATGATTATATACACCAAATACAAATAGCTATGCAATAACTCTAAAACCAACATCAACCAAAAAGAGAACTCTACAAACCACCAAAATAATTGTAAATTATACACGACCCCAAAAATACTGTTCCACCCACGTCTTTCCGAAGACCATGGTCGAGACGCCCCGACAATTGCCCGCACCGGCATACCGCGTACATCATCGACTGTGTCCCAATCCTAGCTTTCCTCGTAGCTCTACCCTGTACTCCTGTTTTCACCTACACCACAAAACACACACACACACACACGTAAGCTTACACTTAGCAAGTAGGGAATACGAATGCGACAACACACAATGCAATCAACCTAACATATGCTGTTTCTACCACTCAGTTGTATTTATTTGCTGTTCATTACTTTAATCGTTTCATAAGCCGTGTGATTTGAGTAGGCACACATCCCATAACCGTCTAGGACAGCCAAACTCAAAACCACCAGAGCAAGACCAGACAGCTCACATCCCATAACCGTCTAGGATGGCTATACATGATCTCCCTCGTCGATCGTAGAATCTTATAACCGTCTAGGAATTCATACTCACGACCTTTACGTATTTTAGCCAATCATCCTTCATAGAGTTCCCTTCGGGGTGCTACTGCCAGCACCGTATCCCGACAAGGCACACTATTCCAGATCCCAAGTTCCTTTCGGGGTGCTACTGCCAGCACCGTATCTCGACAAGGAACATTATTTACCCTTTGGGTTGCTACTGCCAGCATCGTATCCCGACAAGGCACATTATTTATCTGATTACGTTTACGCTTACAACTAAACCATGCAAAACACTCATCTCTAGCGTAGCGTACTGTAACTCACGATGCATGTTTCACAGATATGCGATACAACACGAAACAAAGTAATAACAAATAAACCCAAGCAAGTAAACAATCTCCTACAAACAACCAAATTAGAACAAAGCAAACAAACCAGCAAAGAATCTCCTACCGTTCCGTGGTGTAGGCCCGAAGGCAAAACACAAGTATTCCACTACTTACCTGAACTCTTGCACCGCACTTACTCGCTTTGGCTACGTAAATTTCCCCACTCGGTAACCTATTCACAAAAGTCACTTAAGCATTACAATTCACTTCTAAAGAATATTTAAGCTAACTCTAACTACAATTATTCAAACTTCATTCAAATTAAGCCTACATTCACCAATTACCCTCAAACTACTATTTCTAGCCTAATCCAACAAAAACCTAATGAAACGAGCCATCAATTTGGGTTCGGTAAAAAACGACCCGAAACCTCAAACGTGCATAACTTTTGCGTCGGTTATCGGAATCGAACGATTCCAGCGGCCACGTACTCCTCTAATAACCTATTTTAACCTGCCAAAAGGAATTTGAAAACAAACGACCCTAGCTAGGTCAAATATCACAAAACCCGAACTGCCCCTTTACCCGGAAAATCCCTCATTTTGGTTTTTCATCAATTCTCACTCAATTCCTCACTAATCAACCACAAATACTTTCAATTAACATAATCTAACTAAAAATCCCGTTCTACAAGCAAAAACCCGAAATGCCCTAAAGAGGGCTCTCTGATTTTTCGCCCAAACCGGCTCCCCACGGCCAGGCGACTAAAACCGGACCAAGGGTCGGCAAACCCACACCGGAAACAACCCAAAGCCACCGGTGATCGGAGCCAAAAATGGCTCGTCGCCGTCGGCCTTGAATAGACCCTAAACAGGGTGAAAATCGAACCAAAACAGGGGCGAAACCGAGCCTTACCGGTTGGTTCGTGCGCGGAGTCCGCCGGAATCTCCTCGTCGCCGGCGTCTGGTCGGAGAGGGTCGAAAATCACGGCGGTTGATCGGTGATCGATGCCTCCCGTCGCTCTTCCCCCTCCTCTGCTTCGCGCGACGTCGACTTACAGAATGGTTTGAAAACCATTTTGTCGTTTGTTTTATTATTATTTTTAATAATAATAATAATAATAATAATAACAATAAATACAACAACATTACCATTTTGCCCTTCTAAAAATTCCGTTAAATCCCGTCCTTAAATTATAAATTTTCGTAAATTGACCCACACCCCGTACCCGGCTTTAATTCTCTATTGGGAATACCCGAACTTAAATTAAGAAACCGTTCGCTTTCCTTTTTAAATTAATTAAAACAACCTATTTTATTATTCTTTAAAATCCCGGGTGTTACAATCCACCCTCCTTACAAAAATTTTGTCCTCAAAATTTACGTCCTCTAGATATTCCTCAACTTATTCATCTTAAGTCTACCCTCTTAACTTTAAAGTTGCCACACTAAGTCTTACTGATAATTTCTATATCTCAAAAGTTTGACTTTACCTATCTCTACACTCTATAACTCGAATACTCACACGTTCACTAACTATAATCTAATCTATATCCTCAAATCCTTCTGACTGACTTCTCCACTCGATCAGGACTAACTCGTTCCTAACTCTTCACACAATACTTTAAAGTTGAAAACTCTCAACTTAAATCCTATTAGTAAATATCGTTTGGCTAAATACCTATCATGTAATCCACAACCTTAAATCTTTCTAACTAAGTTCACCTAGTCACTTCCATCAAACAATCTCAACCCTCCAAACAATCTCCATAGCGTCACACTAGAACCTACGGAGTAAGCTTCTTACCTTGTATCTCATTCTAACATTAATCACATATTCCGAATTCTCATTACCTAAATTAATTCACTATACACTCGACGTACTAACTAAGTTTTTTATTCACTCCAAATTGGCAATTCTCTACGACTCTAAGTTGATCATTTTAAACTATACACTCCAACACTCAATATACCCTACAAGTATTGACTTCACTTCACTTTCTACATCTCTCAAAGTTTTCACTTTCCTAATTTTGACCGTTATACTTGAAGTCCATTTACTTCAATGAAATCAATTATCACCTTAATTCCAACTCTAGCTTCTCTACTTCAATGTTCATCAACTCTACTTCATAACTCTACGATACTTTACTACCATAACACTGAGGTAATTCAGTACATAAACATCTGACCCTAAATCCTTAAGTTTTTAACATTCTTTCTATTCTACCATCTCATTTCTAACTTATCACTCATATCTCTTACACTTACTTATATCAGCTAATTAAGACAGTTTATACCTCGAACAATCATAACATTTCATTAATTATGTCAACACAACTCTCACACTCAACGCTCTCATCTCTTAAACCCATCAACTAGTCCTCAAAGGATACTATGAATCTTCGTACTTACATTCACTATGCTCAAGTTGTCTACCGCCTAATTTCAGTCATTACCAAACACTCAAATTCTTAAGTCTAAACTAACTCTTTCCGACTTCACACTCGACACCCTACATGACACTCGACACCCTAAAAGATGTTCACTTCATTTCGACTCCAAAATTTCAAATTAAAACTCTCATGCTTCTCCTAGTTAACCCTACTCTAAATTCCATCATATAATCTCTGTGTCCTTCCTATCCAATATCCTCCATTAGAATTTACTAATCTCCTCACTTACCTCACTTCTCACTCTTCACCCACTAACAGAGCTCAAACGCATAACTTAGTCTAACTTTCATAACTATGTACTCTTCTACATTTTAGTAACTTTTGTTTAATCACTCATCACCTATACTTTCAAACTTTTACACTTTAATTCTCAATATCCTCTAAATTCACCAACTTCATACGATAGCTAACTCTCAGGCTTAGCAACTCTTATCTCATCTATTTACGACGTCAGTAGTTTCGACTTCGTTACATACGAGTCAAACCCTCGAAACTTTCTAACTTAAACTTGATCTACAAGGCATTCTAAAGTTCTTCAACGAATTCTCCTTATTCTCATTCAACGAGTTCTATCTAATATTGTTGCTATTTTTCTTTTCCAAGGCTTTCTACCTTTATATAAATATTTAATTTTCCTCCAGATTCAATCTAAAAGCTTATCATTAATTTACTCTCGGTTTCTAGATATTATTCTAAATTTCTTTACCGCAAGTCACCTAACAACCTAAACTTGTTGTTACCACCCCTACTCCCAATATCCTACTTATTACTTCGACGAGTCACCATTTCTCCTAACATTGTGCGCATTAATCTAAACCTCAGAACCTTATCTTAATTCAAGAGGCTAGACCTTTCTCTACTTACTCAAGACATCTAAGTTTCGAAGTTATTCCAAGCCTATGTACTTTCGGCTCCCAATCCTAGGTCGAATAACATCAAAACACAGTACATCCACTACTTCTAATCACGCCTAAATTCTCCTATACAATGCCGGTTGAAAACTGTTACGCATTCACGTTCACCCGTAATCCCTTAAGATAGTACCTATACCCTAAGGTCCAACCATTTTTCCTAACGAATATCATCTAGCATCTTCTATGATCCTTTAATACCTCAATATTTATTGGTTTCATAGCTCTAAGGAAATCTCTAACCTTTAATCCCCGACATTGAGTACCTTCCTATGGATCATCCTTCACTCCACAACTACTCCTTATTGCCACATTCACGACTTGATTCATACTCTCCATAATTCTACTCTCGAGCATTTCACCTTTCTATGACTCTAGTTTGGGTCATACTAACTAACTATACCTCTTAACGCTCCATAGTCCCCATCATTGTTAACCCCACTTAACGTAACAATCAATCAAACTTATAACTTCCTTTCACTACTTCCTCTCACTTTGACTAGGCTCCCCTCTAGGTTTTTCTTGCATAAAGTTCATCAAAATTTTCCCTTTAACAATTTACTTAAGCTAGGCACTCAAATACAATCTACATTTATATGGTTCTAATCTCCTACGACGGGCCACCAAATCCTTCAAAATTTTCCAAATTTACAATCTGAGTTTCATTTCTCCTCACAAATATACTCCAATCCTCTAACATCTCAACTTTGTCAGTTTCCTATCCTATCTCTACGTAATCCCTATACTTCCATCATTGACCCTATTCAATTACTCAGTTCAGACCCCCCAATCATTTACTTAAACTAAACCTTTGACTAACTCTAAATATCTCACCTTGCTATCTCGTCTTATCCACATAATGTACTAAGGATCTCTCAATGATTTAAGACATCTCTTCAAAATATTCGTTTCTACCCTTAAGCTCTCCTATAACTCATTGTATCTCAAAACTGCAAGGGTTTTCTAAAAGTCCTAATTCTATCTATTCAAATCTTTTCTCACCTAAGATGTAACTTTTTAAAGGAAACTCATCCTAAATGTAGCGACCCTTACCCGTACCCTAATTTTTACCATACAATTTTTTTTTTTTTATACGTACAAACTTTAAATCTGGCCTTTGTGCGGAAATAAAACTTTTTAAAATCGAATCGGAATTGAAATCAATTCAAATCTATGTTTACAACTATTTAAATAACTTAAAACAATTAAATTAAAACTTAAACAATTAATTAAAACAATTATTAAACAATTAAATTAAATCTATTATTATTTTATATTATATATATATATATTTTTGTTTAATAAGAGGGCAATCGCCCCTTTTACAGGGCGATTATTCGCCCCCTTTTGGGGGCAAATAATCACATGTGGCGAGCAATCGCCACTCCCTCTGGATTTCTCCAGAGGGAGGCGATTCATTCGCCACGCCTGGCGACTCTTCGCCAGGCGTTCTGCCTCCCTCCCTCATTCTCACTCTTTTTCTCTTTTCTCAATCCATTCACGCCCTGCACACACCCTTACACAAAACTCACACAACACAACGAACCCAAAATCTTCAACTCCCTCATTCCTTCATCATATTACATTTCATACTTTTCCCATAAACACACATTTCTACACAACGACACTACCGCTCATTTACCGACCCAAAACACAATTAAAACGAAATCAATTCCATAAAAACGAACCACGTGGTTCCGTTTAAAAGTTCAACAATTCCCCACTGTTTAAAAACATTAAACATTTCAAAATACCTTCAAAACATATTTTATCGACTATCCAGATTTCCAAACATCCTAAAATATTTATCTATACAATTTTTTTTATATTCTATCCATCAATTCCCAAAACGTTTACCTAAGTCCCCACGGGTCAAAATCACGCCCCAACTGCCAGCGCACTACCACGGGCCATCTTTCCTCAACGTGCTCATAGATCAGGCGGAGGGACATCTTCCTCACCTATCTCAATATCACCTACACCATAGAATTAAACACGTGAGCTAGAGGCTCAGTAAATCTAAGTGAATGCAAATGTATGCTATGCTATGCTATGTTCTTTTGAAACTCTGCATTCTTTTCATTTCTTTGTTTCTTTGTTTCTGTGTCTATGGGTCACCCGGGGCTTCACTCTAGTTAGATAGGAGCGGCACATCCCGCGGTTGGATAGCCCCTCGGATCTAACACGGGGGGAAAGCATGCTTCCTCCGACAGCCATGCCTGAACCACCGCACCCGGCGTGACTATCTTTGTTGTTCAATTACGTACTTTGTTTACCTTTTTCTGTGTAAAAGCACTTTGAAATTCATTTTGCATGCGTGCTCAGAAAACAATGCATGAACGTGCTCGGTACGATGACAATAGTAAAGCAATGAAAACAAAACCTCAACAATCGACGAACACTACAATTAACAATCTAATCGAACGTAAACTAGCTACCCGATCTCAATACCCCACAACAAGCTTCACCAATTTCCTCAATCAACGACTATTCTTACGGTGTAGGCCTATATGGCCAAACAAAGTCACAGAGACTTACCTCGCGTCCGTTTGTTCACCGAGCTTCGTCCAAATTCGTTTGTTCACCTATAACATGTCACAACATACGTATTAAATCGAGTCTAAAACCGTCAAACTCCAAAATTGCTAACTCCTAACTATAGAAAATTCTCCTAAACTCTATTTTAGTTCGTTGAGGCATTTCGTCGAGCAATTCGCGCTCGACATTTCAAATACTCCATTAATGGAGGTTTTTAAGCTCTAATTTATCCAAATCTCCCACACGTCTCAACAAACCGACGAACTAAGCTTAAATAATAACCATTACGTCTATTAGAGGCATAAATAAGCTTAACCTATCAATTTCAAACGTCGATTCACGTTTTCAACGAAAACCCTAAACAAACCCTAATAGTTTTAAACCCTAAAAACCGTTATCTAACGTTCCAAATCTTAGAGCCTTACCTAGAGAGCGAAGACGGAGTAGAAACTTGATGGATCGAGTCGTCGGAGGAGAAGAATCGTTAGAAGAGGGAGTGAGCCGTGTGAGGAGAAGAAAAATCGCGTGGAGGAGGAGAGAAAATGGAATTTGCGTTGAAGTGTTGGAGGAGAAATGATTTTTTTGACTATTTAATAACCTTGGCTTGGCAAATGACTAAATTGCCCTTCACTTTGTTTTCTATTTATTCCTCCACCTAACTCGTTATTTAACTAACGATCTGATTTCCGAAAATTCTCATATTTCACCACAAATTCAAATTTATTAATACGGCTTCGTTAAAACTTTCCGTTCACAAAACGGGCTCAAACTGACATATTCACAAAATGGCCATATATATTGAAATAAAAATAAATCCCGTATAGCCGGGTGTTACACTAAAATTTTCTAATCTCTCTATCCTCAATCCTACTTATATCTCTTCTACGGATGTTACCTTGTCTGTTTCGCTTTTCAAATAAATTCCTAACTATTCGAACTATCAGTTCACTATGTAAAACATGTCTATAAGTTGGTTGGTTCATGGGGTCACCGAGGTGGTCCCGGTACTCACGATATGTTCGTTCTACTCCTGAACAAGGCTCAACAATCTAATCTCAGTTAACTAACTAAAGGTAAAGAAATACTTACAGTCGGTGAAGCACGTTGCACGGCAGCCGGCATTGTCGGGTAATCATTTGAACGACACGACCATTTATGCTCTGATACCATCTTGTAACGCCCCCGAACCTACCCTGGCTCGGAGCGCTACTTGGCTCACGTTAACCCCAATTATTTAAATAAAATCAAACACAGCAACAGTTAAAACTAAATCTCCCGATGCTCACTTAAGTCATACCTAGCTGCCTAGACTCACTAATTCCTCTTAATTCTAACGTTTAAGCACCACGGCGTCATTTTCGAAAATTTTGGCAAAGTAACGCCTGAAAATGGCGCCTCCAAAATGCTAGGTACCTGCAATAAATTAATCCCCAAACAGATCCAGAATACTCCTAACCAACTATCCAACATACGGCATGAGAAATCTCCAAATAACAGTAAAATATAACCATTCCTAAGTGAAGAAAGTCCACAGTACAGGGCGACACATCGCCCTTAACTATGATTATATACACCAAATACAAATAGCTATGCAATAACTCTAAAACCAACATCAACCAAAAAGAGAACTCTAAAAACCACCAAAATAATTGTAAATTATACACGACCCCAAAAATACTGTTCCACCCACGTCTTTCCGAAGACCATGGTCGAGACGCCCCGACAATTGCCCGCACCGGCATACCGCGTACATCATCGACTGTGTCCCAATCCTAGCTTTCCTCGTAGCTCTACCCTGTACTCCTGTTTTTACCTACACCACAAAACACACACACACACACACGTAAGCTTACGCTTAGCAAGTATGGAATACGAATGCGACAACACACAATGCAATCAACCTAACATATGCTGTTTCTACCACTCAGTTGTATTTATTTGCTGTTCATTACTTTAATCGTTTCATAAGCCGTGTGATTTGAGTAGGCACACATCCCATAACCGTCTAGGACGGCCAAACTCAAAACCACCAGAGCAAGACCAGACAGCTCACATCCCATAACCGTTTAGGATGGCTATACATGATCTCCCTCGTCGATCGTAGAATCCTATAACCGTCTAGGAATTCATACTCACGACCTTTACGTATTTTAGCCAATCATCCTTCATAGAGTTCCCTTCGGGGTGCTACTGCCAGCACCGTATCCCGACAAGGCACACTATTCCAGATCCCAAGTTCCCTTCAGGGTGCTACTGCCAGCACCGTATCTCGACAAGGAACATTATTTACCCTTCGGGGTGCTACTGCCAGCACCGTATCCCGACAAGGCACATTATTTATCTGATTACGTTTACGCTTACAACTAAAACCATGCAAAACACTCATCTCTAGCGTAGCGTACTGTAACTCACGATGCATGTTTCACAGATATGCGATACAACACGAAACAAAGTAATAACAAATAAACCCAAGCAAGTAAACAATCTCCTACAAACAACCAAATTAGAACAAAGCAAACAAACCAGCAAAGAATCTCCTACCGTTCCGTGGTGTAGGCCCGAAGGCAAAACACAAGTATTCCACTACTTACTTGAACTCTTGCACCGCACTTACTCGCTTTGGCTACGTAAATTTCCCCACTCGGTAACCTATTCACAAAAGTCACTTAAGCATTACAATTCACTTCTAAAGAATATTTAAGCTAACTCTAACTACAATTATTCAAACTTCATTCAAATTAAGCCTACATTCACCAATTACCCTCAAACTACTATTTCTAGCCTAATCCAACAAAAACCTAATGAAACGGGCCATCAATTTGGGTTCGGTAAAAAACGACCCGAAACCTCAAACGTGCATAACTTTTGCGTCGGTTATCGGAATCGAACGATTCCAGCGGCCACGTACTCCTCTAATAACCTATTTTAACCTGCCAAAAGGAATTTGAAAACAAACGACCCTAGCTAGGTCAAATATCACAAAACCCGAACTGCCCCTTTACCCGGAAAATCCCTCATTTTGGTTTTTCATCAATTCTCACTCAATTCCTCACTAATCAACCACAAATACTTTCAATTAACATAATCTAACTAAAAATCCCGTTCTACAAGCAAAAACCCGAAATGCCCTAAAGAGGGCTCTCTGATTTTTCGCCCAAACCGGCTCCCCACGGCCAGGCGACTAAAACCGGACCAAGGGTCGGCAAACCCACGCCGGAAACAACCCAAAGCCGCCGGTGATCGGAGCCAAAAATGGCTCGTCGCCGTCGGCCTTGAACAGACCCTAAACAGGGTGAAAATCAAACCAAAACAGGGGCGAAACCGAGCCTTACCGGTTGGTTCGTGCGCGGAGTCCGTCGGAATCTCCTCGTCGCCGGCGTCTGGTCGGAGAGGGTCAAAAATCACGGCGGTTGATCGGCGATCGATGCCTCCCGTCGCTCTTCCCCCCCCCCCTCTGCTTCGCGCGACGTCGACTTACAGAATGGTTTGAAAACCATTTTGTCGTTTGTTTTATTATTATTTTTAATAATAATAATAATAATAATAATAATAATAACAATAAATACAACAACATTACCATTTTGCCCTTCTAAAAATTCCGTTAAATCCCGTCCTTAAATTATAAATTTTCGTAAATTGACCCACACCCCGTACCCGGCTTTAATTCTCTATTGGGAATACCCGAACCTAAATTAAGAAACCGTTCGCTTTCCTTTTTAAATTAATTAAAACAACTTATTTTATTATTCTTTAAAATCCCGGGTGTTACACGTGAAGAAAGAAAAGTGTTCTTTGTTCATAAAATATTGTCTCCTTGGTCATACAACAAGCAAGATTTTCTTCGCATGGACATCGATAAGGTCAAGGCAATCTAAGATTGCAGTCCCCACTTAGGTTATTGAGTTGCATTCTTTTTCGGGGCTTCTGAATTATCAAAGACACTTTGTTGAAATATTCTCTAATAGGGTTGCATCTCTCACTGAGCTGTCAAAGAAGGCAGTTCCCTGGAAATGGAGTCAAGAAAGTTGATATATTCTTCACGCATGATGCAAAGTTCAGTCTTGGCGCTAGTTGATGGATGCACCTGACTTTGCACTAGAAGGGGTCTTGCTGTCTTGCTACCAAATTGTCATCCTATTGCATATGAGAGCAACAAGTTGAAGGAAGCTAAAAGGAGATGCATAACTTCAGAAAAAGAGATGTTGGTTATGGTGCATGGTCTTCGTGTTTGGAGACAGTATTTGTTCAGTGAGAACTGACAATAGCTCCATCTATCACTTCTTTGATCACCTGAATTTGACAGCCAAGCAAGTGTGTTAGCACCAACTTTTTTCAGAGTTTGATTTCTATTTTGAACACAAAACGAGTCATTTCAATAGGATAGTTGATGCCCTAAGGCAAAAAATAGAATGTGCGAATCTTTGTTATCTATCCCAACTCCAAGCTAGCGGAGTCAACAGATCCATGAGAGATTGCACCTGAGATTGTTTGCAAGATAATTCTGCAGGCCATCATGCAACTTGTAAACGAGAAGAAGACTCGGTAGTTCGGGCACAAAGATGGCTTATTGTTGACCAAAATAATTCGTCTTTATGTTTCTTGATGTAACGAATTACGTCGATTTCTGCTAAGAGAATGTCATGGCACCTTATGGGCTGGTCATGCAGAATGATAAGGAACTTGTACTTTTTTGAAGAGATGATACTACTTGCTTCAAATGAAGGATGATGTAATGCAATGCACCAACACCTGTTTGACATGTCAACAAAACAAGATTGAAAGAGAAAAAAAGTAGCAAGTTTACTAGAGCCATCCATTGTCAGTGCCAACAAGATCTTAGGAGAGTATATCCCTAGATATCATCACTAACTTACCTTCGGCAAATGATTTTGAAGCTATCCTAGTAATCGTTGAACGCTTCGCTAAGTATACAACATTCATTGCCACACCAAAATATTTTTTCACAAAACAAACAGTGCAACTCTTCTTCAAATATGTTGTCAAGTTATATGGATATCTCAAAGTATTATTAACGGTAGAGATATTAGATTCATAGGGTCCTTTTGGGTGGAATAATTCAAGCTACTTGAATCGAGTCTGAATATCTATTCTAGTTATCAACCTCAAACCAATGGTAATATAGAACGCTTTAGCAATTTACTTGAAGAATATTTGTGACACTTTATCAGCAGCAACTTGAAGAACTAGCCAAGTTTGCTTGATGTGGATCAATTCTGCTTTAACTGCTAAAAGAATTCTTCAACAAGAATAAGCCTATTTGAACTAGTTTGCCGAAGACAGCCGGCTATGCCCTACACTCTGGTTCAACTGTATAAAGGGAAGTGTCTGAAAACGTACAACTTCTCCAAAGAAAGAAATCAAAATGCAGAGATAGTTCATGCCTATTTGGAACGAGCCTCCAAACATATAAAGGAATGGGTGATGGTGCAGAGGTAGTTCTTCAATCTATTCAAATTTATTTTCAAAGATATTCCAATTACCTATGACAATCTGTTGTCCATGATCTCCCATTCAGTTGGGATAAAGTTAATTCTATTTATGTAATTCTGTTATAATTTTCTTTTTTTGATTTTGGGCAAATGAGTACTTGCCACCACAACATATATACTATTGGCATGGTAGAAATGATACCCTTTAGGAGCGAGAGTCATCATAACTTGTAGATCCCCCAACCAACCGATGTAATTTGCTTCAATGAATGAAAAAACTTATTACATGCAAACTTTCTTCATGCTCACTAGCTCAATGACACTCTTTTCAATTAATTTTGCTCGCACATTGCTCGCTAATTAGATATTAAGTCCGCTCTAACGTCGTGGGAAACCAAATTCGTTGACACACAACGTAGGGTAACTCTTTGTATTCGTGAGACAACTAGTGTCTAATGGTCTCTTTTTAGTACATCAAAAAGTAGGACCTTGACACCTAGCTTACCTTACACTCACTAAAATGTAGAGAAAGCTAGCATCGCTAACAATGGTAACTAAGTACTTGCAGAGATGATCTTCCACCATAAAATTCTGAAAATTAGAAAGAGAAAAAAGAATTGTAAAAATATAAGAGTTTTTAAAATACTCGAATTTCTGCAGGTAAGATCGAGGGCATAAAATTTGAGTTTTATTCTATTATGGATCTCTTTATTTTCTCAGGAATAATTAAAAAAAAAACGTAATTTAAATATGTTCATGAACCAGAGATTCTTTAACTTGCTTAGACTGAAAATCCATTTACGAGAAGAATTGCAGAAGACCAACAACGGCTCAACAATTATGTGCTGGACTACAAAACTCAACTCGTAAAACTATTCTTTCCATAATTATTACAGACAAGTCATTAATTTATTACTTCAACTGTTTTTAATCTATTATAAATATATTTCAGGATCGACAATTTGTCATTAAAAAAATACTAATGTCATCCAACCAGCAGCAAAAAAAATAAGGCAAAATCAACATTTAGTTTGAATTTCTGAACCAAACTATACAAAAATGTGGCTATCTAATATGTATATTATTGTTCTTGTATATTTCTTGTAAAGTAACAATGTTATAAGCTAATTTTTCAAGTATACTTGTCAAGAAAATGTTTTTCTATCATCCTTTTCCGTTGCTTGAGAAGGTAGGTGAACTAAAAATAGGATATTATGATTTAAGTATACCTTTTTCTAGTCATGGGATCATTCACTGCGAACAATTTCTTTGAAGACGGGCAACATTTTAGACGTAGAGCCACCATAGAGAGCAAGATTGATATAGCGATTTACGTCTTCTCTTGAGGAGCTCATTCCCTCATTTAAAGGATGTGGCCGCACATCAATGATGCCGTCATCTTCCGGTGACCAATCTGGAGTAGTCATAGCCGGGAAGGGGGTGAAGCTGGTTTGTTTATAAAGAGGGGGAAATTCAATCTGGTTTGTCCAGCTTTCTCTCATGGTTTGTTTTGGTTTGAGTGAATTTTTCTGGGCTGCCACTGGCATGATTTGCTGACCAAGGCGTTTTTTTGTCATATTATTATTATATGGCTTGCCAATCTGCACAGGAGAAAAAAAAAACATTGACAAATTTCGAGGTTAAGTGATTTGAGAGATTAATGCGAATACGAAGATCAACTGTAAATCTGGATGATAATTAAATTCAGTAGGACAAAACCAACGGAGACAATCCAACTATGCCGTTAAAATATATAACCAGTCGCCAAAACTGAATATCCAAAAGAATAAGAGGTAAAACAAAGAGTGTTTTCCAAGAAAAAAGCAATCTTTCAGAGAGAGAGAGAGAGAGAGAGTACCATGGAGTCATGGATATGGCTGAGTACACATTGCAGAGCAAGACAAAGCAAAAAATAAAAAGCGAGTGTGACAATTTAAAAAAAAAAAAAAAGAAAAAAACAGATAAGACGGCTATATAAGGGTGACGGATCCTGTTTGAGATAGAAAAAATATTGAGAGGGGTTCAGATCTTCGTTATGGATTTTATCTTAAAAAACAAAACTGAACCAAAAACTCAGTTTTATAAAAACATTTCCCCCACGTTCCGGTATGGCAAGTTCTATGACTACCATAAGGAGTAAACGCGCATGGATTAACGTACCTTTGGTTTGTTGTTGGTCGAAAGATGAATTGGCCGCAGCTCCTCTTTTCCATGCGCAAACTGGGAAGCATGAGACATTACAATTTATTTTAGCTAATGTTTCGGCCAACAGCATCTAACTTTACGTTAGATTCAGGAAAAACATTAATATTACTTCCAACGCCAATCACAAGATGGTAATCAGTAGTTTCTTTTTTTTATTATTAGCCACAGATCGTTATGGGTCTCTTCATTCTCAGCGTTTACTATTCTAGTCGCTTTGTGGGGCTTTCTACTTAGTGGATACGTTATAAATCAATTGACTTAAATGCTTAACAATTTGGTAGGATCCTAGCAAGGTCTCAAAATTTTTTATCTTGTTCTATAGTGATCAGTGAGTTTGTGCAAATAATAATCAATGTATAGAGTCGGTTGTTCTCAAGCAAAGTAATTCAAAGTATCAATTTTGATGAAATGTCAGCAACCAAAAAGTAAATGACTTATAAAATTCGACAAAACTAAGCTAACCTGGCAGTTGGACCCATACCGGCAGCTTCCAGAATCCTCCCAGGACAAGCAAATCTCCGTCTTGTACAAATTCTTCCCTAGCGATGATAAAGATCCTCCGGTGCTGCTTCCGCTGGAATCAGAGGTAGACCTCATGTTCCTACCCGGCAGCGATTCTACTAAAATGCCATCCATCACCAATACCTCTTCGTCGACCTTCACAGGCGTCCCATAAAATGGTGGAGATCTTATCGGAGGCGTATCCAAGTTCTCCAAAGCTGAAAGCGGTGATCCGGAGGATCCTCCTCCTCGGGAGCCGAAGCCACCGCTTCCTGAACTGTTACTGCTGTACTGATGTAAGAAGGCCGAACAGTATTTGGTGGTGGCATCAATCCCCGGGGAAGTGAAACTCTCGCCGACTATAGGTTGTTTTCCAGGAACTGGAGATCGTGAGCAGAAGTATCTAATAATTGGCGACGATAGGTCCCGATTCTCCCCATTTTGATCGATGGTTGGACTTTTAGCGTTCAATGGACTGTGATATAGATCGGTTCCACCTATCACCAAGTGATTATCCATATGCGTATTAATTGGTGAAGCTATGGCGTCAAAGCGTTTGATTTTAGGCATTATGGAAATTCTCTTTCCAGGAAAGCCTTCCATAGTTCAGCAAGAAATCTGAAACAGTTTCATCAAATTTTTCATGACTCCACAACTTGTTTTCATGAAAAAAAGGCGATTTAAAGCAAAAGTTTCCAATAGTTTCTGAACCTATGAGTCAAAATTTGAAAATGCCGCCAAAAGTGTTCTCACTAAATCCAGTATCATGGAACGAGAATCGCATTGAATCAACAGAATTACAGACGGTGAACAATCGACTAATTTCCGATTTGCGAATCTCGGAGGACAATATTGATCAGGAAAACATAGAGAGGGAACACTCGAACTCTGAACCGAATCAAGAAAGAAAGTACGAAGGTGATTACGCAATTGATATAAACTGAAATCCCTTTCTGCGCACTGTCAAGATCGTAATTAAAAGCAGTAAACGTAATAAAAGAAAATTCAACCTTTCGGAAAATCAAAGAACATACTTATAAAATGTCGAGGAGATAAAGCGGTAGAAAGAACCGCGATAATCCAGAAATATGAAGAATGTATAAAGATTTCAAATCCGTGTCAGAATCAGGTTCTCTTTCACGAAAAATAACACATTCCAATGCGCGATTCAGAGAGAACCGCCGACCTACTGAAAGGTGCTGAAGTGGAAGTAATCCGAGAGACTTTTGAGGCAGAAAGGAGAAAATAAAGCAGAAAAACTGAAGAAGCATCAGAAAAGGAATGCATTCAAACCTGCGAGGCTTCAAAATCACGGTCTTCAAGAGTAGAGTTCTTCGCCTCATCACATCTTCTTTCTCCAGTTTCTTTCATTTGAACTTCAGAGCAGGCACCTAAGTGAAGTTGTTATGTGGCGAGGGAAGGTTACGAGCTTAAATATGCTGCTCAAGTGACGCTTTCAATATTCATGAGCATTTATTTTACGTTATAATATACTATACTATACTATACAGATTTTATCAAAAAATGAATAATAAGTAAGCGTCCCTTCAAGATATAAGATTGCTCAATAATCAGTGTTCGTGATCGGCAGCCATCTGCTCCCACGGGGGGCATAGGTGATGGTGTGTGACCAACAATAACTATTGCTGCTACCTCATGGTGGCTGTATTCGCTCGCAGGGCACAGTCATCTATGTCTCACAAAGGGGGCATACGGTCACCGACCACATAGACTAATGTAACATACTAAAATTTATCTCCAAATTAGTCTTGTAATGGTTCAAATTTTTAAATTCAAAAATATAATCGAGTATATTTATATTTAAAGAATGTATAAATATACGTTGGAGAAGTTATATTGAAGAAATGATACGTTAAAAAGTGAAAAATATAGTCGGTCGATCGCCCCTGTTAAATTTTACATGTATAAACAAATTCAATTTTTTCATATTAAAATTTTTCAAATTTGGATTAGATTAAAGTTAATTGAGTTAAAAGATTTATTAAACTCGGTATTGTGGTAATAAACTAAAGTTTGAAGGGCAAAATGATATTTTTTAGGAGATAACAATGGTTTAATGGTAATTAACCCATTAAACTACTATTGCAAAGGGTTAAGTGGAAAAATTGCTATGGTTTTACGTGGAGAAAAAGAAAAGAAGAGAGAAAGAAAAAAGAAAATAAAGAAGAGAAAAGGAAAAGTAAGAGAGAGAGAGAGAGAAGAAAAACAGAGGGAAGGAAGGAAAAAAAAATGAAGGAAAAAAGTGATTTTCGTCAATCCGTTCTATAGAGAAAATTGTTTAACTCGTTGAGATGATCATTTTGGTAAAAAAAATCGATAGATTCGGAGGAAATTTTCGATTAAAATGAAAGAACCGACAAGTCAATAAGTAAATTTAACGGTTAAAATAGTTAGTTTATTCTTTATTGCATTATTAAGTGGAGATAGTTTACATTTCTGTCTTGGTTCTGGATAGGTTTAGAGATTATTGTGATTTAGTTGAGATTAGATGAATAGAAGTGATAAATTGATATCGTTTTTATAAAAATTGGACAATGAATTGTGGGTTGAGATTGGATGAATGGAAGTGATAAATTAACATCGTTTTTATACAAATTGGACAATGAATTGTGAAAATTTATTTATTTCTTATTTTATTGAAATATTAAAACATAGCATTTTGAAAACTACGTTTTATATTGAATTGAACGTATTGATTTAAAATATCAATTGCATGGGTAGGTTGAGTTGCATTAATTTAAACATACATAACATTGTTTTATAACTGATTTGAAAGCATGCATTTAGGAAAAAGAAAGTTAAAAGTCATGGTAACATAAGAACCCATTAGACTAGACTTGTCTCTTCGTGTGCGATAAGTATGACTATGAAAATGATTGAGAGATTAACTATGCGTCCTCCTCGGGTTGAAAATCCCTAAACATCATGGGGAAGCAATGTGTAGGGTTCTACAACCTTATCGGTGAAAGCCCAAAAACTTGTAGGGTTGTGTGATAGTCATATGAGTCAATTAGAGTGGATGACATTTTTAATATATCAATTTGAATGTTAAAAGATTGCATTGAATGAATGTTTTGAGAAAAGATGACTTTAAATCGTGAAATAGTTATTTTAAATTTTATAGGATTTATTTATTTGTTGAAAATAGTTTTAAACTGTGGTTAATGACATTGATTTTTAAATGGTTTGAATACGAACATGCATGCATTTTTATAGAAATGACATGAATTTCAAATCAAAACAAATTGATTTAAATTGATTTAAAAAAGAATCAATGTTAGGTGAAGAATGAAGTATGGTCCTAGATAGTGTGGATATAGGTTGAGTTAACTATTCTAACGGCTAGACTTATTTGCTGAGCGTAAAGATCATTATGTAGATTATTTATATTTTTCAGATAACGAGAACGTTCACTAAGACGGTAAAGCAAAAAAAAGTAAATTTAAAGACGATAAAAAAGCATAGGCAAAACCATCGAGGTAGATGGTTTTCTTTTGCATTGGAACCGGGATAGATAGTTTAGAAATTTTATAAACTCTTTTTGAATGGTCATGTATGTCTGACCTATTTTGTTTGTCATAGTTTCCGTTCGAAAACTCTAATAATTATGTACATATAGAAATGTTTAATGCATACATATTTGGAAAGTTAGTCTGGAATATGTATATTGTTTGGAATTATATGGAAATATCTTATTTTAATATTCTAAGTACAAGAAAGACGAGATTAATTAAAAATACAAATGTATCCATACAAATTGAAAACTCATAATTTGTTATCATTTCCCACCTCGAGAATCCTAATCGTTGGAACTCGTCGGGTCGGGTCCTGACAGTTTGGTATCAGAGCTATACATAATAGTTCTAACTAGTTGGGTGAGTTTGTAACACCCGGGGTTTTTTTTGTTAAATTAAATAAAATGATAGGTAATTGTTTAATACATAATTGTTTTAAGTAATTAAGTAATTTAAAAGAATAATAAAATATGTTGTTTTAAGTACTTGAGTTTTAATTAATTAAAATGTAAAGTAAAGTAAAGAAATTTAATTGAAAATTGAGACGGGGATTAGGTTAATTTAATAACGAGATTTAATGAAATTCGTATTGGTCGGAAATACGGGAGGGCAAAATGGTAAATGAGGATTTAATTAATGGTTAGTTTTAATTATTATTATTATTATTATTATAAAAATAAATAAATAAAACATAAAAACAACAGAATGGCCGAAGCCATTCTGTTGCTCGATTTCCCGAGCGCGAGGGCAGGGCAGGGGAGACGCGCGACGCGAGCGACGATCGACGGCCGTTCACCGGCGACTCCGGCGTTCTCCGGCCAGACGACGGCGACGAGAGGTTCCGGCTTGTCTCTGCGCACGAACCGACGGTAAGGTTCGGTTTTCTCCCCTGTTTTGGTTCTGTTCAAGGCCGACGGTGACGAGCCGGAATTGGTTCCGATCACCGGCCGTTTCGGGCGATTTTGGCCTGAGATTGTTGGGTAGAGGGCTGGCAATAATCGCCTGGCTGTGAAGAGCCCAATTTGGGCAAAATACAGTGAAGCCCTTTTTAGGGCATTTCGGGTTTTGGCTTGTAGTTCGGGATTTTTGGTTAGTTTATGTTAACTGAGGGTATAGGTAGTTGATTGGGGTGGAATTGGAGGATAATTGATGGAAAATCGAAAAGGGGGATTTTTCGGGTAAAGGGGCAGCTTGGGTTTTGGGGGTTTTGACCTAGCTACAGTCGTTTGTTTTAAAATTCCTTTTGGCAGATTAAAATAGGTTATTAGAGGAGTACGTGGCCGCTGGAATCGGTCGATTCCGATAACCGACGCGAAAGTTACGTGCGTTTGAAGTTTCGGGTCGGTTTTTACCGAACCCAATTTAGTGGCCCGTTTAGTTAGATTTGAATTGGATTAAGCTAGAAATAGTAGTTTGAGAGTAATTGGTGGATGTAGGCTTAATTTTAATGGTTTGATGAATATTTGTCGTAGGTCGAGCCGTACGTGGATAGGGAACCGAGAATCCTCAGTAAGCTAGGACGCCAGGTAAGTAGAGGACGTTTGTGTTTTGCCTTCGGGCCTACACCACGGAACGGTAGGTTTGTTGTTTGTTGTTTGGTTGTCTTCTTTGTTGGTTGAGCATTGTTAGTTGATTGCTTTGCTTTGTTTTGGTCTGGTTAAGTATTTGCGCGACTTGCATCATAGTGTGAAATGCATCGTAGTTTATAGTCTCGGGGGATGTTTGTTTGTTTGGTATTGTATTGTTGACTTGTGTTGTTGTGTTGATGGTTTCGTGTGGTATTGCATATCTGTGAAACATGCATCGTGAGCTACAGTACGCTACGCTAGAGATGAGTGTTCTGCATGGTTTGGTTGTGAGCGTAAACGTAATCAGATAAATAATGTGCCTTGTCGGGATACGGTGCTGGCAGTAGCACCCCGAAGGGTAAATAATGTTCCTTGTCGGGATACGGTGCTGGCAGTAGCACCCCGAAGGGAACTTGAGATCTGGAATAGTGTGCCTTGTCGGGATACGGTGCTGGCAGTAGCACCCCGAAGGGAACTCTATGAAGGATGGTTGGCTAAAATACGTAAAGGTCGTGAGTATGAATTCCTAGACGGTCATAGGATTCTACGATCGACGAGGGAGATTATGCATGGCCATCCTAGACGGTTATGGGATGTGAGCTAGCTGGTCTTGCTCTGGTGATTTTGAGTTTGGCCGTCCTATACGGTTATGGGATGTGTGCCTACTCAAATCACACGGCTTATGAAACGACTAAAATAACGAACAGCAAACGAACACAACTGAGAGTTAGAAACTGCATTGTGTTAGGTTGATTGCATTGTGATGTTGTTGAGTTGCATTAGGAAGTTGTGTCGTTGCGTTGCGTTGTTGTGTTGAGCGTGTGTGGGTGGTTGTGTTAGGGTTGTGTGAGAGTGATGTGTGGATTGTGCTTGTTTATATTTATTATTCTCTACTTGCTAAGCGTAAGCTTACGTGTGTGTGTGTGTTCTGTGGTGTAGGTGACGACAGCAGTACAGGTTAAAGCTTCGAGGAAAGCTAGGATTGGGACGCAGTCGTTGATGTACGCGGTATGCCGGTGCGGGCAGTTGTCGGGGCGTCTCGACCATGGTCTTCGGAGATGTGGGGTTTAATATTTTGGTGGTTATTGTAAATGTTTATTGTTGTATATAGTTAAGTTAAGGGTGATGTATCGCCCTGTATTGTGGACTTTCTTCATTTAGGGATGTTAGTATTCTAGTTTCTCCTTGCTACTATTTGAAGATTTTGTTGGAAGGTTGAGTAGATAATTGAGTAGAGTATTCTGGATTTGGTTGGGAATTGATTTGTGTGCAGGTATTTAGCGTTTGGAGGCGCCATTTTCAGGCGTTACTTTGCCGAAATTTTCGGGAAGGACGCCGTGGTGCTTAGAGGTTAGGATTAAGGGAAATTAGCGAGTCTAGGCTTAGTTTAAATCATGTTTCAACGTGGGTTTTGGTTAGCAAAGTAGCGCTCCGAGCCAGGGTGGGTTCGGGGGCGTTACAGAGTTAGTAACTATGTTTAGAATGCCTCTAATATTACCTTGGTAGTGAACGTTGATTTATTGTAGATGGAGAGTGGAGACTCTACTAATAGAGATGATACTCGAGATGATAACATAGCTGAAATGCGAAGAGCTATCATAGCCTTAACTGATATTGTTAATAGAAATATTACTCAACAGAGCAATGATAGAGTTGAAAGTACGGAGTCAATAGAAAAGAAGTTTGATATGGTGGGAATTCAGAATGAATTCCAAAGTCAAGTTGGCCGTAAATCAACTGATGATAAGGTAGATAAGTGGGGGAATCAGACTAAGGTATCTCTAGGTAGCCAATGTGGTTGGGACCAATTAGAAAGTGTCTTCTTGGAGAAGTTATTTTCTGAGTATGTTACACAAGCAAAAGCTAAAGAATTCTTAGAACTGGTTCAAAAGGATACGATTGTTTTGGATTACCAAACCAAGTTTGATGAGTTAGCAAAGTATGCAGGCCAGTTTATTCCCGATGAAGCTGCTAAGGGCCAAAGATTTGAGCAAGGCCTTATATCGAGTATTTCTAACAAACTCGTAGGTTTAAAGATTGAGTCTTATCTAGATATGGTGGAGAGGGCTATGTTAATTAAACAAAAGTTGGTTGCAGGCAAAGATGAATGGGAAGCCCTGAGAAAAACTAAGGAAAAGATAAACTAAGTAAGGTAATAATTTATAGTGATCGTAGTTTAGGGAAGCAGTTTGATGTAAAACTGAAATGATGATACAGTAGACCAGGTATAAATTGATGTGTTGAGGATCTTAAAATAAGAAGTTCATACATTGGAAAGTATAACCTAATACAACTTTGAGGAAGTATGAACATTACATTTTTTAGTTTACTATTAGAGGAATATAACTTATGAGATATTAGTTAGGAATAGATAGAGACCAAATTCTAGTTGACGAATTCTTAAATTTTTAGACTATAACATACCAAAGAAATTGAGGAGCTTAGATATGGATTTGTTTCTATCAATCATTAATTGAGAAAATATGGAAGTTGGATTTCATTCGAAAATCAATATATCTTGAGGAATATAGACAATTGAAGAAATGTTCAGAACTTTACGTTTGAGTTTATATTTGGGTCAATAAGAAGTGTTTCAATTATAGAGAATGAGACAAATTAAGAATTGGGAATGATTTCTTTTTTGTTTAAAAATATAAAGGTTAAGTTGTTAAGACTATAGTTGATCAGATTCAAGCTAAGAGTTTTAAGCATGAGATTACCTTCAAAATGGTAGTTAGAACGATCATTGTTTGAGGAACCAGAAAGATGAATTGTGATTGAGAAATGTTTTAAACTTTGAGAAGATAGGCTGATATAATTGAAATAAGACATTTAAGTATGAAGTTATTTTTAAGAATTTAGTTTATAAATGAACCATGGTCAGAGATTTCGAGGATATGTTGACAATATAGTTGACCATATATAGCATTGAGGACTTTAGGTATGAAACTGTATATGAATAGTTAATGAAATCGCTTGAATGCCCAAAGAAGTATGTGAATTGGAATTTAATTGATGAAATATTGAAATTACTAAGGACATATATGATTTAAGTAGTTGATAATTAATTTTTGGAGTTATATATATAATTTGAAAATGTGTGAAGTTGTGAATTTGTTATGAAAGGTTACATTATTTATTTGGTAATAGTGATTAGGAGTAGAGTGAATGATGAAAAATATGAAATTAGAAGAGTGAAAGGAGTTAGAGGTAAATTTCGGGACGAAATTTGTATTAACGGGGGGAGAATGTAATGGTTCAAATTTTTAAATTTAAAAATGTAATCGAGTATATTTATATTTAAAGAATGTATAAATATACGTTTGAGAAGTTGTATTGAAGAAAAAATACGTCAAAAAGTAAAAAATGTGGCCGATCGATCGCCCCTTTTCAATTTTAAATGTACAAACAAATTCAATTTTTTCATATTAAAATTTATCTAATTTGGATTAGATTAACGTTAATTGAATTTAAAGATTTATTAAATTCGATTTGATTTTATAGTAATAAACCAAAGTTTTGAAGGGCAAAATAATATTTTTCAATAAATAAGAATGTTTTAATGGGAATTAACCATTAAACCACTGTAGCAAAGGGTTAAGTGGAAAAATTGCTATGGTTTTATGTGGAGAAAAAGAAAGGAATAGAGAGAGAGAGAAAGAGAAAAGAAAAGAAAGAAGAAAAAATGAAAAGGAAGAGAGAGAGAGAGAGAGAGAAGAAAAGAAAAACTGAGGGAAGTAATGGAAAAAAAGAGAAGAAAATGAAGGGAAAAAATAATTTTCGTCAATCTGTCTTTTAGAGAAAATTGTTCAGCTTGTTGAGATGATCATTTTGGTGGAAAAATTGATAGATTCAGCGGAGATTTTTGGTTAAAGTGAAGGAACTGACAAGTCGGTAAGTAAATCTAACAGTTAAAATAGTTAGTTTATGCTTTATTGCATTACTAGGTGGAGATAGTTTACATTTTTGTCTTGGTTCTAAATAGGTTTAGAGATTATTGTGATTTGGTTGAGATTGGATGAATGGAAGTGATAAATTGATTTGGTTTTTATACAAATTGGACAATGAATTGTGAAAATTTATTTATTTCTTATTTTATTGAAATATTAAAACATAGCATTTTGAAAACTACGTTTTATATTGAATTGAACCGATTAATTTAAAATATCAATTGCATGGATGGGTTGAGTTGCATTAATTTAAACATGCATAGCATTGCTTTATAACTGATTTGAAAGCATGCATTTAGGAAGGAGGAAGTTGAAAGTCGTGGTAACATAAGAACACATTAGACTGGACTTGCCTCTTCGTGTGTGTAGCACCCGGTTCTATCGAACCAGCTCTTTTATAATTAATGGTATACACCTGATTAATCTATAATTTAAGTAGGGTTATTAAATGACTAGACAAGGGCACTAGAGTAAATTTACAATTTTCAAAGGTGGATAACATATTTAAGGAAAGAGGGTTGGGTTTAATGCATTGTAGCCGCCACCAATTTCATACTTTTCCTTTTCGGGTTTTCAGCTCAAGCAGCCGAGCTCTCTAAGCGATTTTCCTCGCCCGATTCTTCTTCAACTTAGGTAAGTTTTCCTCATTTCTCTTAAGATATAGTGGCTAGTTACTTGTGGGAGTACAATGTGAGGATTTTGAAGATGCTGAGATTGAGCGTAGGTTCGGGTTCTTAGAGATAAATGGGATTACCCGGGTAGCAGAGTTTCAAATCGGGTTCCTCAATCATATTATTGATTTTTGGTAAGGTTTAGTGAGTGTTAGATTAATGTATTGTCATAAACTTAGGTAAGCGAGCTTTTGGAGTAGTTGAAACCGAGCATCACCAGGAGAGCCAGGTAAGTAAAGTTTGTTTGTGCCTTCCGGCCTACATCACAAAACATTAGGGTTTGTTTGCTAGAATGTGTTGGTTGTCATGCATCATGTTTTAAAAATGTTCGAAAATGAATTTGAATGCATGTCAGCATGGTAAGGATTGAACATATTGAAACAGTTATGTGAATCAGTTTTACTGTTAAGGGAACTAATCCGCCCCTTAATGAGACAATGGATATTTATACTTTGGGAGAATTGATCCAACTTCCAATTTCACAGGGGGATCTGAACATGTGAATCAGATTTACTGTTAAGGGAACTAATCCGCCCCTTAATGAGTCAGTGGATGTTTATACTTTGGGAGGGTTGATCCGACTCCCAATTTCACAGGGGGATCTGAACAGAAACGAAGAATGAACAACTGAGTTGAGAAAGTAGAAATTGCATGTTTAGGAATTTATATTTCAGTGTTTCATTTCATTACTGCTTTACTTACTTAGCATTAGGCTAATAGATGAGTTTTATGATGTAGGTGAAGAAGTGATAGCAGGTGTGTTTACTGAGTCTGCTGAGGACTAGTTTGGTTTTGGAGTGCATCTTTGTAACAACCTGGCAGCTGATGGGGCGGTTTAACTGATGTCAGTTGGTGTGAAGGTTCAGTTGACAACGTTTCAATTTTAGTGTGTTGAGTTTTCATGACAGTAGTAGTTTTCAATATTTTGAATATGTTTCTTTTTTGAGCTTTCTGATAATAGTATTTTGGTTAGGCTTAAATGTTGATTTTACTGAAATTGAGTAATGTAAGGATTTGAATTATTCTAAATGGTTTCAGTGAAGTAAGCTCGTCCTTCTCGCAGCTAGAGATGTTTTTGTATGAAATTTGAGTAGTTGAAATATCCTTCTACTTTCTGTTGAGTGTCCTGGAATCACTTAGGGTCAGGGGTTTTGAATGTCTTGAGTAAAGTTTGCAAGTTCAACCATCGGTGAATGGAGTTCACCGGTGGATGTTGTGTGTTTTGTTCGTTGTTAGACATTGACGAATCGAATCATCCGGCTGACGTCACCGGATGATGTCGAGTATTCTTCGTCACCGGATGATGTCGAGTATTCTTCGTCACCGGATGATGTCGAGTATTTTACTCACCGGATGATGTTGGGCATTATACTCACCAATGGATGTCGTGTGTAAATCCATCGGATGATGTAGGAATGTCTTTTGTCGTTTAGTGACCGGTGGATGTCGTGTATTAATCCACCGGAAGATGTAGGAAGTGTTTGTCGTCTAGTCACCGGTGGTTGCAGTATAACGTCGATCATCCGGCTGACGTCATCGGAAGATGTAGTGAATACTTTGTCGTTTTGTCTCCGGATGATGTCTTCTATTTTCTGCTTCAGCCCCCCCCCTCTTTGTTGACTTTGTTCAGCGGGCGATGCGTTTGACTTTTGAAATTTTGAAGTATTTTGCAACTCAAACCTTTATTCCTTTTGACTGATTATTTCTTAACATTTCAACTGATTAATCAAGCATCGTACAATAGTTTTGTTTAACTCTATTTTTACTCAAATGATTTCCGCTGCAAGTTTTAAAAGGTGTGAGGTTTTAGAAAATATCAAATTATGACTTTCAAGCGAAGTTTCAAATTTGAATCAGAGTTTCCGAGTCATGTGCAAGTCTTGTGTAACGAACCGGGTTTATATAATCTGGGGTATTACAGTGTGCGATAAGTATGACTATGAAAATAATTGAGAGATTAACTATGCATCCTCCTCGGGTTGAAAATCCCTAAACATCATGGGGAAGCAATGTGTAGGGTTCTGCAACCTTATCGGTGAAAGCCCAGAAACTTGTAGGGTTGTGTGATGGTCATATGAGTCAATTAGAGTGAATTACATTTTTGACATATCAATTTGAATGTTAAAAGATTGCATTGAATGAATGTTTTGTGAAAAGATGACTTTAAATTATGAAATAGTTATTTTAAATTTCATAGGATTTATTTATTTATTGAAAATAGTTTTAAACTGTGGTTAATGACATGGATTTATAAATGGTTTGAATACGAACATGCATGCATTTTTATAGAAATGACATGAATTTCAAATCAAAACAAATTGATTTAAATTGATTTAAAAAAGATTCAATGTTAGGTGAAGAATGAAGTATGGTCCTAGATAGTGTGGATATAGGTTGAGTTAACTATTCTAACGGCTAGACTTATTTGCTGAGCGTAAAGCTCATTATGTGGATTATTTATATTTTTTAGATAACGAGAACGTTCACGAAGACGGTAAATAAAAAGAAAGTAAATCTAAAGACGATAAAAAAACATAGGTAAAACCATTGAGGTAAATGGTTTTCTTTTTCATTGGGACCGGGATAGATAGTTTAGAAATTTTATAAACTCTTTTTTGAACGGTCACGTGTGTCTGACCTATTTTGTTTGTCATAGGTGCCTTTAGAAAACTCTGATAATGATGTACATATAAAAATATTTAATACATACACATTTGGAAAGCTGGTCTGGAATATGTATATTGTTTGGAATTGTATGGAAATATCTTATTTTAAGATTTCAAGTACAAGAAAGACGGAATTAATTAAAAATACAAATGTATCCATGCAAATTGAAAACTCATAATTTGTTATCATTTCCCACCTCGGGAATCCTAATCGTCGGGGCTTGTTGGGTCGGGTCCTGACAAATCACCCTAATTAAGATTCAATCAAATTGATTTCCTCAATTTAAACTCAATTAACCCTAAATTAAATGGATTCTAACGTAAGAGATTTAAATCAAAAATCAATTTCCTTCCATAAATACAAACAGAAATCATCAGCAACTAAATCTCAATTAACATTTATAATTTGGACCAAATTACACAATCAACAATCTATGAAAATAATTTTGCCCTAATTTCCAGCCAATATTTCTCAAACTTAAATAAATCAAATTTTTCCAATTTTGTTTTGAAATTTATTCAATTAGAAGGTTAGAGTCGTACACCCTATCAAAAGAAAGAATTAAGGGAACTCCCCTATAATTGAGTGCTCAGTGATGAAGAGAAACACACCAACATAACAAATTCTCTCAAGTTCTGAAAACCATAGAACAATGGGAGTTCTTACCTCGCCAGACCTCCGACAACCACAAACCACTCAGTTGCGATCAAAATTCTCTGAGGAAGAGGAATCACAGCTTCGTTCGACTTCACACTCCACCGACAAAATCCCTCTCGACCAAGCTTCATTTCGCGATAGAAGAAAACTCCTTCCGATCAAGCAACCTCCCCTTAGAGGCATCAAATTTCTCTCTCTCTCTCTCTCTCTCTCTCGACAAAACTCACACAGGTGAAGAAGAAGAAAGAAGAAATGGTTGTTCAGAATTTTTAATTTAAACTAAACCAAACAACAAGTCAGAACCGAACCAGACTAGTGAACTAAACTGGCCCAGTTGACCCAATCGGCCTGATCGACCCAAACTCGTTCATATCAAATCGGATACTTTTGGATCATTTGAGACTTCCAAATTGATCCAAAATCCAACGCTAGGATTTTATTGGTAAGGAATTTCCTACCCTCATTAGTTTCAAAAAGATTATTTTAAGATGAACGAAGAATTTTAAACCTCCCTAATTTTTAGGAAAAGAAAATCAATCAAACGCTCAGAAAAAGTACCTAAAATCATATTCCCTCTCTCTCTCAGAAACCAAATAAGTAAAACACTAGGTTTTCAATGTTTTTGGCCTTAGGCCCTACATCACAAAATATTTATTAATTATTTTTTTAAAAGTATTTTATTATTCAATTTTGTTATTACTTGGACACGCATGTATAGGCATTAACTTAGGAATGTAGAATGATAAAAACGATAGGTTATAATGTATGCGAGTATGAAATGCATGAAAATGAATGGATTTGATGGAAAGCATGAAAAGGCTAATGAAAGCCTGAACGCATGAGATGGGTAAGGAATGTCTGAACGCATGGTTATAAATTGAGATGGCTAATGAAACTTTATGTGGGTTAGAAACCGTTAGTTTTCTGAAAGCTTGTGTAACACCCGGCATTTTTGCCACGTGGTCATTTAAGCGGGATAAATTGTATATTAATACAATAGATATTTTCTTTTATTTGTTTGGACGTTTAATTGGAAAACCAAACCTTGTGTAATCAAAACAAACCAATTTGATTAAAAACCAATGGAAGGGCAAATGTGGAAGTAATTAAGGTTGGTGGGAGAAATCAAATAGATGATTGACACTTGTCCAAAACTTGTTATGGAAGCCAAGATCATTTTTCCTTCTCTTCCTCCTACGTGAGACATTTCACTCTCTGCTCTCTCTCATTTTCCTCTCTGCTTCTCTCTTTCGGTTGAAGAAAACCAACGCAAGGAGTTTCTTCCTTCTCTGATTTTCCTCCTGCTTTTCGGTCTAAGGTAATCATCTTAGATAGAAAACGATTTTAGTCTATTTATTTGCTAGTTTCGTGATGTTTTAGGGTTAATGTCCGTTTATGCATGCTATAGGTTCGTGAACCACGGTGCTCGTGCGTTCAAGCTTACTGCATTTCGGACCACAGGTAAGTTCATGCATCTACGTTGGCCCTTAAGGCCCTACAACTCGGAGGTACTAGGTCTGGTTCGGGTAGATAGGTTTTAGGTTATGTTTTAAGTTAAACGTGTTTCCGTTATATTCTGTTTCCTGTTGTATTCATTCTGTCATCTGTGAATGTTAAGTTTAAGCATTTCACTTATTCATGCATACAAGTTTCCTGTAAAATCATGCAAATGTTTTCAGCACCGGTTTTGAAGTAAGTAAGATAAAATCCTGTAAAGAAAATGTATGGTTAAGTGTGGACGAGGACTGGCATCCTGTCAAGTACTTCTGTTATGTCTTGAAAGTGGCATGTACATCCTGTTGCGCCAGCTCCTTCTCCCATTTATACCTTTCCTGTCCAGTGAAACGCAATGTTAAGTAATGTAATGTTCACGTATTTCAAAAGTCCATGCATCACTGCATTGCATTTCATATTCTTATTGAGCTATAGGCTCATAGTTGAACTCCTGTTGTAGGTATGGATTTTCCAGATGAGGAGCTTGATCCTCAAACTGACGAGTTGATGTAGTTGGGGGAGGAGCTCACGGGATGGTTGCTGCAGCCAGACAAATCCTGTCCCGAGGTTTAAGTATTCAAAGTAAAGTCTATGTCTGTAAACCCTACTGGAATTCTGTGTTTGGTTTTTAAACTATGTTAGGATTCTGTATTTTTGGTTGTTGAAAACTCTGTAGAAAATTCTGTTGGATATAGATAATGTAAGGTATTCTGTTGGTTAAGCTTTCTCTTGTTAAAACCTCTGTATTCGACAGTTGAACTATGTTTTGAAGTATTCTGGAATTCGTTTGGAATATTTTCTGTTAGTCTGTGCATGGACAGCTTCTGGTTTTAGAGCTATCCATGTAGTGTGATTTTTCTTAAGTTTCTGTCATGTTAGAGCCATCCATGTAATTTGTTTTTCCTTAAAATTCCGTCGTGTTTTTCCCGATATGTTAAAAAATCATGTTTTGAATCGTTTCTGAAGTTTGAAGTTTTCATACATTCTGTTTCCACAACTTTTGTTTTTATGTAATCATGTTAAAAGTTGCCAGTTTTGTCTTTTAAATTTTTAGTCATCCGGTCACTATTCACATTTTTAACAAATCCGGTCACTGTTCACATTTTTAGTCATCCGGTCACTGTTCACATTTTTAACAAATCCGGTCACTGTTCACAATTTTAGTCATCCGGTCACTGTTCACATTTTTAACAAATCCGGTCACTGTTCACATTTTAGTCATCCGGTCACTGTTCACATTTTTAACAAATCCGGTCACTGTTCACAATTTAGTCATCCGGTCACTGTTCACATTTTTAACCAATCCGGTCACTGTTCACATTTTTAGTCATCCGGTCACTGTTCACATTTTTAACAAATCCGGTCACTGTTCACAATTTTAGTCATCCGGTCACGGTTCACATTTTTAACAATCCGGTCACTGTTCACATTTTTAGTCATCCGGTCACTGTTCACATTTTTAACCAATCCGGTCACTGTTCACATTTTTAGTCATCCGGTCACTGTTCACATTTTTAACCAATCCGGTCACTGTTCACACTTTTAGTCATCCGGTCACTGTTCACTTTTTGTCTTATTCTCATTATCCATTATTCACATCCAGCTTAAATGTGTTTTCCAGTTTCACTTCCAGAGAAGGTTTATACTCTCTGTTAAGGTTTTAAAAGTATAAAGTTTAAAAAAAAAAATATGTGCCCGTTTTCTGCAAATGTCCCGGAGTGACGGCTCGGTTCTCGGATCCCGATCGGGTTCGGTTTCGGGTCGTCACAGTAATGGTATCAAAGAGATAAGGTTTTAAAACCGATTCTGTGAAATGTCTGGTTGCGCAATCCGCCACGTGAGATCGCTCCACCAACTGTAAGTGTTTAAATTCCTGTAAAAGTTTTGTTTATTAAATTAGGTTATTCTGTTATTCTTATAGGACTATCTTAGAAATGGTGAGAGGACATCAGGAAGAATCCAGTGAGAGCTCTCGGGCCATAGATCGATTGACAGAGCTGGTGGGAGTACAATCCCGCATGGTTGATCGAATGATGGCCAGAGAAGACGACAGAAACAATAACCATGGAAATAACAATCGTGATAATGCACCGCGAGACAATAATGGAGACAGATTCCGGCGACTTCAGCCACCCTCATTTGATGGGTTGTCTACAAACCCGACCTGTGCTGAAACCTGGATTCGAACTATGGAGAAGATGTTCAGTTATGCAGAAGTAGAAGACAACAAGAAGGTTACTTGTGCCGCGTTCCATCTCACTGAAAGTGCTGGATTCTGGTGGGATGCAGTACAGTCGTCTACAGTGGCATTGAGCTGGGAAGGGTTCAAGGGGATTTTCTACGATAAGTACTTTGACCGAGGAGTGAGAAAGGAGAAGTTACTTGAGTTTTCTCGGCTGCGACAGTATGGATCTGTGGCCGAGTATGTTCAGAAATTTGAGTCGCTATCCCGATATGCAACACACATGGTGGCCACTGATGAGAACAAGGTGCACCAGTTTATTCAAGGTTTAAAGATGGACCTTCTGCGAGGAATCACGACTGGAGGTTTTGATGAGGCACCATATGTGAAAGTGGTGGCCAAGGCTTATCAACTGGAGGCCTTAGAAATAAAGTCCCAGAGACAGAGAGAACCACCGAGAGGAATTATAAGAAATACTCCTCAACAACAACAACAAAAGATTCAGAATGTACATCCTCAACAGCAACAGAACAGGGGCATTAAAAGGCCCAATGAGACCCTTACTTACCAGGACAAAGGGAAGAGACCTATGGGAGCTCCTCAGCCTCCTGTCTGCCCACGTTGCCAGAAGAATCATACAGGAGACTGCAGGCTCTTTACTGGTCAATGTTTCCGGTGTGGTAAAGAAGGCCATCAAGTCCGGAATTGTCCGGTGCCTGACACAAGGCCGGTTGGTGCTATGCCTAGAGTGTTTGCAATGATGGAGGACGTCGATAATGCTGATCAGCACACAGCAATTACAGGTACAATATTAGTATGTAATGTGCCTGCTTATACCTTGTGGGACACGGGGGCCACACATTCGTTTGTGGCCATGGACTTTGTAGTCAGACAAAAATTTTGTAGTACGTCCTCAGATCAGCCCTACAGCGTTATGCTACCGTCCGGAGAGTTTATGCACTCTGAGCAGGTTGTACGGGGTGATATAGTGTCAGTGGGAGACCAGAAATTTTATGCCGATCTTATCGTCATCGGTATGAAAGGGTACGATGTCATTCTGGGGATGGACTGGCTATTTAGACATTATGCCACCATCAACTGTAGGTCCGGGCTTGTGTCATTTAAGCGCCCAAATGAAGTAGAATTCTCTTATCAGGCAGTACCGAAGAAACACCGTATGCTTGTGATATCTTCCTTGAAAGCTCAACGACTAATGAAGTCAGGATGCATCGGATTTCTTGCCCACGTTGTGGATGTTCAAAGGCAAAATGAGGTGGAACTTCAAAACATTCCGGTAGTCCGGGACTTCTCAGAGGTTTTCTTAGATGACTTACCGGGATTGCCACCTGATCGTGACATCGAGTTTGAAATCGATGTGTATCCTGGTGCGGAACCAGTATCGAAGAATCCGTACCGTATGGCACCAATTGAACTGAAGGAGTTGAAGGCTCAGTTGAAAGAATTAATGGACAAGGGTTTTGTGCGCCCTAGTTTCTCTCCGTGGGGTGCTCCCGTCTTGTTTGTCAAGAAGAAGGATGGGTCCCTACGGATGTGTATTGACTACTGTGAGCTGAACAAGTTGACTATCAAGAATAAGTACCCGTTGCCAAGAATTGACGATTTGTTTGATCAGCTACAGGGGGCTCGGGTATTTTCTAAGATTGACTTACGCTCCGGCTATTACCAGTTGAAGGTCAGAGCTGAGGATATTCCAAAGACTGCCTTCAGAACCCGGTACGGGCACTACGAGTTCTTGGTGATGTCGTTCGGGTTGACTAATGCTCCGGCAGCATTTATGGACCTAATGAACAGGATATTCCATGATGTCTTGGATAAATTTGTGATCGTTTTCATCGACGACATTCTGGTTTATTCCAGGAGTGTGGCTGAGCATGAGAAACACTTGGCTATGGTACTGTCAATCCTAAAGCAACATCAATTATATGCCAAGCTGTCAAAGTGTGAGTTCTGGTTAAACAAGATTAATTTCTTGGGCCACGTGGTGTCTGCTGAAGGAGTATCTGTGGACCCAGCCAAGATTCAGGCTGTGAGGGATTGGCCCAGGCCGAGAAATGCAAGTGAAGTACGAAGCTTTATCGGGCTAGCTGGTTATTACAGGAAATTCATCAAGGGGTTTTCTGTGATCGTGAAGCCTATGACCAGCTTAACAAGGAAGGAAATCAAGTTCAAGTGGTCTGAAGCATGTGAGGAGAGCTTTCAGACACTTAAGCAGAAATTAACCACTGCTCCTCTGTTAGTATTGCCAGTTGAAGATGGCAAGTTCAGCGTATACTGTGATGCGTCAAAGATTGGCCTGGGATGCGTATTGATGCAAGAGGGTAAAGTGGTAGCATACGCATCAAGACAGTTGAAGAACCATGAACAAAACTACCCTACTCACGACCTTGAGTTAGCGGCAGTTGTATTTGCGCTGAAAGTATGGAGACACCACCTATATGGACAGTCATGTGAGGTGTTTTCTGACCACAAGAGTTTGAAGTACCTCTTTACTCAGAAAGAGTTGAATATGAGACAAAGGCGGTGGTTAGAATTTGTGAAAGATTACGATGTTGAGATCAAATACCATCCTGGTAAAGCTAATGTGGTAGCTGATGCACTGAGCAGGATGCCAGCTACCATGCAACCAGTTATGTCGGCCGTATCAATGTCTTTGAGGACGGAGATACAGAAGTTCGATATGGAGATGGTTTCTGGGCTATCGGCCATACTAGCAGATTTGACGCTACGACCCACCGTCCTGGACCGAATTAAAGAAGCTCAGAAGACCAATTCAAAAGAGATGGCTGATATGGTGAGCAAAGTACCAATGGCTTCTTCCGATTTCAGTTATTCGGGAGATGGAGTTCTAAAGTTCAAAAACAGATGGTATGTTCCGAAAGACGAAGAGCTACGGAAGCACATCTTATCGGAAGCCCACTCATCTCCTTTCTCTGTGCATCCTGGAAGCACGAAGATGTACCAGGATTTGAAACTTCACTTCTGGTGGCCGAATATGAAGAATGAAGTGGTAAAATATGTGGAGTCTTGTATGATATGCCAACAGGTCAAAGCTGAACATCAACGACCAAGTGGAACGCTTCAACCTCTTCCGATTCCCGAATGGAAATGGGAGAACGTTACAATGGACTTCGTTGTTGGTCTGCCAAGAACAGTCAAAGGCCATAATAGCATTTGGGTCATAGTGGACAGATTAACGAAGTCGGCCCATTTTCTACCTGTGAAGACGACGTTCACCATGGATCAGTATGCCGAGCTGTATATTAGAGAGATTATTAAGCTGCATGGCATTCCTGTATCAATCGTCTCAGACCGTGATCCCAGATTCACTTCCAGATTTTGGAAAAGTTTGCAAAGCTCCTTAGGCACTAGATTGGACTTCAGCATGGCATTTCACCCACAGACGGATGGACAATCTGAGAGAACGATTCAGACATTGGAGGATATGCTAAGATCGTGCGTGCTGGAATTTCATGCTCCTTGGAGTAGATACCTGCCACTTGTGGAGTTTCCTTACAACAATAGCTACCAGGCTACGATCGGTATGGCTCCATATGAAGCACTTTATGGCAGGAAGTGTAGATCCCCATTATGTTGGGATGAAGTCGGAGAAACCAAGCTTATCGGCCCCGAAATACTGCAACAGATGTCTGGGGTAATAACGGCGATCAAGCAAAGAATCCAGGCTGCACAAAGTCGACAGAAGAGCTATGCAGACCATCGGAGAAGAGATTTAGAGTTTGCTGAAGGTGATGAAGTATTCTTGAAGGTGTCACCTTTCAAGGGCGTGATGAGGTTTGGAAAGAAAGGGAAGCTAAGCCCAAGGTTCATTGGCCCTTTTCCCATCTTGAAGCGTGTGGGAAGCGTGGCGTACAGACTACAGTTACCTGCGTCTATGGAAGGAGTACACAATGTTTTTCACGTGTCGATGCTGAGGAAATGTGTACGAGATCCAACTCAGATCGTGGAACATGTGGACTTTGATATAATGCCGACGCTGACATATGAAGAAAGGCCCATACAGATTCTGGATACCTCAGTCAAAGTATTGCGCAACAAGGTGGTCCCATTAGTGAAAGTTTTGTGGCGCAATCATAACGTGGAGGAAGCCACATGGGAAAGACAAGAAGATGTTAGAGCCCAATATCCGAACCTCTTTGCTTAGGCAAATTTTGGGGACAAAATTTCTGTTAAGGTGGGTGGAATGTAACACCCGGCATTTTTGCCACGTGGTCATTTAAGCGGGATAAATTGTATATTAATACAATAGATATTTTCTTTTATTTGTTTGGACGTTTAATTGGAAAACCAAACCTTGTGTAATCAAAACAAACCAATTTGATTAAAAACCAATGGAAGGGCAAATGTGGAAGTAATTAAGGTTGGTGGGAGAAATCAAATAGATGATTGACACTTGTCCAAAACTTGTTATGGAAGCCAAGATCATTTTTCCTTCTCTTCCTCCTACGTGAGACATTTCACTCTCTGCTCTCTCTCATTTTCCTCTCTGCTTCTCTCTTTCGGTTGAAGAAAACCAACGCAAGGAGTTTCTTCCTTCTCTGATTTTCCTCCTGCTTTTCGGTCTAAGGTAATCATCTTAGATAGAAAACGATTTTAGTCTATTTATTTGCTAGTTTCGTGATGTTTTAGGGTTAATGTCCGTTTATGCATGCTATAGGTTTGTGAACCACGGTGCTCGTGCGTTCAAGCTTACTGCATTTCGGACCACAGGTAAGTTCATGCATCTACGTTGGCCCTTAAGGCCCTACAACTCGGAGGTACTAGGTCTGGTTCGGGTAGATAGGTTTTAGGTTATGTTTTAAGTTAAACGTGTTTCCGTTATATTCTGTTTCCTGTTGTATTCATTCTGTCATCTGTGAATGTTAAGTTTAAGCATTTCACTTATTCATGCATACACGTTTCTTGTAAAATCATGCAAATGTTTTCAGCACCGGTTTTGAAGTAAGTAAGATAAAATCCTGTAAAGAAAATGTATGGTTAAGTGTGGACGAAGACTGGCATCCTGTCAAGTACTTCTGTTATGTCTTTAAAGTGGCATGTACATCCTGTTGCGCCAGCTCCTTCTCCCATTTATACCTTTCCTGTCCAGTGAAACGCAATGTTAAGTAATGTAATGTTCACGTATTTCAAAAGTCCATGCATCACTGCATTGCATTTCATGTTCTTATTGAGCTATAGGCTCATAGTTGAACTCCTGTTGTAGGTATGGATTTTCCAGATGAGGAGCTTGATCCTCAAACTGACGAGTTGATGTAGTTGGGGGAGGAGCTCACGGGATGGTTGCTGCAGCCAGACAAATCCTGTCCCGAGGTTTAAGTATTCAAAGTAAAGTCTATGTCTGTAAACCCTACTGGAATTCTGTGTTTGGTTTTTAAACTATGTTAGGATTCTGTATTTTTGGTTGTTGAAAACTCTGTAGAAAATTCTGTTGGATATAGATAATGTAAGGTATTCTGTTGGTTAAGCTTTCTCTTGTTAAAACCTCTGTATTCGACAGTTGAACTATGTTTTGAAGTATTCTGGAATTCGTTTGGAATATTTTCTGTTAGTCTGTGCATGGACAGCTTCTGGTTTTAGAGCTATCCATGTAGTGTGATTTTTCTTAAGTTTCTGTCATGTTAGAGCCATCCATGTAATTTGTTTTTCCTTAAAATTCCGTCGTGTTTTTCCCGATATGTTAAAAAATCATGTTTTGAATCGTTTTCTGAAGTTTGAAGTTTTCATACATTCTGTTTCCACAACTTTTGTTTTTATGTAATCATGTTAAAAGTTGCCAGTTTTGTCTTTTAAATTTTTAGTCATCCGGTCACTATTCACATTTTTAACAAATCCGGTCACTGTTCACATTTTTAGTCATCCGGTCACTGTTCACATTTTTAACAAATCCGGTCACTGTTCACAATTTTAGTCATCCGGTCACTGTTCACATTTTTAACAAATCCGGTCACTGTTCACATTTTTAACAAATCCGGTCACTGTTCACAATTTTAGTCATCCGGTCACTGTTCACATTTTTAACAAATCCGGTCACTGTTCACAAATTTAGTCATCCGGTCACTGTTCACATTTTTAACCAATCCGGTCACTGTTCACATTTTTAGTCATCCGGTCACTGTTCACATTTTTAACAAATCCGGTCACTGTTCACATTTTTAACAAATCCGGTCACTGTTCACAATTTTAGTCATCTGGTCACGGTTCACATTTTTAACAAATCCGGTCACTGTTCACATTTTTAGTCATCCGGTCACTGTTCACATTTTTAACCAATCCGGTCACTGTTCACATTTTTAGTCATCCGGTCACTGTTCACATTTTTAACCAATCCGGTCACTGTTCACAGTTTTAGTCATCCGGTCACTGTTCACATTTTTAACCAATCCGGTCACTGTTCACACTTTTAGTCATCCGGTCACTGTTCACTTTTTGTCTTATTCTCATTATCCATTATTCACATCCAGCTTAAATGTGTTTTCCAGTTTCACTTCCAGAGAAGGTTTATACTCTCTGTTAAGGTTTTAAAAGTATAAAGTTTAAAAAAAAAAATATGTGCCCGTTTTCTGCAAATGTCCCGGAGTGACGGCTCGGTTCACGGATCCCGATCGGGTTCGGTTTCGGGTCGTCACAGCTTGAACGCATGATAAGGATTGAAAAATGAGTTCCGTCTAGTATGTAACTTTTAAAGCATGGATTGAATAATGTATGCAATTAAATGCACATGCACATGTTTTTACTTACTGAGTTTATCTCACACATTAGTTTTGTGGTGTTTCTGAGTCTTTATTTGAGGATGAACTGACACTGTTGGAGAATTTTCCAGAGATGGGCGAGCATACAGAGGAGGATGTCGTCGTTGGCTCCGAATATGTGACAGCCCAAAAACCCAGTCCCGATCGGGATCCGAGAGCCAAGCCATCACTCCGGACATTTTAAAACATGACATATTTTTTTTTTGAATTTTACTTTTAAAACTTTAACAGAAAACAGAATCGAAAGAAAGAAAACATATTAATATTTAGGCTATAGAAATGGACGACATAAGACAACATGAAGAAACATAGAAAACCCTAAAAAAAACATTTTACAGAGAGAGAAACTACGATGAATATCAGAATGACAGAGAGAGAACGAGAACTAATTTAAAACTGGGTTACAGGAGTGAATAACAGAAGAAACTAGGAAAAACAGGAAACAGAAATGGACGACTGGGGGAAATAAACAGAATAAAACAGGAAATAAGAATGGAAAAAATGTAAACTAGAAGACATACTGTGGAAGGCTACAGTAGCCGTGGACAATCGGGGGCTGTGGACAATCGCACAGAAGATAGAATTTGTGGACGTTTGAAATAAAAGACCGAAACAGCGGGCACAGGAGGCTGTGGACGTTTGCACTAAAAGACAAAGATAGTGGACACAAAAGTATGTGGACGTTTAAAATCAAAGACCGACTTTTGACTTTTAAAATAACAGGCAAACACTCGGCGAAGTTATCGTGGATGATAACTTTAGGCAAACACTCGGCGAAGTTATCGTGGATGATAACTTTGGACGATAACACATAGCCGAATAAAGGACAGAAATCGAAGGCAAAATAGACCATTATTTTGAAGGCAGAATGAACGTGGACGACTGTTTTACAGAAGAGAATGACAACTGTTTTACTGAAGGCATGGACGACTAACACTTAGCCAAAATACTTAAAAACTCGAAAGACAGAAACTGAAAGGCATAAAAACAGAAGGCGTGGATGTTTAAAATAACAGGCAGACCTTGGACTTTTAAAATAACAAACAGACTCTTGGCGACGTTATCATGGACGATAACTTTGGACGATAACACTTAGCCAAATAAAAGACAGAAAACCGAAGGCAAAATAGACAACCAAAACTGGAGGTAGAATGGACGACTGTTTTTCATAACAGCATGGACGACTGTTTTACCGTAGACGTGGACGACTGTTCACAGAAAAAAATAAACAACTCTTTTACAGACAAAATGGACGATATTTAACAGGGAGACATTAAAGACAGAAAGCATGAAAACAGAAGGCATAAGAATTACAAATTTCACAAAAACCCGATTCAAAACACAGTTTTAAAACATGCATAAAAACATGACAGAAGTTGGAAAACATGACAGAAGTGCAAGAAACCAGACTACATGGATAGCTCTAAAACTCGAGACAATCCATGCACAACCTAAAAGAGGAGAACTCCAAGCAGTTCCAGAATAAATCTAAATATGCATTCAACTGTCAATTATAGAGGTTTAAAAACTTGAACACCAAAACCTATACATTACAAAAACCCCAACAGAGTTCCCAACAGAGTTTTAAAATGAAAACACCAAAATCCCAACAGAGTTTCTGTAATGCCCCGAACCCGCCCCGAGCCCGGTGCGTTACGTTGAAAACAAATCCCGTGTTTAAACGACGTTTAAAAATAATTGAATAAAATTCCCGACTCGGTTTTTGGGTTTTCCGAACCCTCAATTTTCCTTGGAAAGCATGTCTAAAATACTTTGAAATACGTTGGAAAAATGTCGGGTTAAAATGGTTTGGAAAAATTGGAGTTTAAAAAAAAACAAGGAGGGGCGCTGCTGGGCGCCGCGCGCGCGCCACGCGCCCACGCGCCCCTGGCGCGCGCACAGAGCGCGCCTAATGCGCGCTCAGCGCGCGCCCTTGCGCGCCCAAATGGTGTCGGAGGTGATTATTCGCCTCCCGGTGGCGACTAATCACCACCTTCTCTGCCGTTTCCGCCAAAAATCGCCCCAGAGGCGATTGCTCACCTTCCCATGGCGTCCAATCGCCACCCCCTCGGGTTTTTGACCCCAAAACGCCCAAAAACTTGACTTTTTCTCGACTTTTCGACTTTCCTTCACTTTCCTTCACTTTTCTACGACTAAAACACCTCCAAAAATTCCGAAAATTTAAACATACCTTCCCGAAACCTAAACCTTCAAAGCCCATAAAAAATTTTGGAAAACCGACTTCAAAGGGAGAAGTACAAAAATAGCAAAGTTAACCCGACGTTAATTATTTTAAAATCAAAACGAGCGGCATAACGCCTAAAATCTTAAAAACCCAAAACTTTAAATCCAAACACAAAATATATATTTTCAAGTTTCCAAATACAACAACCATCATCCAAAACTCCACCGACTCGAAAACGTTAATATTTAATACGAAAACATTTATAAACACAATGTATCAAAACATAAACAAACCACTATATTTCCTAAACCATAATCCTTTCAAACTATTTACAACACTCCCACAAAATACCCGAAGAAGGATAGTGGTCCAGACGCCCCGACAATGGCCTGCACCGGCGGACTCCGTACTCCTCCGACTGCGGCCTAATCCTGAGTTGTCTCATCGACCTCACCTGTATAACACTCGTCACCTACACCATAGAACACAAAACGTAAGCCTAATGCTTAGCAAATAGGGAAATGCATAATAACATACTAAATGCTCGACTCAACCCTAACATGCAGTTTCTACACACTCTGTTGTTTTCTTTTCGTTTCGGTTGCATTTATCTTTCACTTCCAGGTGAATCAAGTAGGCACACGCCCCCACACAGTCCAGGACGGCCACGCCTTGATCCACGGAGCTAGACTGGAGGCACACGTCCCAACACAGTCCAGGACGGCCAACACGAATCTTCCCCAATCGATCGTAGAATCCTCATTGTGCACTTCAAGCACGAACAGGTCGAGGAATTCATACTCACGACACATTACGTACATTAACAGGGCATCTCGAATAAAATCCCTCGCGGGGTGCTCAACGAGCCACTTGCCCGACGAAGCTATTCTACTCGAGACCAAGTTGCATATCACTTCTTATCTTTCTTCCACATCATCCTCACCACTCAAACATGCAAAAACACGTGATTTCGTAGTTTAGAAAACAATGATGCATGACACCCGATGCATAACGAAAGCAAAACATAACAAACAAACAACCAATCCCTACCGTTCTATGGTGTAGGCCCGAAGGCAACAAACACTCATCCACTACTTACCTGGTTACTGCTCGATACTTTCTCGTTCACTCCGTCCAACAAAATCACACGTTCAATCACCTAAAAATGACGAGAAATCAACTTAGAAGTTTACAAACTCTTAGGGAAATTCTTAACCTAACTAATAGAACTATAACACAACTCCCAACCCGATCTTTACCCCAAAATTGACCGTCTAACTTCAAACGGTCATAACTCCCTCGTTTTGCAACGAATTTTGACGTGCCACCCCAACTCGGAAACCTCTACACGTCTACTATCCATTGAATCACTCAAATCAACCATCCAAACACAAAGGCTAAGTCGGACATGCCAAAACAGAACCGGTGCACTTTAGGGTAAAAACCAATTTTTCACACTTTCACTTCCAATCCTCAATCCAACCACTCCAACAACCTAAACTAAGTCATTCAACAACCAAATCATCAAAATAAGAAAGAAATCTAACATTTCAACTCAAATTTCGGAGGTCAAGAATTAGGGTTTCCAAACCCTAATCAAAATCACTTAAAACTCACTAAAACCTTCAATAAACTTCACTTTAAGTGCATAAAATCAAAACCTACTTATTTTTACCTTGAAATCCCTTGAAGAACTTGAGAGGATGGAGGAGAGGAGGCTCTAGGGTTGCTGGTTCATGGGAGGGAAGACATGAGGAGGAAGATGACTCCAAATTTTACAATTTTATCACTTTAAACAATTAACTTTTTCACCTTTTTGTTTTTACCACCTAAATCTTTATAATTTCACTTTAAACCCTCATTTTCTCCTTTGTCTTCCAACGTGCCATGCCATACATCTCTTCCATTTTCATTCCTTTTATTTATTAAGATTTTTCATACAATTAATGTGTGCAAAAATCCCATTGGTTGTTTTCTCTTTTCTATTTCACTTCAATGCACAACACTAGACTTGCATAATCAAACTCTCCTAACACGTCTAATCTAAGGTTACGCACGTATTAGGAAATTCTTGGGTGTTACAGTTTCCAGACATGAAATTCACTTTAAAACTTAAACCTCGGGACAGAAATATGTCTGACTGCAGCAACCAAACCCATGAGCTCAATCCGCCAATGTAATATCCGGCTTGTACGGACATTTGAATATATTAGATTATATTGATATTTTGATAAAACGCGGCATTTTCAGTAAATATGTCAAATCAGGTCCGTTTTACAAAAAGAAAGCGTCATTACGATCCTAACGACTAATTGGAATTTTAAGGAATTTATGGGAATTTTCGGAGACTAAACACTATATTCCGAGCAATTACCACCATCGTAAAGTAATTGACGTTTTAGTAAAAATAGCGAATGAAGTCCAAATTGCGAACGAACAGTTTTAATAAAGCCCTAGCAATGAATAGGAGTTATTGGCAAAATATGGAGTTTTCGAGAATCCGAATCGTTTGACGATTAACGAAACGAACGACGAAATAAATAGATTTAAGTAAGAAGGGCAAAATAGTAATTTGCAAAGTAATTTTTATAAAAACATCACAAACCCCTCTTTTCTCTTCATTTCTTCTTCTCCTCTGCCCGCGCCAAGAACAGAGAGCGATTTCCTCTCTCGGCCGCCTAGGGTTCCAACGGTTTTCGACCTCCGTTCTCCTCCGTTTTTCCTCCGTTCCTCGTCATTTCTTCTCCTCTCGCTACCCTCGGTATGTAGCTTTAGTCTTGGGTCGTTTATTTCGAGTTTTGGTTCGATTTAGAGTTAGGGTTTAAATTAGGTTTTCATTTAAAACGCGATTTAGGCTTCGTAATTAATAGGTTAGCTATAATTACGTATATATTGAACGTATTGAACGTTATTGGACGAAGAAAAGTCGAATTGCGAAAAAGTTATAAATTGGTAAAATTTCGGGTTTTGGGGAAAGAACTCGTTATCTGAGAATTCGGATTATCGAGCTTTAATTAACGTTCGAAATGCTTTAATTAGCTAAGTTAGAATTTTAGGAAATTCTATAGTTAAGGATTTCGTGATTTGGACGTTTATAGTTTAAATCGGTTCTAACTATGAATATCGTGTTTTCTCACAGACACACGACTCCCGTGGACGAAGCTAGTGATTCAGTGCGCTCCAGGTAAGTTTTCGTGACTTACTTTGACCCAAAGGTCTGCACCATACTCCGTCGTCGTCTCGAGAATACTCGAGGAACTGTTTGTTTTATGTTATTCTGGTTGGGTAGTTAGGTTAGTTGTTTATAGGTTCTGCTTTACTGCCATGAATGTATGCACGTTGGTTGTTTACTTTCTGCTTATATGAACTGTTCATGCATCACGGATTTCAAATGTCATGAAAATGGATTTCCGCACGTGTTTTAAGAAAAGAAAGGTAACCTGTAATTAATGAATGTAATCTGTTTCTGGTTACGCGAGGTGGGGCTCAGGCATGGCTGTAGGGTTTGTGAGCATGTACCCCCCCCCCCCCCATCTAAGTGGAAAGTGGTAGTTCGACCGCAGAATGTATCCTTTCCATTTAGTGGGCTGATATCTCGGTGACAATCTGTCTGTGACGTAATGTATCTGTAAATGTATCTGTAAATGAATCTGAATCTGTAATAGGTACGTTTTCTGAATGGCATACGCACGCATGCATGCATCTGCATTTACATAGCTTACTGAGATTTCAAAATCTCATATGTGTCTGTATGGTGTAGGTAACCTCTTAGGTGATATTGAGCCAGGTGAGGACGACGTTCCTCCTCCTGACGAAGGGTGCAGTTGATGTATGATGGCCGTGGGAGTGCGCTGAGCAGTCGAGGCGCTTTTGACCCGAGGGGATCGTCTACGTATGTATGGACTCTGAGGGTTTTTGGGATATTTTGGTCTGATAACGTTATAGATATTATAGGATGTTTTTTTTTTAGTAATGACGTTTGTTTTGAAATTCTGGAAATGTTTGGGTTGTTAATTTAAATGTTTTGAAATGTTTTGAAAGGGTTTAGGTTGTTACGGATAGGCTCGGTTTTTAGAGCTATCCACGCAGTTGGACTTCGTAAAGTCCGCTGCGAGTCGATTGGGTTTAAGTTATAAGCGTTTGCAATAAAGTATGAAAATGTGATGGAAAATGGGTAGAGAATGAAAGGGGATTTGCTCTCTGGAATCGGATTCCAGAGAGTGAAGCTGAGGAGTTAGCTCTCTGGAAATTCCAGAGAGCTAAGTGTTCTGGTTCTGGAAAGGCACAAGGCGACTGGGCGCCGTGCTGGTCGCTGCATAATGCAGCGACTGGTCGCTGCATTATGCAGCGATCAGGCGCTGCATAATGCAGCGATCGTGCGCTGCATTGTGCAGCGCACATGGCGACCAGGCGCTGCATATAGCAGCGCCCGGTCGCCGCTTCACTTTGAGGGCAGAATTCCAGTTCTGCCCTCCCACTTTTTTCAGATCTGTTTTTAAGTTTTTAATTAAAGTTTTAAATTTATTTTAGTTTGTTTTTAAATGGTTTCAAAGCTTTACTTAATTCCGATTTCAGTTCCGTTTTCGATTTCGCTTTAATTTCCGCGTAAGATTTTATTTAAAGTATAAGAAAGTAATAAGTGAAAAAAAAAAAAATTAAATTAATTATACGGGAAATACGGGTACAGTATTAGGGGTGTTACAGTTATGGTATCAGAGCCCCCGGGTTTTAAAACCGATTCTGTAGACCGCTCGACTGCACAGCCACTACGCGGACATCCTTCATCAACTGTAAGTCTGTTTATAGCTTTGTTTGATTTTATTCCTTAGAGACTATTTGTTTTAAATTTTATAGGAGTTTTATACACTATGACTCGAGGAAGGGATCCTAGAGACGACGCGATGGATCGTCTTACAGACTTGATAGATCGCCAGTCCCAGCATATGGATCGGCAAGCGCAGCAAATTACAGATTTAGTAAATCGGGAGACCCAGCGAGAGACCCAGAGAGCCCAGGATTTAGTGGTTCCTAGCAATCAGGGCATGCAGAAGTTCCAGAGTCTACGACCTCCTGTATTCGAGGGCCAGTCATCGGATCCGACACGTGCCGAGGAGTGGATCCGAGTTATGGAGGATATGTTGACCTATGCCGAGGTAGGGAACGGGAACAAGGTGGCTTATGCTACCTTTCACTTGGCTATGGATGCCCGTTTCTGGTGGGATTCGATCAAGGTGACGACAGACGTATCAGTTATGACTTGGGAGCGGTTCAAGTTTTTATTCTTCGACAAGTATTTCAGCCGTACTGCGAGAGTGGCCAAGAGGAACGAGTTTATGCAGCTGAGACAGACGGGTTCAGTTGCTGACTATATTCGGAGGTTTGAGGCTTTATCGCGATTTGCACCGCGCCTTGTCAGCGATAACGATGAGAAGGTGCACCAGTTTATGGAGGGACTTAATCCGGAGTTACGGATGCACGTTGTGGTCTCAGGTATTATCGACGTACCCTTTTCTGACATCGCAGCTAGGGCTCTGGATATCGAGGCTGCCAGGGCCACTTGTATTAGACCGAGGGAGCCAGCGAAGGGCTTCTTTCGGGAGATTCGTCCTCAGTCGCAGAACCGAGGATTTCAGCCTAGAGCACAGCCGCCCCAGCCACAGCCGAGGGGTGTGAAGAGACCTCTAGAGGGAGGTAACGATCGGGGCAAGGGGAAACAAATTCAGGGAGCTTCTCAGATGCCATGGTGCCCCTTTTGTCAGAAGGAGCACAGTGGAGAGTGTCGAGTTGGCTCTAATAAGTGCTACAGATGTGGTGGAGTCGGCCATTTTGTTAGAGATTGTCCACACCCGGGCCGAGATCAGCTAGGTGGAGATCAGCGGAGAGTTACGCCGAGGGTCTTCGCACTTATTGAGCCGGGCAGTGTTGATGACGAGGATCAGCCTGCCGTGATTGCAGGTACTATTTTGCTTATGGGCGCTACTGTTCTTACTTTGATGGATACCGGAGCTACGCACTCCTTCGTATCGACAGCATGCATGACTAGATTGGGGCTAAAGTCTGAGTTAGCTGGGGTTGAGTATAGTGTGATGCTGCCTTCGGGAGAGCATATGCGTTCAGATCGTATTCTCTAGGGCAATATCGTCTCGGTGGGGAGTATTACCCTTTATGCTCGGTTGATAGTTATGAGCATAGAGCGGTATGATCTTATTTTGGGGATGGACTGGCTGGCACAGCACTTCGCCACCATCGATTGTCGCTCCGGGATTGTGACCTTCCGACCCCCGGACAGAGCCCAGTTTTCTTATCAGGCGATGAACCGATCTAGCGGATCGCCTATCTCTTATTCTATGGAGGTCAGAGAGCAGTTCAAAGGTGCGTGCTCTATTTATTTGGCCTCAGTTTTCGATATTCAGTTGCTCAGCGGATTACAGCCGAGCGACATTCCTATTGTCAGAGAGTTCTCTGGTATATTTCTTGACGATCTTCCCGGATTACCGCCTGACCGGGAGATTGAGTTCACTATAGATGTCTATCCGAACGCCGCGCCAACGTTTAAAAACCCGTATCGGTTGGCACCAGCTGAGTTGAGAGAGTTGAGGACTCAGCTTGATGAGCTATTAGAGAAGGGTTTCATTCGACCCAGCGTTTCACCCTGGGGTGCGCCCATTCTGTTTGTCAAAAAGAAGGACGGGACCCTCAGGATGTGTATTGACTATAGGGAGCTGAACAAGTTGACAGTGAAGAACAGATATCCACTGCCCAGGATCGACGACTTGTTTGATCAGCTTCAGGGTGCCCGAGTATTTTCCAGGATTGACCTGCGCTCGGGTTACTATCAGTTGAAGGTCCGGAGGGATGACGTGCCAAAGACAGCGTTCCGGACGAGGTATGGGCATTATGAGTTCCTCGTTATGTCTTTTGGGCTCACTAATGCTCCTGCAGCATTCATGGATCTGATGAACCGGGTCTTTAAGGAGTATTTGGACAAGTTTGTTGTGGTGTTTATTGACGACATCCTCATCTATTCCAAGACGAGGGAAGAGCATGTGGAGCATCTACGGATTGTTCTACAGATATTGAGACAGCGCCAGCTCTATCCGAAGTTTTCGAAGTGTGAGTTCTGGCTTGACAGTGTGAGTTTCCTTGGCCATATCATATCACAGGACGGAGTTTCTGTGGATCCGAGCAAAGTCCAGGCGGTCAGGGATTGGCCACAGCCGAAGAACGTACGTGAGGTGCGTGGATTTCTCGGGTTGGCCGGTTATTACCGGAAGTTCATTCAGGGATTCTCGAAGATCGCACTTTCCTTATCGCGCTTGACTCGGAAGAGTGAGAGATTTATATGGTCGTCTGCTTGCGATGACAGTTTTGCAGAGTTAAAGCAGAGACTGACCACCGCTCCAGTTCTGGCGCTGCCTGTTGAGGGTGTCAGGTTCAGTATTTATTGCGATGCGTCTGGAGTCGGGCTCGGTTGTTTGTTGATGCAAGAGGGGAAGGTCATTTCTTATGCTTCTCGGCAGCTGAAGCCGTACGAGCAGAACTACCCTACACATGACCTCGAGTTAGCAGCTGTGGTCTTCGCACTGAAGATATAGAGACACTATTTATATGGGCAGCAGTGCGAGGTATTTTCCGACCACAAGAGCTTGAAATACTTATTTACGCAGAAGGAGCTGAACATGAGACAGAGACGATGGCTTGAGTTTGTCAAAGATTACGATTTTGATATCAAGTACCATCCTGGGAAGGCGAACAAGGTTGCTGATGCCTTGAGTAGAGTGCCTTCTGCGAGTCAGCCATCATTAGCAGCGATGTTAGTTACGCTGCGGTCTGAGATTGAGAGGTTTGACGTTGAGATAGTGGCGGAGTTGTCCAGTATGCTCTCTAGCATTTCTCTCAGGCCGACTATCCTGGATCGTATACGTGAGGCTCAGCAGAGTGATTCGGAGTGTATAGAGCTTCGATCCAACATGACATTGGGAGACTCGTCGGATTTTCATCTATCAGAGGATGGTATTCTGAAGTTCAGGCATAGGTGGTACGTGCCGAGCGACGAGGATCTGAGGAAGGAGATATTGGCCGAGGCACATTCTTCGGCATATTCTGTGCACCCGGGGAGTACCAAGATGTACCGGGATCTGAAACAACACTTCTGGTGGCCGAACATGAAGAGGGAGGTGGCCAAGTATGTTGAGACCTGCCTAGTATGTCAGCAGGTGAAGGCAGAGCACCAGAGACCGGCCGGAACATTATTGCCACTGCCGATTCCGGAGTGGAAGTGGGAGCAGATCTCCATGGACTTTATCGTGGGGCTCCCGAGGACTACGAGAGGCCATGATGGTATATGGGTTATTGTGGACCGATTGACAAAGTCGGCTCACTTCCTATCTGTGAAGATGGCTTCTTCGATGGATCAGCTCGCGGAATTATATGTGCAGGAGATTGTCAGACTGCACGGTGTGCCGGTTTCCATAGTATCAGATCGTGACCCGAGGTTTACCTCGAAGTTCTGGATTAGTTTGCATAAAGCTATGGGGACTCAGCTCAGTTTCAGCACAGCCTTTCATCCTCAGACTGATGGTCAGACAGAGAGGACGAATCAGATTCTGGAGGACATGCTCAGAGCTTGTGTGCTGGAGTTTCAGGGCTCGTGGAGCCGATATTTGCCTCTTATTGAGTTCTCGTACAACAACAGCTTTCAGGCTACTATCGGCATGGCACCTTATGAGGCTTTGTATGGTCGGAAGTGTAGGTCTCCGTTACATTGGGACGAGGTTGGCGAGGCCAGCATCGTAGGACCTGAGATTCTACAGCAAACGGCAGAGAAGATTGCCGTTATCCGACAGCGTATTCAGGTAGCTCAGAGCCGGCAGAAGAGTTATGCCGACACGAGACGACGGGAGCTAGAGTTCGAGGAAGGCGACGAAGTTTATTTAAAGGTTTCTCCGTTCAAAGGCGTCGCGAGATTTGGAAGGAGGGGTAAGCTAAACCCTCGTTTTGTGGGGCCCTTTCCTATTCTGAAGAGGATCGGGAAGTTGGCGTACAGATTACAGCTTCCGGCTTCTATGGAGGGTATCCACGACGTATTCCACGTGTCTATGCTTCGGAGATGTTTGCGTGATCCATCACACGTCGTGGAGACTACGGAGATCGAGGTACAGCCTACCTTGACTTATGAGGTGAGGCCGGTACGCATTTTGGAGTATTCCACCAAAGTCTTACGCAACAAGGAGATCCCACTAGTCAAAGTCCTATGGCGGAACCACGAGGTGGAAGAAGCTACGTGGGAACGACAGCAGGAGATGATGACTAGATATCCTGATCTATTTGTATAATTTAATTTTGTGGACAAAATTCTGAATAAGGAGGGTGGAATGTAATATCCGGCTTGTACGGACATTTGAATATATTAGATTATATTGATATTTTGATAAAACGCGGCATTTTCAGTAAATATGTCAAATCAGGTCCGTTTTACAAAAAGAAAGCGTCATTACGATCCTAACGACTAATTGGAATTTTAAGAAATTTATGGGAATTTTCGGAGACTAAACACTATATTCCGAGTAATTACCACCATCGTAAAGTAATTGACGTTTTAGTAAAAATAGCGAATGAAGTCCAAATTGCGAACGAACAGTTTTAATAAAGCCCTGGCAATGAATAGGAGTTATTGGCAAAATATGGAGTTTTCGAGAATCCGAATCGTTTGACGATTAACGAAACGAACGACGAAATAAATAGATTTAAGTAAGAAGGGCAAAATAGTAATTTGCAAAGTAATTTTTATAAAAACATCACAAACCCCTCTTTTCTCTTCATTTCTTCTTCTCCTCTGCCCGCGCCAAGAACAGAGAGCGATTTCCTCTCTCGGCCGCCTAGGGTTCCAACGGTTTTCGACCTCCGTTCTCCTCCGTTTTTCCTCCGTTCCTCGTCATTTCTTCTCCTCTCGCTACCCTCGGTATGTAGCTTTAGTCTTGGGTCGTTTATTTCGAGTTTTGGTTCGATTTAGGGTTAGGGTTTAAATTAGGTTTTCCATTTAAAACGCGATTTAGGCTTCGTAATTAATAGGTTAGCTATAATTACGTATATATTGAACGTATTGAACGTTATTGGACGAAGAAAAGTCGAATTGCGAAAAAGTTATAAATTGGTAAAATTTCGGGTTTTGGGGAAAGAACTCGTTATCTGAGAATTCGGATTATCGAGCTTTAATTAACGTTCGAAATGCTTTAATTAGCTAAGTTAGAATTTTAGGAAATTCTATAGTTAAGGATTTCGTGATTTGGACGTTTATAGTTTAAATCGGTTCTAACTATGAATATCGTGTTTTCTCACAGACACACGACTCCCGTGGACGAAGCTAGTGATTCAGTGCGCTCCAGGTAAGTTTTCGTGACTTACTTTGACCCAAAGGTCTGCACCATACTCCGTCGTCGTCTCGAGAATACTCGAGGAACTGTTTGTTTTATGTTATTCTGGTTGGGTAGTTAGGTTAGTTGTTTATAGGTTCTGCTTTACTGCCATGAATGTATGCACGTTGGTTGTTTACTTTCTGCTTATATGAACTGTTCATGCATCACGGATTTCAAATGTCATGAAAATGGATTTCCGCACGTGTTTTAAGAAAAGAAAGGTAACCTGTAATTAATGAATGTAATCTGTTTCTGGTTACGCGAGGTGGGGCTCAGGCATGGCTGTAGGGTTTGTGAGCATGTACCCCCCCCATCTAAGTGGAAAGTGGTAGTTCGACCGCGGAATGTATCCTTTCCATTTAGTGGGCTGATATCTCGGTGACAATCTGTCTGTGACGTAATGTATCTGTAAATGTATCTGTAAATGAATCTGAATCTGTAATCGGTACGTTTTCTGAATGGCATACGCACGCATGCATGCATCTGCATTTACATAGCTTACTGAGATTTCAAAATCTCATATGTGTCTGTATGGTGTAGGTAACCTCTTAGGTGATATTGAGCCAGGTGAGGACGACGTTCCTCCTCCTGACGAAGGGTGCAGTTGATGTATGATGGCCGTGGGAGTGCGCTGAGCAGTCGAGGCGCTTTTGACCCGAGGGGATCGTCTACGTATGTATGGACTCTGAGGGTTTTTGGGATATTTTGGTCTGATAACGTTATAGATATTATAGGATGTTTTTTTTTAGTAATGACGTTTGTTTTGAAATTCTGGAAATGTTTGGGTTGTTAATTTAAATGTTTTGAAATGGTTTAGGTTGTTACGGATAGGCTCGGTTTTTAGAGCTATCCACGCAGTTGGACTTCGTAAAGTCCGCTGCGAGTCGATTGGGTTTAAGTTATAAGCGTTTGCAATAAAGTATGAAAATGTGATGGAAAATGGGTAGAGAATGAAAGGGGATTTGCTCTCTGGAATCGGATTCCAGAGAGTGAAGCTGAGGAGTTAGCTCTCTGGAAATTCCAGAGAGCTAAGTGTTCTGGTTCTGGAAAGGCACAAGGCGACTGGGCGCCGTGCTGGTCGCTGCATTGCAGCGACTGGGCGCTGCATAATGCAGCGATCGTGCGCTGCATTGTGCAGCGCACATGGCGACCAGGCGCTGCATATAGCAGCGCCCGGTCGCCGCTTCACTTTGAGGGCAGAATTCCAGTTCTGCCCTCCCACTTTTTTCAGATCTGTTTTTAAGTTTTTAATTAAAGTTTTAAATTTATTTTAGTTTGTTTTTAAATGGTTTCAAAGCTTTACTTAATTCCAATTTCAGTTCCGTTTTCGATTTCGCTTTTAAACCTAATTTTTCTTTCCACTTTTTCTTTTCCTCCACCATTCTTTTTAAATTTACATATCAACCCCACTCTTCTCCTTCTCATCACATCCAACGTGATAGCTTTTAAATTCCCCCATTTTCTAACATTAATTGCTTACTTCCTATTGGTTGATATAACCATTTGACTTTTCAACCCTTTGGTTTGAATTGTCAACATCTCCACCTATCTTCTCTCTTCTTCTTCTTCCAACGTGAAGGCCTTTTTATTTCACCTATTTCTTCCATTTATTTCATTAAATGATACCTTTCTATTGGTTGAAAAACAAAAACACCTTTTGACTTTTCCACTTAGTGGTTTGAATAGTCAAACATCACTTTCTCCTTTTGCTTGCCTTAATCCCACATCCATTTCTCAATACCTATCATTAAACGATCCTAACCGTCTACCCTAAGACATATGTGCGTTACAGAAAATTCTCGGGTGTTACATAAACTCAACATATACAGGTGACAGAATAAAACTACGGGAAACATAACACAAAGAACACGTTTAACTTAAAGCATAACCTACGACCTAACTACCCGAACCAAAACCTAGTATCTCCTTGCTGTGGGGCCTTAAGGGCCAACTTATATGCATGAACTTACTTGTTATCCGAAATGCAGCAAGCTTTGCACGCACGATAACTGTGGTTCGCGAACCTAGAGTACGCAAAATCGGACATTAACCTAAACTTCAAAAAAAAGAACTAACGTTTAACCTAAACTCTTTAACTATCGTAGAAAGTTACCTGTAACTGGAGGAAACAGGAGAAAGGAAGTTTTTGGAAATATCGCAGTCACCTGTAAGAGAGAAAACAGAGAGGAGAAGAAGAAAATGCAAAGTGTTTTACATAGAGGGGAAGAGACGGGAAGAAGAAGGTATGGCTTCTTCCACAAGTTTGCCAAGTGTCAATCATCCATTGGCTTCCTCCCACCAACCTTAATTGTCTTCCCATTTTGCCCCACCATGCATTCCTAACTATTGGTTTTTAACTAAATTTACTATTTAGTTCGTCGAATCGGTTTTTACAAATCACTCTCATTCAATTGATCACGTCGACAATTTAATTAAAAATAGTCATTGCATTAACATCAGAGTAACTCCGCTTAATTGTTCGGGGAATAATTACATAGGTAAAATACCGGGTGTTACAGAATAGTAATTTTAAGTCATGATTTTTATATCGTTTAAAAAAAAATATTTCACATTTATTCGCATTTAATTTCCATTGATTTTAGTTGAGTAATTTATTTCATCAATTGTTAAATTTTCAATTAACGAAATTATTATTATTTTTATTATTAAAATTTATAAATAGAGTTTATTTAATGTTTGTTTAGTATTGAAACTTTCGAAATATTTATTGATAGTTGTTTCAAAGCTTCCGCCTAATAAATAATTTTTGCTATTTTCAAGGATTTCGAATTAAGAAAATTATAGTTTTATAACGATCTAATTTAACCTAATTTACAAATCGATTTGGAAAAAATTTTAGAGTATCAAATTAGGGAAGAACGAAAATAAATTTTGGGGTCGTTACAGTTGGTATCAGAGCACTAGGTTTTTAAACAGTTCTGTAGACTACTATGTATGCTTATCATGCATTTGGAAGATTGTCAATCAGCAAGTAAGTATTTCTTTATTATTTTATTAGATAGAAATTTATTTTATGAATTTTTGTGATATAATTTTAAGTACATTCATATTTAATTATTATTATTTAAATTAGAATATATGTAATAAAAATAAATGATAAATAAATAAACAATAATAATAATAAATCTTCATGATGTAGACTTATGGCAAACCGAAGAAGAAATAGTGTCAAACGTGATGCTGTTCTCAATCGAATGACGGATATGATTGAGAGGCAAGCCAGACAAATTGAACAGTTAATGCAAACAGTAATTGTCACGGACCAAGAGGTTGTTGTTATAGCCCAGGTGGATACTGCATAGGCGGCTAACGCATAAACCCTAAATCTGAATAGACCTCGACTCATGGATATCGATCTCGAGAGGTTTCGAAGATTGTACCCTCCAACCTTTGATGGTAATTTGACTGATATGGCAGCTGCTGATGATTAGATCAAAATAATTGAGGAGATATTTGAGCATACTAAGATTGTGCAGACAGAGAAGTTGTCATGTGCGTCCATAATGTTCAGGTGGGATGCACGATATTGGTAGGATTGAGTGAAGGTGATGCATCCAGATACCACTATTACGTGGCAGAGATTTAAGGAACTTTTCTTCACGAAATATTTTGCTGATGCTATGAAGGATGCAAAGATGGAAGAATTCATGTCCTTGAAGCAGACTGGAAGTGTAATTGAATATGTACACAAGTTTGATCAACTCTCTCGCTTTGCTTTCCACATGGTCAGCAATGAGGCTTTGAAAGTAAAACGTTTTATTCAAAGATTAAGGGCAGAGATATTTAAGGATGTTAACCTCCACATTTCACGGGACACTCCATTTGCTGCAATAGTTAAAAAAGCTCTCAAAACAGAGATTGGAGAATAAAAGATATCCAAAGCTCAAGAATTTCGGAGAAGGTTCAACCATGCAACACAGTCGACAAGGAATAAACTTGTACCACCGCAATGGGCTAGATCTAAACGACCAATGAAAATTGACACTGTTAGTGGAGCCTCCAAGTTTGTTAAAAGAGAGCTAGTGAACCAGACAGCTATGCCTACTATGCCAACGTGTCCCACTTGCAAGAAAACACATTCTGGAGAATGTTGAGTTAGAGTAATGACTTATTTTAAGTGCGGTCAAGCTGGAAATTTTATCAAGAATTGCCCTAAAAATGACCAGGATCAGCTAGCAACAGTTGCTCGAGTCTACAACTTGACAAAAGAGGAAGCTGAAGAGAATGCAATTGTAGTAACAAGTGTTCTTATAATTTATGGAGTACCTTTTTTTATATTAATTGATTATGAGGCAACACACTCTTTTATATCCCTTGTGCATTCAAAGAAATTAGATAAGGAAATAGAACCTTTAGAACATAAGTTAAGAGTAACTACACCATTGAGTACAATAATGCATGTTGACTCTATTATTCGAGTGTGCAATGTTCATATTGGAGATAGAGAATTAGAAGCAGACACGACCATTTTGACAATGCTTGACTACGACGTAATTCTCGGCATGGATTGGCTAACCAGACACTATGTAACTATTGATTGTCATAAGAAGATCATAAGATTTCAATTGCCTAAAGAAGAACTATTTTTATTTCATGGCGATAAGAAGGGTTCGAGATTTTCTGTTATATCATCTTTGCGAGCACAATGGTTATTGAACTCTAGATGGTTTGGATTCTTAGTGAGTGTTGTATGCACTCAAATCGAGAAAGCAACGGCCTTAGATAAGGTGCTGATAGTTTATGAATATCCAGATGATTTAACAAGTTTGCCACCAGTAAGAGACGTAGAATTCGGTATTGACATTCTTCCGGGAACAACACTGATCTCTAAAACCCCATATAGAATGTGCCAACTGAATTAAAATAGCTCAAAGTTCAACTCGACGAAGTGCTAAAAAAAGGATTCATTTGACCAAGTTTTTCACCATAGGGAGCCCCAATACTATTTGTGAAGAAAAAAGATAGATCTATAAAGATGTGCATTGATTATTAGGAACTGAATAAAGTCACGATAAAGAACAAGTACCCACTTCCAAAATCAACGATTTGTTTGACATTTAAAGGGTGCTGGAGTTTTTTCAAAAATAGATCTCAGATCTAGCTACCATCAGCTAAGAATCAAGGATGATGATGTATCCAAGATGGCATTTTGGACGAGATATGGCCACTATGAGTTTTGAGTTATGCCATTCGGATTGAATAATGCCCCGACCACCTTTATGGATCTAATAAATCAAATATTTAAAAAGTTCTTAGATGAATTCATTATTGCTTTTATCGATGATTTTCTCATCTACTCGAAGAGTGAGGAAGAGAATAAAAACACCTACGAATTGTTTTATCGACTTTGAAACGCAAAAAACTATATGTGAAGTTCTTCAAATGCGAATTATGGATGAAAGAAGTAGCTTTTCTCGGTCACGTAATCTCAAAGGAAGGTGTATTGGTAGATCCAAGTGTAACACCTAGTTCTATTGAACCAATTTATTTTATTAACTAATGGTGTACGTTTTATGAAAAAAATTAGGAGAAATAGTGGTTAGATTAAAGCGTGACTAGGCAAGGGCACAATTGTAATTGAGGATTTATTTGTGGATAACGTATTTAAGGGAAATGGTTCTGTGATTAATGCTTAGTAGCCGCCACATTACTTATCTCCCTTATTCGGTGCTCTGCCGACTTCTCTCCCAGCGACTTCCTTCCTGATTTCTCCAACCTAGGTGAGTTTTGCTTCGATTTCTTGTTATTTTAGTGGTTAGATAACAGAGGGGTTGTAAATGTGTGTTTTGAGAATGCTGTGAGTGAGTGTTGCATTCAGGTTTTGTGATAAATCGGGGAATTCTCGAAGAACAGAGCTCCCAACTAGCTTCCTTAGATTTATGGATGGTTTAGAATGAAGTTTAGTGAAGATTTAATTAATAATCTGTCTATGGTTTTAGGTTTGAGCAAACTCCCGAAGTAGCTTACAACCAAACATTTTCCAGGAAGCCAGGTAAGTAGAGTATGTGTGTGCCTTCGAGCCTACATCATAAAACAGTAGGATATATGTATGTTTGTGTGATTTTTAGTTTAACATATATCATGTTTTTGAAAGAATACGAAAATGCATTTACATATATAATAACATGGTAAGGCATGAGCAGATTGAATCATATTAACTATTAAGGGAATTAATCCGCCCCTTCATCGAGACAGAAGATATTTATACTTTGGAAAAAATATCCACTTCCCATCGAACAAGGGGATCAAGAACAACTATTAAGAGAACTAATCCACCCCTTAATCGAGTTAGAAGATGCATGCTTTGGGAAAATTGATCTGCTTCCCATCAAACAGGGGATCAACAGGGAACGAACATAAATACAACATAAACTATGAGAGTAGAAACAACATGAATAGGGTTTATGTTTTATCATTTCATTTCATTATTGCTCTACTTATTTAGCATTAGGCTAATAGATAAGTTTTGTGATGTAGGTGTTGAGGTGACTACAGGTGAATTCTCTGAGTATAATGAAGAATAGGCGCAATTGGTGGAGCGCATCCATGCCACGATCTGGTGCACTGATGAAGCGATTTAACTAATGGTAGTATGTGTGGAACTTAGTGGACAAATATTTAGCTAATGTGTGCTGAGAATTTTAATGACAGCAGTCCTTTTAATGTTTTGATAAGTTTTTTTTGAAATTATTCTAGTTATGAAATATGGTCGGTTCTAACTGTAGTTTTTCTGGATTTGAGTAAGAAATGGATTTAAGTTGTTTTGAATGGTTGCTGACAAAATTTATAAGTCCTCTTAGTAGTCAGAATCGTCCACTGATTAGTTCATAATCGGTTAAAGTATTGTTTAGTTGTTGGGAATGTCATCTACAGTTGTGGATGAATTATCATCCAAAGTTGTAAGTGAAAACAGTCATCTGTTTTGTGGACAAAATAGTCGTCTAAAGTTGTCGTCCATTCTGCGGGCAAAAACAGTCGTCCAAAGTTGTCAGGTAATTCGAAGGTAAAATAGTCGTCTAAAGTTGTCGTCCAAAGTAAGTAGTCACGTGGACTGTGGACGATAAAGTCACCTGGTCCGTGGATGATAAATTTTAGTAAGTCTATGGACGTTAATCTATGGACGATGAATTTATGTAACCCGTAAACGATGAAGTCACATGGACTGGGAACGATAAAGTCACGTGGTCTGTGGACGACAAATTTAAGTAAGTCTGTGGACGAGAATCCGTATACGATAAATCTATGTAGTCGTGGACGAAAACATCGTCCAAAGTCGTGGCGGGTTATCGTCCAGAGTCGTGTCGTCTAAGGTCGCTTATCTAGAGTTCATCGTCCAGAGTCGTAGACGAATACGTCGTCCAAGGTTGTGGACGACAGACTCTGTGGGCGCCAGATTGCCCAGTAGAGTTGAACTGGTTGTAGTCGTCACAGAGATATTTCGAATAATTTTATATTTAGAGATTTGTTAGTCTGTTTTTGTAATGACTCTGTTTTACATAAATGTCTTCTGCTAAAATATTTTAATCGTTTAAATGACAATGTTTTATATCGATGGATAAAGTTTTAAATTTTTCAGAATTTCCTAGTTCAGTTTAGTGAATGTAAGTAGCGAACCGGGTTGTTTAATTCAGGGCGTTACACCAAGAAAGATCGAAGCAGTTAGTAAGTGGCCGCAACCTAAAAATGTAACAGAAGTACAAAACTTCCTTGATCTTGGGGGCTATTACAGGAAGTTTGTGGAAGGATTCTCAAAACTAGCCACAACGCTCTCAAGACTCACCAAGAAGGGTGCTAAGTATTTATAGACTGAAGAATGAGAGCAAAGCTTCCAAGAACTAAAGGAAAGGTTGATTTCAGCACCAATACTCACTATACCATCTGAAACATGGAAGTTTGTGATCTACAGTGATGCCTCAAAATATGGACTCGGATGTGTACTTATGCAACAAGGAAAAGTGGTAGTTTATGCCTCTAAACAGTTGAAAGATCATTAGAAGAATTACCTGACTCATGATTTGGAGTTTGCAGCAGTTATATATGCCCTTAAAATTTGGAGACACTATCTATATGAAGAAATATATGAGATTTACACCGATCATAAGAGCTTGAAATATTTTCTAACGTAAAAGGACTTGAATATGAGGCAACGCATATGGTTGGAATTAGTAAAAGATTATGATTGTGAAATTATAAATCACTCTGGAAAGGCAAACATTGTGGCCGACGCACTAAGTAGAAGAGTCTCTTCAAATGTTTCAACACTAAGACCGATTCTGCAAAAGTTAGTTCAAGAGATGCATAAATTTGACATTGAGATAGTACCTTCCAAATTGATTAAGAGATTATATGCAATGACGCTACAGCCAAGCTTGTTAGAGCAACTTAAGAACAAACAACATGAAGATATTTTCTCAAGTAAGATAAGAGATAATGTAACACCCGACAAGTTGATCAGGTGATTTTCTTAACTGTTTTAACGGTCATGTTTATTTGATATTTTCGGTTTGGAATTTTATGCCAAAGCTTAATTAATTTCATGTGGTGTTAAACTAGGTTGAGTGGCAAAATTGTAATAAGGGTGGGTTGTGATCGATATATAAAGGAAATGGAAAATTTTTAAACCTCACCAGCACCACTATAGCCGGCACTTTCTCCCTTCGGTAATTTTCTCTCCCGAGCTCTCTCTCTGCCTGCCAGTAATCCTCCCTTCGACGACCAGCCCCTTGCTATTTCTCGGATACTCTACGCTCGAGGTATGGGTTAGACAATGTAGTTGTCAGTTAGTCGTTAAGCTCTGTTTTTCAACTTGGTGTTGGAGTTTGGTTTCTCTAATGGCCGAGTAACGATAGTAACATTTATAATCTGGATTTAGTAATGTCATTTCCGAATCGATTCTGGACATTTAATATAACCAACCCTGATTAAGCGTTAGTTGAACCTAGCTGTTTCAGTTTTTGGATTTCAGGTTACACACAGAGAACTAGACTAGGGGATTCGGGAATGACTTTAACTACTAGATCCTAGGATGACTTGTGATTAGGACTTTTAGGATTCTGTTTTAACTACTGCGATGTAAATGTTTTAGGTGAAGAAGTCTGAAGAAAAGGAGCACGAATTTACTAAGGAAGCCAGGTAAGTGAATGTATTAAGATTTCCGGCCATTAGGGCCCTACATCTTAAAGGTACTAAATTAGTTATGTGTTTGAGGTTTGTTTCAAGTTAGTAAGATGGTTTGTACTTGGATGATTTACGGATGTTTGAGAACTATGTTATGTGATGTTCTGATAGAGTCTATGAAGTTAACTGTCTAGTATGATATTTTCCATAGTCTGATGATTTAAGAACATTCATGTCATGCATCATGATTACTTCTCAAGCATCATGATTACTTCTCAAGCATATGAAAATTATTTGTGAGCATGTTTTTCCCCATGAACAAGATATGAGAATGAATATGAAACTTATGCAACCGGATTAAGTGAGGGTTGGGGGCGGTTTGGCGTATGTCACTGTCCAAAGAGAAGGACCATGAATACGGCCCGAAAGGGACTATGTACACTAGCACTGTCATCCCCCCTTTACGGCACAAATCCTCCCTTAATCCATATGATGAAAGTGATGAACAAGAATACAAATAAGAAGAAGAAAAGAGCATGAGACGAACATGATCATGATTTTCTTACAAATATGCATTCTCGTGTACATGTTAGTATTGCATTCCTTACTAAGCATTAAGCTTATAGTTTAAACCTTATGATGTAGGTGACGAAATATCAAGTGAGGATTCCAAATTCAATGATGATATCTAAGGCTGGTTGCAGGATGGTACTCGGGGGGGGAAAGTCTATGGCTGGCAGGCGATTATGACCCGTGGTTATGCTAATTTTATGTCAGTAAGACTTATGAGAAAACTGATGTCTAAGTAGGACAAGATCATGTTTGTTTTTATTTGGACTTGGAATTGTCTGGTTCAACCTCTGAGTTTGAGGATGATTGTAAGAACCTAGGATATCCTGTTTTATATGAGTCTTCCGCTTATGTATTCCTGAACGAGTCTATGATTTTTATTCGTTTGAGGTTTATGTCTATCAAGTTGAGATTTGTGTGAGTCATGGTATTTTCTGTTGGTTGAAGTTGTTTGATGATTATAGTGTTTTACTGCTGAATGATAGAAGCTGGATGAGTGTATCATCCGGCTGACGTCATCGGCAGGAGTTGGATGGTAGAGGTTGATCGATTGAACCTTCCGGCTGACATCACCAGATGATGTCGAGAATTGTACTCACCAGATGATGTCGAGAGTTGTACTCACCGAATGATGTAAGTGTAGTTTTGTCGTCTAGTGACCAGGCGATGTAGTGTATTTCAAATACCGGATGATGTAAGTGTAATTTGTCGTCTAGTGACCGGGCGATGTAGTGTATTTCAAATACCGGATGATGTAAGTGTAGTTTGTCGTCTAGTGACCGGGCGATGTAGTGTATTTCAAATACCGGATGATGTAAGTATAGTTTGTCGTCTAGTGACCGGGCGATGTAGTGTATTTCAAATACCGGATGATGTAAGTATAGTTTGTCGTCTAGTGACCAGGCGATGTAGTGTGTTTCAAATACCGGATGATGTAAGTGTAGTTTGTCGTCTAGTGACCGGGCGATGTAGTGTATTTCAAATACCGGATGATGTAAGTGTAGTTTGTCGTCTAGTGACCAGGCGATGTAGTGTATTTCAAATACCGGATGATGTAAGTGTAGTTTGTCGTCTAGTGACCAGGCGATGTAGTGTATTTCAAATACCGGATGATGTAAGTGTAGTTTGTCGTCTAGTGACCAGGCGATGTAGTGTATTTCAAATACCGGATGATGTAAGTGTAGTTTGTCGTCTAGTGACCAGGCGATGTAGTGTATTTCAAATACCGGATGATGTAAGTGTAGTTTGTCGTCTAGTGACCGGGCGATGTAGTGTATTTCAAATACCGGATGATGTAAGTGTAGTTTGTCGTCTAGTGACCAGGCGATGTAGTGTATTTCAAATACCGGATGATGTAAGTGTAGTTTGTCGTCTAGTGACCAGGCGATGTAGTGTATTTCAAATACCGGATGATGTAAGTGTAGTTTGTCGTCTAGTGACCAGGCGATGTAGTGTATTTCAAATACCGGATGATGTAAGTGTAGTTTGTCGTCTAGTGACCGGGCGATGTAGTGTATTTCAAATACCGGATGATGTAAGTGTAGTTTGTCGTCTAGTGACCAGGCGATGTAGTGTATTTCAAATACCGGATGATGTAAGTGTAGTTTGTCGTCTAGTGACCAGGCGATGTAGTGTATTTCAAATACCGGATGATGTAAGTGTAGTTTGTCGTCTAGTGACCAGGCGATGTAGTGTATTTCAAATACCGGATGATGTAAGTGTAGTTTGTCGTCTAGTGACCAGGCGATGTAGTGTATTTCAAATACCGGATGATGTAAGTGTAGTTTGTCGTCTAGTGACCGGGCGATGTAGTGTATTTCAAATACCGGATGATGTAAGTGTAGTTTGTCGTCTAGTGACCAGGCGATGTAGTGTATTTCAAATACCGGATGATGTAAGTGTAGTTTGTCGTCTAGTGACCAGGCGATGTAGTGTATTTCAAATACCGGATGATGTAAGTGTAGTTTGTCGTCTAGTGACCGGGCGATGTAGTGTATTTCAAATACCGGATGATGTAAGTGTAGTTTGTCGTCTAGTGACCAGGCGATGTAGTGTATTTCAAATACCGGATGATGTAAGTGTAGTTTGTCGTCTAGTGACCGGGCGATGTAGTGTATTTCAAATACCGGATGATGTAAGTGTAGTTTGTCGTCTAGTGACCAGGCGATGTAGTGTATTTCAAATACCGGATGATGTAAGTGTAGTTTGTCGTCTAGTGACCAGGCGATGTAGTGTATTTCAAATACCGGATGATGTAAGTGTAGTTTGTCGTCTAGTGACCAGGCGATGTAGTGTATTTCAAATACCGGATGATGTAAGTGTAGTTTGTCGTCTAGTGACCAGGCGATGTAGTGTATTTCAAATACCGGATGATGTAAGTGTAATTTGTCGTCTAGTGACCGGGCGATGTAGTGTATTTCAAATACCGGATGATGTAAGTGTAGTTTGTCGTCTAGTGACCAGGCGATGTAGTGTATTTCAAATACCGGATGATGTAAGTGTAGTTTGTCGTCTAGTGACCGGGAGATGTAGTGTATTTCAAATACCGGATGATGTAAGTGTAGTTTGTCGTCTAGTGACCGGGCGATGTAGTGTATTTCAAATACCGGATGATGTTCAATGGATTATGTGCATTGCACGTGCCCATCGGTAGATGACCTCTACCGTGCGATGTCCATTGGGTCACACGAAGTGCACGTGACGATCGGTGGATGTGTCTTTCTTATCGATAAAGTCTGCAACTCCATGCAACCCGAGATCGATGGAGTCGGGTGATCTAAGGACACCTTCTCCCAGCCAATTTCCTTATGTGGTTAATGGTTGAACATTGTCGCATAATTCTGTGACTTAGCATATCAATAGTTTAAAGAAGAAGTCGAGTTTATGAAGAGTTCAGTTTCGTCTGATACTGAAATGTTTCGGAGTAATGTATTTTTTTAAAAAAAAAAATATAATGATATAACATGAAGTAGATAGGATGAAACAGAGAACAAGCCAGTATTTATCCAAAGGATGTTTATGTTTATGTCGCGGCCTTTAACGGGGTCGTTACATCAATTGATAGGTGGGAAGATATTAAAATTTTCTATGTCAGAAGATGAATTTATTAAATTTACGAAAAATGGTGTATACCTAACAATACCAAATTGAAAGGAATTATATTAAAGGAAGCACACTCAACTCCATACTCGGTACATTCTGGTGCAACCAAAATGTATCAAGATTTAAAACAGCATTATTGGTGGCGAAGATTAAAATTCGATGTGGCCAAATTTGTTGAAAGATGTCTTACATGTCAGCAAGTCAAAGTGGAACATCAACGACATTCTGGCATTTTACAACTGTTATTTGTACCTCACTAGAAATGAGAACATATCACGATGGATTTCGTTGTTGGACTCCCAAGGTCAATTATAAATTTTGACTCTATTTGGGTGATAATAGATAGGCTGACAAAATCGGCATATTTTCTTCCCGTACGGACTACCGTCAATATGGATCAATATGCTCAAATATATGATATGGACATAATCAGACTTCACGATATGCCTGTAAGAACCCCCAGCCTTTATCCCGACTGGGCCCGGAGCCCGCGGACGCACCGCCATTGGCCTGACCCAAACTCATGAACTTCTCCTTCATGGTAAGGAGTTTTATGCCTTCTTCACCACTCGAACATAGGACCTCTAAGTTTAAGTACCATGGGCTACAAGTGGTGGTACAACTTGAGCTACTCCAGGAAGGAGAAGTTCATGAGTTTGGGTCGGGCCGATGGCGGTGCGTCTGTGGGCTCCAAACCCAGCCGGGATAAAGGTTGGGGGTCCTTAAAAAAAGGCACATTGTTTGTAAGGACTCCTAGCCTTTATCTCGGCTGGGCCCAGAGCCCACGGATGCACCGCCATCAGCCCGACCCAAACTCATGAACTTCTCCTTCCTGGTAAGGAGTTTTATGTCTTCCCCACCACTCGAACCTAGGACCTCCATGCTTAAGTACCATGGGCTACAAGTGGTGGTACTACTTGGGCTAGCGCCTTTTTTGTAAAGACCGAACGCACCGCCATCGACTAGGTTCAGCAGGGCTTGGAGCCCACGGACGCACCGCCATCGGCCTAGCCCAAACTCATGAACTTCTCCTTCTTAGCAAGCAGTTTTATGCCTTCCCCACCACTCGAACCCAGGACTTCTAGCCTTAAGTACTATGGGCTACAAGTGGTGGTACCACTTGAGCTAGTAGCGCAAGTGGTACCACCACTTGTAGCCCATGGTACTTAAGCCTGGAGGTCCTGGGTTCGAGTGGTGGGGAAGACATAAAACTCCTTGCCATGAAAGAGAAATTCATGAGTTTGAGCCGGGCCGATGGAGGTGCGTCTGCGGGCTCCGAGCGCTGCTGAACCCAGTCGATGGCGGTGCGTCCATGGGCTGGGCTACGACAGGGGTCAATGCCTATCTCTATAGTTTTGGATCGAGATACTCATTTCACGTCAAAATGCTAGAAAAGTTTGCAGAAATCACTGGGCACTCAGTTAAATTTCAGTACAACTTTTCACCCTCAAATGGATGGTCAGTCGTAAAGAACGAGGACATGTTGAGAGTTTGTTCTATCGATTTTCAAAGGAATTAGTGTAAGAATTTACCGCTGGTGGAGTTTTCCTATAATAATAGTTATCAGGCTTCAATTGGAATGACACCTTATGAAGCCCTTTATGCTATAAAGTATAGATCACCAGTACACTAGGATGAGGTTGATGAAGGTATTATTGTTGGGCCTGATATTTTAAGACAAACTGCTGAAATTGTCACTCTAATTCAGAAAAGAATCATTGTGGCCCAAAGTAGACAGAAAAGCTATGCAAATCGAAGAAGAAGAAAATTAGAATTTGCCAAAGCTTATCAAGTATTTTTGAAAGTTTCTCCAATGAGAAGTGTGACGCATTTTTAGAAAGAAAAAAAAATTGAGCCCAAGATACATAGGCTCATTTACAATTTTGACAAGAATTGGAAAAGTTGCTAGTGAGCTGAATTTACCAGAGTCACTCAAGCAGGTTCACAACGTGTTTCATATCTTGATGTTGAAGAAATACGTTCCAGATGTAAGATCATTATTGTCTAAGAGAGGGGTGAATTAGACTTTTTAAATTTGTTTTCTTAATCTAATTGCTTTCTCTCTTTTGTGCAATTACTAAATTTACAGCAAACATACAGGCAAAAATAAAGCAAGAGAAGAGAGAAAAGTGACACCGTAGTTTTTAATGTAGTTCAGCCAAACTGCCTATGTCCACGCTCCAAGGCTCCCCCTTGAAGATCCTTAACTTCTCCTCAACGAGAATTCCAGATCGAGCTTCACGGGCGTCGATCTACTGCCTTACAATTCTGGATTGAACTTCACGGGCGTCAATCCACTGCCTTTAAGATTTTACATATTTAAATAGATGAGCACAACAAGCTACACTCTGTCAAAGCAGAGTCTCAAGTTTAAGGGTCGAGAGATGTAGAAGAAAATACAGAGTAGTGCAAAGTATTTGCTCGTAGGTTTCGAAGATAATTTCAGCAAAAAAGTAGTTCTCCCGAGCTTTTTTCTTTTGTTTATACTCTGTCTGTAATCGGCTTCAGATATCGAAGGCTTCTCATCTGAATATGGAAATAGCCGTTGGAGAAACGTCCGTACATATACAGCAAGCCGTTGCGTTCTGAAGTTGCTTTCGTTCGTCGCCATTAATAGTCTGGAGTTAAAGCTCTGAACGAGTGTCACTATTGCTTCGCGGTATTTTAAATATCAGTGTTGGCAGAAAAAGTAAGTGAGCTGCCATCGGTAGATGTATCTTTACAATGCTTGAACTGTCATCATAGATGTAAGTGGTCAACGTCACTTTCTTCTGCAGGTAGATGACATTCTTTGCTATGCAGCCGAAAGATACTGTTCAGCAGTAGATGTTGTCTTTGAAGTACCAGCGGTGGATGTTGTCTTTGAAGTACCAACGGTGGATGTAAACTTTGTCGTTTTGCTAGCGGTAGAAGTAAACTTTGTCATTTTGCTAGCGGTAGAAGTAAACTTAGGAAGACTCTGCCAGCAGTAGTTGTAAACTTTGTCGTTTTGCTAGCGGTAGAAGTCTTCTCTTCTACTTCAGTGGATATGCAGTACTTTATCAGTTTCAGCCCTGTTTTGCTATCACACCCTGAACACTTAACCAGATTTGTTAAACAACTAAAATACCCTTTTCAAAGGGCATTTCCACTTAAAAGCTAAAGAAAAATATAATAAGGTCAATATTTAATTTATTTATCAACTTATTAATCTCATCAACATAATTCATTAATCTTATATATTTATCTTAATCAAATTACACTTCATAAAACACATCATCAAAAACATCGTTAGACTTAAACATTATTTAAGTCAACACCAGATCCCTCACATATCTTTCCAATGATATTCGAATAATTTGTGTTCAACACTAACTTATCATATGAAGATACACCGGTTCAAATTCTGGAATCAGAAGAAATAGAACTACGAAATAAGAAAGTCTCGCTTGTAAGAGTTCTCTGAAAGAATCAAAACGTTGAGAAGGCAACTTGGGAAGTTGGAATTTTGAGAATGAAATTTCTTTTAAAGAGGGTAGATTGTAACATACAAAAATTTATCCCCAAATTAGTCTAAATTAAACTCTAATTAGTATTCAATCAAATTGATTTCCTCAATTTGAACTCAATTAGCCCTAAATTGAATAGATTCTAACGTAAGAGATTTAAATCAAAAATCAATTTCCTTTCATAAATACAAACAGAAATCAGCAACTCCTATCTCAATTGACATCCATAATTAGAACCAAATTACACAACCAACAATCTATGTAAATAATCTCGTTCTAATTTCAAGCCAATATTCTACAAACATTAAGGAAATCAATTCTTTTCTATTTCGTTTTGAAATCTACTCAATTGAAGGGCCAGAATCTTACTTCATATCAAAATAAAGAATTGAGGGAACTCCCCTATAATTGAGTGCTCAGTGATGAAGAGAAACACACCAACACAACAACTTTCTCTCAAGTTCTAAAAACCATAAAACAATCGGAGTCATTACCTCGCCAGACCTCTGACCACCGTAAACTACTCAATTGCGATCAAAATTCTCTGAGGAAAAGGAATCGCAGCTTTGTCTAACTCCACAGTCCACCGACAAAATCCCTCGGCCGAGCTTCATTTCACGACAGAAGAAAACTCCTTTTGATTGAGCAACCTCTCTTTAGCGACGTAAAATTTCTTTCTTTCTCTCTCTCTCTCTCTTGGCAAAACTCACGCGGGAGAAGGAGAAGAAAGAAGAAGTGGTTGTTCAGAATTTTTAATCTGACCGAACCGAACAACAAGTTAGATCCGAACCAGACCAGTGAACTAATTGACCCAGTGGACCCGACCGGCCTGATCAACCAAAACTCGTTCCTATCAAATCGGATACTTTTGGATCGTTTGAGACTTCCAAATTGATCCAAAATTCAACGCTAGGATTTTATTGGTAAGGGATTTCCTACCCTCATTATTTTCAAAAAGATTATTTTAGGATGAACGAAAAACTGTAAACCTCCCTAATTTTTAGGAAAAGAAAATCAATCCAACGCTCGGGAAAAGTACATAAAACCATATTCCCTCTCTCTCTCAGAATCCAAATAAGTAAAACACAAGATTTTCAATATTTTTGGTCGTAGGCCCTACATCACGAAACATTTATTAATTATTTTCTTTAAAGTATTTTATTATTCAATTATGTTATTACTTGGACACACATATATAGGCATTGACTTGGGAATATAGGTAAGCGAGTATGAAATGCATGAAAATGAATGGAATTGACGGAAAGCATAAAAAGACTAATGAGAGCCTGAACGCATGAGATGGCTAGGGAAAGCCGAAACGCATGGTTATAAATTGAAATGGCTGAAGAAACTTTATGAGGGTTAGAAACCACTAGTTTTTTGAAAGTCTGAACGCATGGTTAGGATTGGAAAATAAGTTCGGTTCAGTATGTAACTTTTAAAGCATGAGTCGGATAATGTATGCAATTAAATGCACATGCACGTGTTTTTCATTACTGAGTTTATCTCATTGTTGCGAAAAATTCTACGCAAGTGAATGTGTCGCAAAAGTAATAAAGTGTATAAATACGAGTCGAACCTACGAGGACTAGTTTCACTAATTATCGAACAAAATTAATCTCAATTTATAATGAATATAGAACTTTGGTAATTTTGGATATAATAAAACATAACAAAATAATTTAAGAAAATTGCAGAAATTAAATGAGTTTTAGAATATAATGAGAAAACTCTAGGGTTTTTGATTTTACCTAAATTAATCCTATTTAGTATTCCTAATTCAAATCATTAATTTCTATTTCTATGTGTTGATGGTAATTTCACAAAACTATTTATCAATCTCTCTCGAGCAATAATAAACTTATTTAACTAACGAATTATTACCTTTCGGTCTCTAATCTTGAGAATTAATTGAATACATTAAGAACGAGAAATTTAAATACCACATAAACGCATTAGCTATCTCTAGCCTAACATACTTTCATGGTAAATTATTCAGTGCACGATTATTTTACAACCCTCGTATCTTAAAATAATTCTATAAACAGGCTTTTGGTGATCAGACAATCGCAAGCATTAAGAACAGAATAAATTACTCAACACAATATTGAAACAGAAAATCAACAACTTGAATTCATGAAAATACCAAATATTCATAATTTGGCTACATCGTAGCCCTAGAAAAAAAAAATTAGTTCATGCTAGAATAAAGAACAACAACGAAAATAATAACAAAACTAAAGATGTTCATGATTAAAAACTAAAGAGAAGATAAAACACTATGCTGTCGTAAAAATCTCTTTCTCCTCCGTTTTCTTCTTTTTCTCTGCGAACCGCTGTTGTCTGCAGAATTTCTCTCTTCTTCTGTGTGAACCCCTTCTCTGCTTAGGTCAACTTGTTAAATACATAATCTCTCAATCTGACGCGTCCATCAGCCTCAATCTACGGTTGAGATTAAAACATCTGCAGCAATTAAAATAGCCGATCGATCGGTTGTAGTGTGGCCGATCGATCGGCTTTCTCATAAAAAATATTACCTCAGCCGATCGATCGGCTGGAGTTCTCCGATCATTCGGCTAGGCCTCTACTCGGTTTCGATGATTCACCTTGGCCGATCGATCGGGAAGGGTTATGCGATCGATCGAATGAGCTTCTGTTTTTTTCTTTAATTCTGCGATCGATCGCCTGTAATTATGTGATCGATCACAGACTTCTCTGTTTTGCTTAACTTCGTCATTTTGGCCGATCGATCGCCTGAAATGCTGTGATCGATCGGCTACTTCTCTAGAGTGCTATTCAAATCAGCTTCTTAGCCGATCGATCGCCTAAGGTTATGTGATCGTTCGGCTACTTCTCTGCCATCCAATTTTTTTCTTTTCTTCAGCTTATTTGTCTCATGTCTTTCCTCCTTTCCAAAACCTGTAATTTCTCAATTTCTCTACACACTTACACCAAAGTTATTAGTATCATTCACATGCTTGACTAAAGCATATTAAATCAAGTATATAAAAGTACAATAAAGTGTGTAAAATACACACTTATCACACCCCCAAATTTGAATGAAAGCTTGTCCTCAAGCGAATAAAACTAAACAAAAAATCTCAACAGATATATAATTCAATCCCATATATTAATGCACACTACAAGATAATGGTAAAACAATCCTCATCAAAGTTTTTGGTAAATCGTCTCAGCTTGAACAATTCATACTAAAAGCTACCAAGATTAACACTCAGCAAAAGAATTACTCATATTAGCGCATTGACCGTTGTTTACTTAGAAATCCTCGTGTGTGTGTGTGTGCGTGTTCATTCTTATTTTCCTCTAACTGCTAGGTCAACTAATATAGCTACGGGAAAGAAATACACTTATAGCTCACTTGGGAACACTCCATCTACTCTAATCATTCATCGGCTTTTCCCAGCATCCAACTAATAGAAAATATCCATAAATCAAAACAAAAGTCAATAGGTCTTTACAAGCTTGTAATGAAAGGTCGGGTTAAATGGTAGGAATTATATAGAAACAAGCGAATACCCAGAGCACCACTCATTCCACCTTATTTCACCCACTCAAAATTTTCTTCTATTCACTTACTCGCTTATTGAACTCAATCAAACTTTCTTTTAATCGCTCACCCCCAAACTTACTTCACTCAAAATCACCCAGCTTAACTCCTTTGTCATTAGTACAAAACAAAAGCAATACAAACAAAAAACTTACAAAGAAAAAAATAGAATGAAAGCTAAACTTGTCAAGCTTGCTCTTTTTTTTTTTTAACAACTTGACAAATAACGTAAATATAACAACGACCTAATACTGTACATAGAAACAAATGACAAAGGAGTTGCTATTGAGTTTCACCAGCTCCTTCTTGAACTCTCCCCTACATAGATCAATATCCTCGCGATCATTAAATAAGGTAGGAGAAATATATATGAAGCTAGGCTAAGTTACAATTGACAAATGAATGGTAAATAATCGGCTCAACATGGTGACTAAAGGTGTCATTAAATGACACAACACGGTAGGCACAGAAAGCTCAAACGGTCCAAATATGGCCTAAATCATTCTCTTATTTCTGAAAGATTTCAATTAGCATTTGAGGATATTGGGCAAAATCAAGAAAGATGTTCCTTACTATGCTCTCGTTAATGTTTTATTTCACTGGAGCTTCACTCTCTCACTGTGTTTGGGTTTCTGTAACGCCCTGAGTTTTCTGAACCCGGTTCGCTACACAGAATACTGAACTGAACCATAACATTTTGGGTAAATTTTAAAATTTCATTCAATGGTAAAAATTTGACTTTGAAATAACGTCAAAACTTGCAGCGGAAAAACATTTGTATAAAACAACATTTATTAATTAATTAAAACACTAAAGACTTCTGGTTGAAAAGAAAACAAAAGAAAACAGACACCTCTACCGCTGAATAGTTCCAGCGATAGACGTAAAATAAAAGACACCCGCCGCCAAACTGGGCCAGCGGCGAAAGCAGAAACAAGACCTCTACTGCTAAATCAAATTGACACGTCGACTTCTCGCATCCACCGCTCACGTCCACCGCTCGCATTTGCCAAACTACACGTCGACTCCTCACATCTATCGCTCACGTCCACCGCTCAACAGTAACATTCGACTCCTTCATCCAACATCTACCGGTAGACTACATCCACCGATAGATAATAACGCCCGACGTTCACCGATAGACTACATCTACCGGTAAACAGTAACACTTAACATCCATCCACATATTACAAGACGACAAAATCTATTACTCACATCCACCGATAGACAAAACGACAAACCTAATACTCACCTCTACGCTCGCATCCACCGGTCACAAAACGACAAAACCTAATACTCACTTCTACGCTCACATCCACCAGTCACAAAATGACAAACCTAATACTCACCTCTACGCTCACATCCACCGGTCACAAAATGACAAAACCTAATACTCCCTTCTACGCTCACATCCACTGGTCACAAAACAACAAAGTCTACTACTCACATCCACCAGCGGACTACATCCACCGATAGACAATAATACACAACGTCCACCGGTGGACTACATCCACCGATCGACAATAACACTCAACATAACAGCATATCAACCATTTTCACTCTAAACAAGGAAAACTCCGACTATCAAAAGAGCTTGTACATTTTATTGAAAATCATTCCAAACAACATAAATCCACAACTCTCTAAAAATATCTAGCAAAGCAACTACCTCTAAACTAAATCATGTTTTTCATACTCAGAACAAGAAAACCATAAAGTTATTAAAAACATCAAAAACTACTAATGTTATTAAAACCCTCTGCACACTTTCACAAAACACTTAACCACTGAAACTTCATATATAGACAATAGTTAAACCGCCTCATCAGAACACCAAACCGTGGCATTGAAGTGCTCCCCCAACCAGCCTAGTCCTTAACATGCTCAGAGAACACACCTTCTGAGGCTTCTTCACCTACATCACAAAACTCATCTATTAGCCTAATGCTAAGTAAGTAAAGCAATAATGAAATGATATGCTGAAACATAAATCCTAGTCATGCAGTTTCTACTTTCACATCTCAGTTGCATTCACGTTCTGATCCCTCGGTTCCATTGGGAGTTGGATCATTTTTCCCAAAGTCATACATCCTCTTCATAAATTAAGGGGCGGATTAGTTCCCTTAACAGCTGATCTGATCCTAAATTCCATTGGGAGTTGGATTATTTTTCCTAAAGTCATACATCCTCCTCATAAATTAAGGGGTGGATTAGTTCCCTTAACAGCTGATCTGTTACATTCTCTTCATACCTTGCCATGCCATTACATGTAAATTCATTTTCGTATTCTTTCCAAAAACATGATACATGACATACAGAAAACATTCAAACAAGCATAAACCTACTGTTTTGTGATGTAGACCCGAAGACACACACATACTCTACTTACCTGGTCTCGTGGAAAATGCTTGGTTGAAGTCTACCTCAGGGGTTTGCACAAACCTAAAACCATAAACTGAGCATTAATTAAATCTTCACTAAACTCCATTCTAGCCTTCCAGAAATGTAAGGAAACTAATTTGGAAGCTCTGCTCAACGTGCATTCCCGATTTACCACAAAACTGAACTAATTTACACTTGCAACATTCTCAAAACTCACATTAATACTCTCCTCTACCCTCAATAGTTACAATGTTGCAAGGAATCGAAGTAGAACTCACCTAGGTTGAAGAAAAATCGAGTAGGAGAATCGCCTAAAGAGCTCTACTACTGAGCTGAAAGCCGAAAAAGGAAGAATAGAAAATAGTGGCGGCTACAGTGAATTAATCACAAAACCTCTTTCCTTAAATAAGTTATCACTATTAAATCCTCAAATTACAGTTTTGCCCTTACCTAGTCACTCGTCAACCTAATCACTAGTTTTCACCAAACTTTCAAAAGAAAACGTATAACATTAGTTGATGAGGTAAATTGGTTCAATGGGACCAGGTGTTACAATCTACCCTCCTTAAAAGAATTTTGTCCTCAAAATTCAGTACCTAAATAACTCTTGATGTTGGTCCATCATGTCCTGTTGGCGCTTCCAAGTTGTCTCCTCTATGCTCTGGTTATGCCATAAAACTTTCACCAGTGGGACCTCTTTGTTGCGCAACACTTTCACAACATAGTCAAGGATTTTTACTGGTTTCTCCTCATAAGCAACAGTAGGATGAATTTCAATGTTATGCTGTTCCACAACCCGAGTTGGAACCCGTATGCACTTCTTCAACATGGAAACATGGAACACATTATGGATTCCTTCCATAGAGGTTTGTAACTATAACTGGTAAGCTGTCTTCCCAATCCTCTTCAAGACGGTGAATGGTCCAATATATCTGGGGTTCAACTTGCCTCTCTTTCCAAATCTCACAACTCCCTTGAGTGGTGATACCTTAAGAAAAACTTCATCACCAACCTCAAATTCTAATTCTCTACGTCTTCTATCGGCATAGCTTTTCTATCGGGTTTGAGTTGTTAAGATTCTTTGTCGGATGAGGGCAATCTTCTCCACTGTTTGCTGCACAAAATCAGGACCAATCAATCGCGCTTCACCAACTTCATCCCAATACAAAGGAGATCTGTATTTTTGTCCATACAATACCTCATACGGTGCCATACTTATGATTGCCTGAAAACTGTTGTTATAAGAAAACTCCACCAATGATAAATATTTACTCCAAGAACCCTGAAAATCTAATATGCATGCACGAAGCATATCCTCCAACGTTTGGATAGTCCTTTCAAATTATCCATCTGTTTGAGGGTGAAAGGTTGTACTAAAGTTGAGCTGTGTACCCATAGCCTTATGCAGACTCTTCCAAAACTTTGACGTAAATCTAGAGTCTCGGTCAGAAACTATAGTGCTTGGAACCCCATGCAGTCTAACAATCTCATGCACATATAATTCAGCTAGTTGGTCCATTGAGTAGGTCATCTTTATGGGTAGAAAATGAGCGGATTTGGTCAGACGATCTACTATCACCCAAATTGCATCATGTTCCTTTATTGTTCTAGGCAATCCCACCACAAAGTCCATCATTATTTGTTCCTATTTCCATTCAGGAACTAGTAACGGTTGCAATGCTCCTGCAGGCCTCTGATGTTTAGCTTTAACGGTTGCAATGATCCTGCAATTCCACACTTCTTTTCATATTTGGCCACCAATAATGTTGCTTAAGGTCTCTGTACATTTTTGTACTTCCAGGATGAACAGAGAGTCTAGAAGAATGCGCCTCTGAAAGAATTTCATTTCTAAGTTCAACATTAGCTGGAACAAACCACCTATTCCAAAACTTGAGAATTCCATCATTCGAATAATTTAAATCCGACTAATCGGAAGAATCCATGTTTGACTTGTATTTGGTGCATTCAGCATCATTCACTTGAACTTCCCTTATTTTCTCCAAAATAGTAGGCCTCAAGGATATGGCAGAAAGCATGGCTGACACACTGGATACAGCTTCCAAATTAAATCTTTGAAACTCTGCCTCTAGGGCTAACGGTATGTCAAGAATCAATGCTGAGACTGACGTTGACACTCTACTCAAAGCATCAGCTACTACATTCGCCTTGCCAGGGTGGTATTTGTCTCAAAATCGTAGTCCTTGACAAACTCTAACCATCTACATTGCCTCATATTTAATTCTTTCTGTGTGAAAATATACTTCAGACATTTATGGTCCGAAAATATCTCACAAGACTATCCATACAAGTAATGCCTCCAAATCTTTAGTGCAAAAACCACTGCAGCTAATTCTTAGTCGTGTGTAGGGTAACTCTTCTCATGTGTCTTCAACTGTCTGGAAGCATAGGCTATTACCTTTCCATCTTGTATCAACACACAACCGAGTCTAACTTTGGAGGCGTCACAATAAATGCTGAACTTTCCGTTTTCAACAGGGAGTGTTAATATTGGAGCATTGGTCAACTTCTGTTTCAAAGTCTGGAAACTGGATTCACATTCCTCTGTCCATGCATATTTAATATTTCTCCTTGTTAACCGAGTGAGGGGTGTTGCAATCTTCGAGAATCCTTCAATAAAATTCCTGTAATATTCTGCTAATCCAAGGAAACTTTGAATATCAGTGACATTCTTCGGCTAGGGCCATTCCTTAACTACTTGAACCTTGGTTGGATCGACAGATATTCCATCACCCGAGATCACATGACCAAGAAAGTGAACTCTGTCCAACCAAAACTCACACTTAGAAAACTTAGCATAAAGTTGATGTTGCCTTAGTACTCCCAATACCAGGTTCAAATGTCTTGTATGCTCCTCCTCAGAACATGAATAGATTAGTATATCATCAATAAATACTATGACAAACTTATCCAAATACTTATGAAACACCCTATTCATAAGATCTATGAATGCTGGTGGTGCATTTTTCAATCCAAAAGACATAACCAAAAACTCATAATGTCCATATCTTGTGCGAAAGGCAGTCTTAGGAATATCTTCTGATTTGAATTTCAATTGGTAATAACTGGACCTTAAGTCAATCTTAGAGAAAACACGTGCACCCTTAAGCTGGTCGAATAAATCATCAATCCTTGGCAATAGATACTTGTTCTTTATAGTTAACTTATTCAATTCCCAATAATCAATGCACATACGCATTGATCCATCCTTCTTTTTAACAAAAAGAACTGGTGCACCCCACGGTGAAAAGCTTGGGCGTATAAACCCTTTATCCAATAGTTTATCCAGCTGTTTCTTTAATTCCTTAAGCTCTATAGGTGCTAACCTATAGGGATTCTTAGATACAGGCTCAGCGCCTGGGTAAACATCTACAACAAACTCAATGTCCCTATCTGGCGGCAAGCCAGGAAGGTCATCTAAAAATACTTGTGAAAAGTCTTGAACAACTAAGACATTTTGGGGACTTGCTTTTCCTACAAACTGTGTGTCTATAACGCTGGCCAAAAAGCATAAATACTCTCTGCATGAAGAGGGTCTAGCATCGATAGAAGCCATAACAGACATTCCCTTACTCTTCTTCGAGGCTTGAAAGGTATGCTTCGAACCACCAAGAGGTTGAAAACAAACTACTCCAGTCCTACAATCAATTGTGGCATAATGCTTGAACAACCAATATATTCCTAGGATTACATCAAATCCCATTATATCCAAAATAATGAGATCAGCAGGTAAATTCTTATTTCCTACTAACACAACACTATCAAACATCACTCGGTTAGAGTGCATGCGTTCACCAGAGGGTAACGCGACATTAAACACTTACTTAGTAGGGGTAAACTGTACATCTAACTTGACAGCAAATGCATACGCTATAAACGAGTGTGTTGCACCAGAATCTATTAAAGTAAAAGTAGGTATAGAGTTGATCAAAATGTACCTGACACAACAGCGAGTTGTTCCTCATCGCCCGACTCCATCATGGAGAATATCCTCGACTTTATCTTAGCAGGGCCACTCTTCAGAGCTAGACAGTCTCTGTTAATATGGCTGACTTTGTTACAGTTGAAGCATCGGGTGATTCTGGGATTTGGGCAATCCCTGTATGTGTGTCCAACTCCCTCACAGTTGAAACACTCCGTCCCAAACCTGCACTCGCCCAGGTGACCTTTCAAACACTTCGGGCACTGGGGAAACTTCCTAGTGTCCTGCACCTTCTTTCCTGTTCCCAGGTTATTCTAGCCTTCACTTGGCCTTTTCATTCCTCTCTGCAGGTGTGGCTGGATAAACTTTTGTGGGACTTCCCTTGGCCCAGCACACTTCATCTCCGTTTCTTCCACCTCCAACGCTATGGACACAACTTCACTGAAGGACAAACCCTTAATACCACAAAATTTTACTCCTATGTAAATTTCAGGCTTCAGTCCTTGCATAAACTGGAACACCTTATCCTCATCCTGTGGACAAGATGTCCAGCAAACCTGGACAGGGACTCAAACTGTCTACTGAACTTAGCCACAGACCCCGTTTGTTTCAATTGCAAGAACTCTACTTTCTTTGAAGTCTGGACGGCGCTACTAAAATACTTTTCATAGAAAACTTCCTTGAATTGTGCCCACAACATTGCCAAGACATCGGTGGTGGTCTCCATTGATTCCCACCAAAGCTGAACATCACCAGCCAGATGAAACGTTGCCAAGGTGATCTTGTCTCCCTCCCCAACATTGGCATACTTGAACATGCTCTCAATCTTCCTAAGTCATTCCTCAGCAACAATCGGATTGGACGACTTTCCATCAAATGTGAGTGGCTGTAGTCTCCGGAATCTGTCTCCTGAATGCTCATTGCTGGAACCCGAGTTGGTACTTCCTTGTACTTCTTGGTTCAGCAGTACTCCTGACTGGTCGGACTGCTGACGCACCAAATCTGTCTGTTGGTGCAACAAGTCTGTCAGCTGTCTAATTACACTAGGGTTCTCCTCACTTCTCAAATTTGGCATTTCTCTCGGTACCCTTGGCCTTCTTGGTCGTCTAGCCATTTTGCTATATTCCTGGACAAGGTTAATTACTCTCATAAATATCTAATAGCTAAGGTTAACATAAACACTTACAGTTGTTGAAGTACTTTCATGCAACGATCGGCACTGATGAGTAATCTTTTGAACGGTTTAACTGAATGTCTTTGATACCATACTGCAATGCCCTGAGTTTTCTAAACTCGGTTCGCTACACAGAATACTGAACTGAACCATGACATTTTGGGTAAATTTTAAAACTTCATTCAACGGTAAAAATTTGACTTTGAAATAACATCAAAACTTGCAGCGAAAAAATATTTGTATAAAACAACATTTATTAATTAATTAAAACATTAAAGACTGTTGGTTGAAAAGAAAACAAACACCTCTACCGCTGAATAGTTCCAGCGATAGACATAAAATAAAAGACACCCGCCGCCAAACTGGGCCACCGGCGAAAGCAGAAACAAGACCTCTACCGCTAAACCGAAACGACACGTCGACCTCTCGCATCAACCGCTCACGTCCACCGCTCGCATTTGCCGAACTACACGTCGACTCCTCACATCTATCGCTCATGTCCACCGCTCAACAGTAACATTCGACTCCTTCATCCAACATCTACCGGTAGACTATATCCACCGATAGATAATAACGCCCGACGTTCACCAATAGACTACATCTATCGGTAAACAGTAACACTTAACATCCACCGATTACAAGACGACAAAATCTATTACTCACATCCACCAATAGACAAAATGACAAACCTAATACTCACCTCTACGCTCGCATCCACTGGTCACAAAACGACAAAATCTAATACTCACTTCTACGCTCACATCCACCGGTCACAAAACGACAAACCTAATACTCACCTCTACGCTCACATCCACCGGTCACAAAACGACAAAACATAATACTCCCTTCTATGCTCACATCCACTGGTCACAAAACAACAAAGTCTACTACTCACATCCACCAGCGGACTACATCCACCGATAGACAATAATACACAATGTCCACCGGTGGACTACATCCACCGATCGACAATAACACTCAACATAATGGCATATCAACCATTTTCACTCTAAACAAGGAAAACTCCAACTACCAAAAGAGCTTGTACATTTTATTGAAAATCGTTACAAACAACATAAATCCACAACTCTCTAAAAGTATCCAGCAAAGCAACTACCTCTAAACCAAATCATGTTTTTCATACTCAGAACAAGAAAACCACAAAGTTGTTAAAAACATCAAAAACTACTAATGTTATTAAAACCCTCTGCACACTTTCACAAAACACTTAACCACTGAAACTTCATATATAGACAATAGTTAAACCGCCTAATCAAAACACCAAACCGTGGCATTGAAGTGCTTCCCCAACCAGCCTAGTCCTCAACATGCTCAGAGAACACACCTTCTGAGGCTTCTTCACCTACATCACAAAACTCATCTATTAGCCTAATGCTAAGTAAGTAAAGCAATAATGAAATGATATGCTGAAACATAAATCCTAGTTATGCAGTTTCTACTTTCACATCTCAGTTGCATTCACATTCTGATCCCTCGGTTCCATTGGGAGTTGGATCAATTTTCCCAAAGTCATACATCCTCTTCATAAATTAAGGGGCGGATAAGTTCCCTTGACAGCTGATCTGATCCTAAATTCTATTGGGAGTTAGATCATTTTTCCCAAAGTCATATATCCTCTTCATAAATTAAGGGGTAGATTAGTTCCCTTAACAGCTAATCTGTTACATTCTGTTCATACCTTGTCATGCCATTACATGTAAATTCATTTTCGTATTCTTTCCAAAAACATGATACATGACATACAGAAAACATTCAAACAAGCATAAATCTACTGTTTTGTGATGTAGACCCGAAGGCACACACATACTCTACTTACCTGGTCTCGTGGAAAATGCTTGGTTGAAGTCTACCTCAGGGGTTTGCACAAACCTAAAACCATAAATCGAGTATTAATTAAATCTTCACTAAACTCCATTCTAGCCTTCCAGAAATCTAAGGAAACTAATTTGGAAGCTCTGCTCAATGTGCATTCCTGATTTACCACAAAACCGAACTAATTCACACTTGCAACATTCTCAAAACTCACATTAATACTCTCCTCTACCCTCGATAGTTACAATGTTGCAAGGAATCAAAGTAGAACTCATCTAGGTTGAAGAAGAATCGAGTAGAAGAATCGCTTAGAGAGCTCTACTGCTGAGCTGAAAGCTGAAAGAAGAAGAATAGAAAATAGTGGCGGCTACAGTGCATTAATCACAAAACCTCTTTCCTTAAATAGGTTATCACTATTAAATCCTCAAATTACAGTTTTGCCCTTACCTAGTCACTCCTCAACCTAATCACTAGTTTTCACCAAACTTTCAAAAGAAAACGTATAACATTAGTTGATGAGGTAAATTGGTTCAATGGGACCAGGATTTACAGTTTCGATATATGTAGATTACATAAGTATGACACCAACAGATAGAATCAAACAAGAATGAAAATGTGCTCATGGTTTGAGTCTAATGTTGTAAGCTCAAGTCAATGTAAACTAATACAAAAACACTTTTACTCAGCATTTTTCAATAAGCTCAAGCATAAATTTATTCAAAATTACAATCATTGACACCTAAACCAAGATTTCATATTACAAAACCAAAATAAGGAAAAATACTAAGATCCGACAAAATTACCCCCAAACTTAAAATAAGCATTGTCCTCAATGTAAAAAAAATAACACATAAGGTGAAAATAGCGTACCTTATGAAGCGCCGGGCAAATCATCATTCTCACTCTCGTGTGAAGAATCAAGCGGCTGTAGTAAATGTGCCGGATAAGTGGGAAAAGGTGAAGTCAAGTGTGTTGAGTAGCCATGATGAGCATTGAACGCGTCTATATACTGTGCCGTGAATTGGGAATGCTCAAGTTGGCGGGATTGGAGATCCACCAATCGCTGCTCCATTTGTGATTGTCGAGTATTGAGCATGGCAAACCGCTGCTCTTGTTGGATAACGAGACTCTCCACCATACGCTCCACCTCATCAATTGTAAATGGACGGTGGCCATCGCGACGCAAACGAGGCGGAGGCCGTGGTGCAAGAGGGATTTCGGCATTTGCATCTATTTCCTCGAATCCAAATCCATTATCACGAGAATTTCCATGGGGCCAAGTTATGATTCTAGAAATATTTGTGGAACCATACACCAGTTGCTGGATCCATGGCTCGTCCGTGTAGCTCATGGGGACGTTTGCGGTAGAGCATAAATGGGTAATAAGGACTGGATGAATATGACCAGCAGTGATGGGGCCCTTGCAGTAGGCAAGAATATTTCTATGAATGATGCAGCCAACATTGATGGATCGGCCCGTTAATATGCAATACAGAAGTACAGCACGATCTCTAGTGAACTTTGATTTCTGCGATGTCGACATGAGATTACCTCGGATGAACCGACACCACGCTTGAGCATAGCGGTTCAGACAATTTATCAATAAATGGAGAGGTGAAGTCGGGTTTACAGTTGTAACGCCCGGGTTTTTGGATCTTAGGGTTTTCTAATTTCTTAGGTTATTTTCGTAAAATAGCAAATTAAAGTATTTTCTTGAGCAGGATGTTTCCTTAGAGCCCTAGGAATTTATGGGAATTTTTAGAGGAATAAGTGAAATTTTAGAAACCCAAATCGAAAAGAGTAATGTTAGAGTTCCCGTTTTAACCTTTTAGTATGTTAATTCGTAAAAATAGCAAAATAAGTCCGTTTTGGGAACAGTGAGTTTTGTTAGAACTCTAATATTAAATTGGAATATTTGGAGAAATAAGGAAATTGCAGAGAAACCGAATTGATAGACTAATTAAAGAATTAAGCATAGAATTGAGGAAGGACATTTAAGTAATTTGGTAGGTAAAAATTATAATTTTTACTTAAAAGTAGAATGGCTTCACGATGAAGCCATTCTGCTGCCGAGCTCGAGCCCGATGCCGAGAGAGACGAGGGAGACAACGGCGACTGTCCTCCGACGAACGCGGGCGATTTCTCGCCGTTCTCCGGCCAGACAACGGCGACGTGAGGCTCCGGTCCATCCTCGTGCACAAAATCGAACGGTAAGCTCAATTTTTGGCCTTGTTTTTGTTCGGTTTGTGGCTGAGGGTGACGAGCTCGATTGAGCTCCGATCACCGACCGTTTTTGGCTGCTCTCGGCGTTGTATTGTCGAGCTTAATGCCGGTGTAGATCGCCGAGCAGCATGGAGCTCGGGTTGAGCTGGAAACAGGGGACCCAAATTTGAGCCTAGGGTTTTCTTAATTGGAAACTTCAATTTTTGGTTAGATTATTCTAATTGAGTGTATATGTGGTCGATTGGTGAAGAAATTGATGGAATTTGATGAAAAATCGGAAAGGGGGAAATTTCCGATTAAGGGCAGATTTGGGTTTCTGCTTTTTTGCCCTAGCTAGGGTCGTTTGTTTTAAAATTCCTTTTGGCAGATTAAAATAGGTTATTAGAGGAGTACGTGGCCGCTGGAATCGTTCGATTCCGATAACCGACGCTAAAGTTATGAACGTTTGAAGTTTCGGATCGGTTTTTACCGAACCCATTAGTGGCCGTTTAATTAGGTTTTAGTTGGATTAGGCTAGAAAATAGTGATTTGAGATGTTTTCACGAAAATAAGAGTTTAGTTATGCCGAGCGAGCTCTAATGCAATGTTTTGATATTTAGGTTTTTCAGGTTCCGCGGTTAAGATTTCAGAAAGAGACAAATTGCTAAAGAAGCCAGATAAGTGGGTGCTAGGTTTCCGGCCCTTAAGGCCCTACATCGTGTCAACGTTAGGCTTTGTATTTTGATGATGATTTTCTGGTTGTGGGGTTTACTGAGTCGGGTAGCCTAGGATGTTAGTTATTAGTTGTTTGTGAAGTTCGTTAAGAATAATGTATGTCCATGTACGTTGTGAATTGTTTGATGATATGTTTTGATGATATGTTATACGTAGATTCCTCATGCATCATGTTTTCTCAAATGTCATATGAAACGTTCATGTATGATGTATGTAAAAGAAAAGAAATGATTAAGTGTGGGTGGGACTGTATGGCCATAACAACAAAACCAATGTCACTTCCACGCGATGGACTATGAATACGGCCGAAAGGACTATGTACACGCACTTGGCCTACACTCCCTGACAAGATGCCCACCTTACTCCATGTCAACGAAAATGAAAAAGAAAAAGAATAAGAACAAGTGAATGAACATGTTTTATGAAAAGTAATGCATTCATGCATATGTCATTATAGTGCATTCTCTTACTAAGCATTAGGCTTAATGTATATGTTGTATGATGTAGGTGACAGGTGTGAAGGTGAGAGTCTCTCTCTTGATGACAAGGAATAGGCGGTTGATGGATGGTGCTCGTGGCAGCGGGGTGTGTTTTGGCCTGGCTTGATGATCCGATGGTGTGCCCCGAACTGTTTTGTGGCGAATGGATGTGAGTTAGTTTTGTTGGTTAGTAGGTCTACGTGTCGGTTTTGTTTGTGAAAGTATGAAAGTGTTTAAGTATGTGGATCAGATGTTTGGATAGAAAAATGTATGAAAAGTCGAGCTTTGATGTATATGTAGTGGAAGTAGAACGTTTAGAATGTGGAGTCTTAATTTTAGAAATATACTGGAACTGTTTGGTTATTTTAAAACAGGTAAGGATATGCTCGATTTTTAGAGCGATCCACGCAGTTCGTTTTCTTGAGTTTTCCGAAATTATAGGTTATATTAGTGTCGTGTTTTGAGAAAGCAGAAGTGGATAGATTAATTAGTGAATTTTAGAGAAAACCCTGAGATGAAATAAATATTTGTTTATGTGTTGAGAAACTTAGGGAAGTGATTAGAATTGGTATTTTTGTAGTGTATGAAGTGGGAAAAAGGGAAGGTTGAAAGTTAAGGTTACGTTATGGTTAGTTTGTTTAAAGGGTTATGGGAAGTGTTTTAAAAAAAAAATGATGATTACGTCACGGCAAGTCCGTGGCGGCCCTGACCGGGTTGGGATCGTCACAACAGTTGAATATATCCAAGTAGAGCTGCGATGCCCCATCGTGCGTAGGATTGACTCGTAATCGGGCCCTTCAGTCATCATCATGTGGAATTCATCCGCTGGTAATTTGGGCAAACCGAACTTGGCATTAATAGCGGTAGCCGAAAAGTCTACGACCTTGTTTCGCACTTTGACGGGTCCAACTCCTTGAGATACTTTAAGATTAGAATAAAATTCTCAGACGACACTCACATTAGCATCACCCTCCAGAACAACCAAGGGCTCCCAATTGCGCTGCTGAAGCATGCCTAAAATGTCTCCATCTAGCTGTCTGGGTTGAAATTGAATTTCACAGATCATTGTCTTATCCTTAGTCATGAAATCCCAGAAATAATTTTCTACTGCAGCATTGAGGAAGGAGTGGTGGATTGCACTAGAGGAGGTTGAGCTGGACGACGCTTGTTTACATTTGGGAGGCATCGTTAAATGTCACACGTCCACCTAGAATTGTGTTGCTGCAAACCAAACACTAAACAACGAACAAAGATAAAAAGCTCACAAGTTATTATGCATGAAAGAGAACTGCCAACGCAATAAATATAAGAAAAACTTGATGCTGTAAAAAGCAACAACTCTCACAGGCATTTGATCGAACACATGGTATGCATTAGTGAACAAATCCCCTTCACAGCTAAGTTATACTCCAAAGAACCCGCAAAAATTAAAACAGTGCAAAATATCGAGGAAACAAGTAGGAGTAATTACCTAGAACAGCCGTAATTAACACACATTTCAGATTCACCAATTAAGTTCAGTGACACACAACAAAATTGGAACAACATTTGTCAGGGAGAGAGTGTCCATTCGAGGGAGGAACATACCGGAGAGATGTGGTGCTTCTTGTACTGAGCGCCGGCGAAGGAGAATACCGAAAGGGCCGGAGTTTGTGGTGGAGGATTTCAGCCGAACGATCGGGAGGGAGATCGCCGAGAGAGAGTGGGGTTTGCGATGGTCTGCAGGATGATAACCGATCGATCGACTTTCATTCTGTTTTTAGGGCTTTTTTTGTTTTTTTTTTAACAGAAATAGAAACAAATTCAAAATATACTAAAACTTAAAACAAAAATAATAAGAAAATTTAAAATAAATAATAATAATAATAATAATAATAATAAATAATAATATAAATAAATAAATGGGTTACCTCCCACCAAGTGCTTGTTTTAACGTCATCAGCTTGACGTCGGGCGAACGTTACTCGTCGGGTGCGAGGTGAGTGACAGATGAATCCCTCTCAATAATACCACCAAAATACAGTTTTACTCTTTGACCATTAACCTTGAATGTCCCTGCGTCTGCTCCACTTAATTCAACTTCACCATGAGGAAATACTTGAACCACCGTAAACGGGCATGACAACCTCGATTTCAGCTTGTCCGGGAAAAGTTTTAGACGTGAATTAAATAACACCTGCTGGCCCACCAATAACTCTTTCTTCATAATATGCTTATCATGCCACACTTTTGTTTTCTCCTTATAAATCTTGGAATTTTCATATGCATTGGTTCGTAATTCATCAAATTCATTAATTTGGAGATGGCATTTATGGCCAATGGGTGTTAAGTCAAAATTTAATCTCTTCATAGCCCACCAAGCATGGTGCTCGAGTTCAATGGGTAAGTGACATGCTATACCAAAGACCAACCGATAAGGGGACATTCCCAATGGAGTTTTGAATGCGGTCCGATAAGCCCACAGTGCATCGTCTAACTTATATGCCCAATCTTTACGAGAATTACTCACCGTCTTTTCCAGAATAATCTTAACTTCTCGATTTGAGACTTCTGCTTGACCATTTGATTGTGGGTGATACCCCAATGCCTTTCAATGTTTGACGCCATATTTTAAAAGTAGTGATTCAAATGGCTTGTTATAGAAATGAGTACCTTCATCACTAATTATTGTGTGCTGTGTGCCGAAACGAGTGAATATGTTCTTACGCAAAAACCTTAATACCACTGTGCCGTCATTGGTAGGCGCGCTATTGCCTCGACCCATTTTGAAACGTAATCCGCAGCGAGAAATATGTATTTGTTGTTAAATGAGGGTGGAAACGGGCCCATAAAATCAATCCCCCATACATCAAATAGTTCAACTTCAAGGATATTTGTCAAAGGCATTTCATTCTGACGAGATATATTACATGTTCATTGACATCGATCACATGCTGTAACAAAGGAATGTGCATTTTTAAATAGGGATGGCCAATAGAAACCACATTGAAGTACTTTTGCTGCTGTTCAATTTCCTCCAAAATGACTATCACATTCAAGAGTGTGCAATGCTTCAACACTAATATCATCTCATCTTTAGAAATACAACGTCTTATTACTTGATCAGTGCAATGTCTATAAAGAATTTGTTCTTCCCAATAATATCGCTTCACGTCGGAGAGAAATTTCTTCTTTTGGTGATAAGACAGCTCGGGTGGCATGATCTGGCAAGCAAGATAATTTACATAATCCGCATACTATGGTAATTCAGAAATTGCAAGGATTTTTTCATCCGGAAACTCTTCCTCTATTTGCTCCTCACTATCTTGCACATGGGCTCGAGTTTCTAGATGTGTGAGATGATCAGCAATCAGATTTTCCGTTCCCTTTTTATCCTTAATCTCAATGTCAAATTCTTGTAGTAATAACACCCAACGAATAAGGCTTGGTTTCGCGTCTTTCTTCTGCATAAGATACTTTATTGTTGAATGATCAGTGAAGACAACGACCTTATTACCAATGACGTATGGCCGGAACTTGTCAAATGCAAAAAAGACGGCCAGCAATTCTTTTTCAGTAGTTGCATAATTGAGCTGAGCATCATTAAGAGTGCGACTCGCATAGTAGATGGTCTGAAAATTTTTATCTTTCCTTTGGCCCAAAACTGTCCCTACAGCAAAATCACTCACGTCACTCATGATCTCGAAAGGTAAATCCCAATCAGGTGCCACAATAACTGGTGCCGTTACAAGTTTTGCCTTTAAAACATTAAATGCCTCCAAACACTCGGCCGTGAATATGAATGAGACACCTTTTTCAAGCAAGTTACACATCGACTTAGTGATCTTGGAGAAATCTTGTATAAAGCGGCGGTAAAATCCCGCATGCCCAAGAAAACTTCGCACTCCTTTAACCGTAGTAGGAGGTGGTAATTTTTCAATTGCAACTATTTTTGCACGGTCAACCTCAATGCCTTGAGCTGAAATCCGATGTCCTAACACGATGTCTTCTTTTACCATAAAGTGACACTTTTCCCAATTCAGTACCAAATTTGTTTCCACACATCGGGCTAGCACTTTGGATAAATTTTCTAAACATGTATCAAATGATGACCCAAATACCGAGAAATCATCCATGAAGAGTTCAATGTAGCGCTCAACCATATATGAAAAAATTTCCATCATACATCGTTGGAATGTTGCTGGAGCATTGCACAATCCAAAGGGCATTCGGCGAAATGCAAACGTGCCATACGGACAAGTGAAAGTAGTCTTTTCTTGATCTTCTGGGGCGATGACGATTTGGTTGTATCCTGAGTAACCATCAAGAAAACAATAATGCAAATTTCTGGACAGCCTATCGAGCATTTGGTCAATGAACGGCAAGGGAAAATGGTCCTTGCGTGTGGCTTTGTTCAATTTCTGGTAATCCACACAAATTCGCCACCCTATGACAGTTCTAGATGGTATGAGCTCATTCTTATCATTTTTTATTACTATCAGCCCACTCTTTTTTGGCACACACTGTACTGAGCTCACCCAAGAGCTATCAGATATCGGATAAATAACGCCAGCGTCTAACCATTTCAGTACTTCTTTTCGCAATACTTCTTTCATTATAGGGTTTAAACGTTGTTGGTGTTCAACCGATGGTCAATGATCTTCCTCCATTAAAATGCGATGAACACATAATGAAGAACTAATTCCTTTTATGTCTGATAGAATCCATCCAATAGCAACCTTATAAGTTTGAAGTATTCGTAACAATTTTTCATCTTCCGCTGTGGATAAATCAGCCGAAATAATCACCGTAAGAGTAGAGTTGTCACCAAGGTATGCATAACGTAGATGCGTTGATAAAGGTTTAAGCTCAAGAGCTGGCAGGCTTTCAATAGACGGCAGAACCCGTAGTGATGATTCTCATAAACTTTCAAAGTACTTTCTTTGGTTAGGCTCGAAAGAATCCATCCACATAATATATTCTTGTACATCTGATGTATCATTAAGACCAAATTTTTCACGTCCCTTATTCTGTATCCTACTTCCCGTAAAATTTTTCTTTTTATACACTCATAAAATTTCAACTCTTAAAGCATTAAATCAAAGTCTAGATTGTTGAAATCGTCATCAAATTCATTTAAAGAAAACCTATTGATATAAAAAAACCATCAGCCGAATGATCTTCGAAGAAAAGGGGAAAAGTTGCCAAAACACAACAGCCGATCGATCGTCTATTTCAGTCGATCGATCGGCTGTGGCAACAATTGCCTGGGCGATCGATCGCCCCACAGTGATCGATCGGCTAGCGCTCTGGAATTTCTTCCAAAGCGTAGCCAATCTGACCGATCGATCGCCTCTTTTAGCAATCGATCGACATTCTCTCTGGAATTCGAATTCCAGAGGGCTGCCCTGCTTATATCACACACTTCACACAACTCTTCCTTCACCCATTTCCCTTCATCATTTAACACCCAAATACAAATTCAACGTAAACATTTATCATCCTCATACAATTCCCAACTTCATCAATCACCCAAAACTACACAGAACTACTAGAAAACGTAGTGAATTTCATAAAAACGAACCGTGTGGATCAGTTTAAAAACTGAACAAAACCCCCTGTGAAACCTAAATCTCCAAGCAGTTCCAGTAACATTTCGAAATAAACTATCGCTTAGACTTCACAAATTATCCAGAAACTATTTTACTATCTATACAATTTCTACCCATCTCTAACCCAAAATATGTAACACCCCAAGTCTTCAGACTCGATTTTGTTACCCATGACATGGAACTGGACTAAGAGAATTTACGAAAAATTTCAAATTTTCTCTCAGTGATGATAAATCCATCTTTAACCCTCGACTTTACAGCGGAAAATGTAACGACCCAGAGAGGAGCCGTCACTTAGTCATAATCTTTCATGAATCATCTACTCAACTTCTACCTTTTCTTCTCTATTTCCAATCTAACATTTTCATACATATATTTTTTTTTTTGAACTCACTCTTAGACCGATAACAGAGACGTAAAAATATCAAGGGAACCCCACCCTCTCAAACTCGATTCTTTCATTAAATCCCGTCAGCTAAATCTCACACAGAGTCGAGCAACTACACTTGGTCATTTGACCAGTAACTAAATCGGGCAAGGAAGGAATGCCCCAGACTACTCGACATTATTCAGTTGGGGTTTGCATGCATCGGGTGACGAAGCATATATCATCCGATTTGTCACGTGTACCCTACGTGACTCAATTATAGACGCCCAGTAGAAAACATCCACCGGCGGACATGGGCATTACACGTGTCTAAATAAATACATCGCCCGGTCCCGAACGTTCTCCACTAGATGTTCATATATGCACTACATCGACCGATGGTCATGTGCTCGCGTGACTAATTAAAACATTTCTCGAGTACTAGACGACAAGAAATTACTCACATCATCCGGTAACTAGACGACAAAGCTACTCCTACATCGTCTGGTGTTTGAGATACTCTATATCTACCGGTCACTAGACGACAAAATGACATTTACCTCATCCGATAGCTTAAATACACTTGATCTGCCGGTCACTAGACGACAAAATGACATTTACATCATCTGGTAACCTAAATACGCTAGATCTGCCGGTCACTAGACGACAGAATGACATTTACATCATCCGGTGAGGAAACATACTACATCATCCGGTGACTAATTGTTCAACTTCTATCATTTGACATCCGCCGATGATGTCAGCCGGATGATTGCCTCATCTAGCTTCTATCACATGGCAGAAAACACTATAATCATCAAACAGCTTCATCCAATAGAAAAAAATACCACAACTCACCCAAATCTTAACTTAGTAACTATAAACCTAAATGAGTAAGAATCATAGACTCATCCAAAATGCACATAGCGGAAGACTTAAGCAAAACAGACCATTCAATAATCTTTAAAACCATTATCAAACTCTAAAGTCTAATCATTCAAATCTGAATCTCATTGTTATAAGAAATTCTATTCTACTTAGACATCTGTTTATCATAAACTTCACTGACATACTATGAGCATAACCAGGGGACTTAATCACCTGTCCAGCCTTGCACTGTCATACTGAGCATCCTCCAGCAACCAACTTTAAACATCATCTCTGGACTAGAAATCCTCACCTGTTAACTCTTCACCTACATCATAAGGTTTAACTATAAGCCTAATGCTTAGTAAGGAATGCAACACTAACATGGATGCATGAATGTATAATTCGGGAAATCACATGCTCATAAGTCTTTTCTTGTTCATATCTTTGCTCGTAATCATCATTCGTAGTCATGGATCATACTCATCATTCATAATCATTGATCATATTCTTCATTTAAGTTGTGTGGATTAAGAGAGGATTTGTGCCGGTAAAGGGGGTTCGACAGTGAGTTTGATCTAGGTCCCTACTGCGGGTCGTATTCATATGTCCCTATTTTGGACTGTGACATACGCCGAACCGCCCCTAACCGTCACTTAGTCCACGTTGCATAAGTTTTATCTTCTTACTTTATTCATGAGTAAACCATGCTCTTAAAACATTTTCATATGCATAAAATAGTCATGATGCATGTACATGGAAATTCTTAAATCATCAAGCTACAGAACAGAGCACTATTCAACATAAAACCTTGCCATTGAACTAATCATCAACATAAATGCTAGACAGTAACATAAGGAAACTACTAATCATCGTATGAGTTTCTACCTAACATCCTTTGATGTAGGGTCCTAATGACCGAGAAACCCGTACATTCACTTACCTGGTTTCCTTAGCAACTTGAGCTCCTTTTCTTCAGGCTTTTATACCTAAACATTCACATTGCAGTAGTTAAAATAAAATTCTAATAGTTCTAATCTCAAGTCATCCTAAGATTTAATAGCTAAAGTCATTCCCGAATCCTTAGTCTAACACTCTGTGCAGTCTGAAATCCAAAAACTGAAATAGACAGACTCGACTATCGGTTACTCGGGGTTGGTTGTTTTTTTTTTAAATGTCCAGAATCGATTCGGAATGACATTACCACTCTCAGATTTTAAAATATCCTTATTATTACTCGGCCATTAAAGAATCCGAAACTCCAATACCGAGCTGAAAACAGAGCTTCACAACTAACAGATAGCTACATTGCCTATTTCATACCTTGGGTGTTGGTTCGTAGGGAATGCAGGCCTGAAGCCGGTCGCCGACGAGAAGGATAACCGGTAACAGAGAGCGAGAGCTCGGGAGAGAAGAAATCGCCGAGAGTAGAAGATGTCGGCTACAGTGGTTTAAATGAAGTTTGAACCCTTTCCATTTCCTTTAAATACCGGTCTCAAACCTCCATTATTACAACTTTGCCACACAACCTAGCTTAAATCCACATGTAATTAATTAAGCTCGGCATAAAATTTTAAACCGGAAAAAATTAATTAAACACGACCGTTAAAACGGTTAAGGAAATTACCTGGTCGTTATTTTGGGTGTTACAGAAAAACTCATTGAATAACTATCATTCATAAAATAGATAAAATATTAAAACATTGGCTGAGAGAATTGAAACTCAATAGGCATCTACTGATCGCAAACGACAAAACAACACTACTCACATCATCCGATCACAAAGCGACAAATCACTTTTGCTCACATCATACGGTCACAAAGCGACAAATCACTTTTGCTCACATCATCCGGTCACAAAGCGACAAATCACTTTTGCTCACATCATCCGGTCACAAAGCGACAAATCACTTTTGCTCACATCATCCGGTCACAAACGACAAAAGAACTATACATATTTCATCCGAAAAACAAGATCTACATCTACCGATTGACATGTGCATCTCGCGTGACTCATTAAAACTTCATCCGATCGCTAAACGATAGAACTTATACACACTCAATCCGATAAAATAAACAACATCATCCGATAGAAGACATCATCTGATGGAAGACATCATCCGATGGAAAGAAGACATCATTCGATTGAAGACATCATCCGATGGAAGACATCATCCGATGGAAGACATCATGCGGTGAAAGACATCATCCGATCGACAGAAACCTTAACTTACCAACAAAAACACCCATCGACAGACATGAACCCTTGACTTTTACCTACAGAGGACATCCTGAATTTCTCAACTCCAACGGGACTAACACAAACTTGTATTGACACAAACCATAGACGTATTCTGAGTATGCATAGCGGAAGTCTTAAATAAAACAGATCATTCACAACCCAGAAATCACTCAAACAAGTTTACTAGTATTCAACATTTTTAAGAAAAATCCCTCCTACTTAAACTTCAATATTCATAAACATTACTGATATCTTAAAGGTAGCAACCAGAGATCATATTCGCCTTTCCAGCCACACACTGTCACCCTGAGCACCATCCAGCAACAAGACTTAGGCATCTTTACTGAATTTGAAATTCTCACATGATTGTTCTTCACCTACATCATAAGGTTTAAACTATAAGCCTAATGCTTGTAAGGAGTGCAATGCTAACATGTATGCATGAATGCACAGCTTAAAAGAAACATATGTTCATTATCTTTTCGTGTTCATATTTATCGTCTTCATCATATGGATTAAGGGAGGATTTGTGCTGAAAAGGGGGTTGACAGTGAGAGTGTACATAGTCTCTTTCGGGTCGTATTCATGGTCCTCCTTTTGGACAGTGACATACGCCAAACCGCCCCCAACCCTCTCTTAATCCTTGTTGCATAAGTTTCATATTCATTTCTTGTTCATAGGGAAAATCATGCTTTTAAAACATTTTCATATGCATGAGAAAGATTCGTGATGCATGAGCATTGTAAAATCATCAGGCTACAGAGCAAGTCATTCATTCGTTAAAGATCACAACATCAATTCGAGTACCATAACCAACCAGATATTAGCACAGATACATTTAACATCATAAACAACACCTCTACTTAGTACCCTTGAGATGTAGGGCCCTAATGGCCGAAAATCTTACTCACTCACTTACCTGGTTTCCTTAGCAAAACTTGAACACCTCTCTTCAAACTTTTTCACCAAGAAACATTTCACATTACAGTGTTAAATCAAAATCTTAAAAGTTCTAACCGAAAGTCATTCTAGATTCTAACTTATATATTTCTAAATCTTCCTAGTCGAGCGCCTAATGCGTATAGATTAAGCCTCCAAAAATATCTAAATAATTAGATTAAACTTAGCAGATAAACACAGATTATCAATGTTACTACAATAACTCAACCATTGAAGAATCCGAAGCCCCAAGTTCTAGCTAAAAACAGAGCTCTAAGAAATTATCCAGTAACTACATTGTCTACGTCTTACCTAGAGCGTGGATTGTCGAAGTGAATACTAAAGAATCGATCATTGGTTGAGGAGTAGCTGGCCGAGAGAGAGAGGGAAAGAGCCTTGGAGAAAAGGGAAATCGCCGAGAGAGGAAATGTCGGCTACAGTGGGGTTTAATGAGGTTTAAGGATTTCCATTTTCTATATATATTAAGTAAAATCCAACTTAATTACCAACTTGCCACCCAACCTAGTTTCACTTAACTTGTAATAAGTATGTCTTGACATTAAATTTAAAATCATAAAGGTTAATAAAAATGGTGACAATCAAAATGGTTAAGAAAATCACCTGGCCAAAATTGTCGGGTGTTACATCCACCCCTCCTTAAACAAAATTTTCGTCCTCGAAAATTGATCAAACAAAGAGCTCTGGATATTTGTCCAACATGTCCTGCTGTCGCTCCCAAGTGGCTTCTTCAATGCCATGATTCGTCCACAAAACTTTTACAAGAGGAATTTCTTTATTTCGTAAAGTCTTAACTGCAGTTTCTAATATTCGAACAGGTTTCTCTTCATACATCAGTGTTTGCTCAATATCAATCTCTGTTGGCTTAACAACTTGTGTCGGATCACGTATGCATTTCCTTAGCATGGACACATGAAAGACATTATGGACTTTTTCCAGCGATGGAGGCAATTGCAACCTATAAGCGATTTTACCAATCCTTGTCAAGACAGGGAAGGGACCAATGAATCGTGGACTAAGTTTTCCCTTCTTGCCAAATCTTAAAACTCCCTTAAACGGTGAAATCTTCAAGAAAACTTCGTCGCCAACAGCAAACTCCAGATCTCTCCTTCTTTGGTCTGCATAACTCTTATGTCGGCTTTGTGCAGTCATCATCCTCTTCCTAATTATGGCAATCTTGTCTGACATCTGCTGTAAAATTTCAGAGCCTAGAAGTTTTGCTTCGCCAACCTCATCCCAGTATAAGGGTGATCTGCATTTCCTACCATACAGTGCCTTATAAGGTGTCATACCGATAGTGGACTGGTAACTATTGTTGTAGGAGAATTCCACTAAGGGCAGGTATCAATACCATGATGTCTGAAAATCTAGCACACACGCCCTCAACATGTCCTCAAGTGTCTGAATTGTCCTTTCTGATTGGCCATCTGTCTGGGGATGAAAAGCAGTGCTGAAAGATAACTTTGTACCAAGCGTGCCTTGAAGGCTTTGCCAAAACCTCGAGGTGAACCTGGGATCACGATCGGAGACAATGGATATAGGAATCCCATGCAATCTGACAATTTCCTGAACATACAAATTAGCAAGCTGATCCATCGTATAGGTCGTCTTTACAGGTAGAAAGTGAGCTGATTTCGTCATCCTGTCAATTACAACCCAAATGTTGTCATGGCCTCTAGTTGTCTTAGGTAATCCTACCACAAAATCTATGGCAATATTTTTCCACTTCCATTCGGGAATCGGTAAGGGTTGAAGGGTACCCCCTGGACGTTGATGTTCTGCTTTAACTTGTTGGCATACCAAACACGACTCCACATACTTGGCAACATCCCTCTTCAAGTTTGGCCACCAGTAAACTAACTTCAAGTCCCGATACATCTTGGTGCTGCCAGGATGCATAGAAAAGGGAGACGAGTGCGCCTCGGCCAAGATTAACTTACGTAATTTCTCATCACTTGGAATGTACCAACGATTCCTAAATTTCAAAATATCATCCTTAGAGAGATTGAACTTAGAAGAGGCATCCTTCAACTTACTTATCATGCTACTATTTTTCTTTGAATCCTTTTGTTGTGCCTCCTTGATCCTATCCATGATAGTTGGTCTAATAGAAACCTTGGCAAGTAAGGCTGACAGTTCAGAAACCATCTCCAACTCGAACTTCGGTACTTCTGTCCTTAAAGGTATAGACATGGTTGACACCGCGGGCTGCATTGTCGACGACATCCTGCTTAATGCATCAGCTACAGCATTAGCCTTACCCGGGTGATACTTAATTTCAAAATCATAATCCTTAACAAACTCCAACCAACGTCTTTGTCTCATGTTCAACTCCTTTTGGGTAAAGAGGTACTTCAGGCTTTTATGGTCAGAAAACACTTCACACTGCTGACCATACAAATAGTGTCTCCAAATCTTTAATACAAAAACAACTGCGGCTAATTTCAAATCATGAGTGGGGTAATTCTGTTCATAACTCTTCAGTTGCCTGGAGGCATATGCTACAACCTTGCCTTCTTACATCAAAATACATCCCAGTCCCACTTTAGATGCGTCACAATAAACACTAAATCTTCCCTCATCAGTTGGGAGTGTCAAGAGAGGAGCTGTAGTTAACTTTAGTTTTATTGTTTGGAAGCTATCTTAACAAGCTTCAGACCAAGAGTATTTGGTGTCTTTCTTTGTCAGACTAGTTAAAGGCTTAGCTATCATAGAAAATCCCTTAATGAACTTCCTATAATAACCTGCCAGAACAAGGAAACTACGGACCTCGCTGGCATTCCTTGGCTGTGGCCAGTCCTTAACAGCCTGAATCTTGGTTGGGTCTACGGATATGCCCTCAGCGGAGATGACGTGACCTAAAAAGTTGACCTTATCTAACAAGAACTCACATTTGAACAACTTGGCATAGAGTTGTTGCTGTTCTAATGTCATCAAAACTATTCTTAAGTGTTTTTCATGGTCAGCTTTAATCCGTGAATATATTAAGATATCATCAATAAACACAATCACAAACTTATCCAAATACTCACGAAACACCCGATTCATCAAGTCCATAAAGGCTGCAGGTGCATTTGTCAGTCCAAACGACATTACAAGAAATTCATAGTGTCCATAGCGGGTTCTGAAGGCTATCTTTGGTATATCTCCCTCCTTAACCTTCAGTTGGTAGTAACCTGAACGTAAGTCGATCTTTGAAAACACTTTGGCTCCTTGAAGTTGGTCAAACAAATCGTCGATACGGGGCAAGGGATATCTATTCTTGATTGTCAACTTGTTTAACTCTCTGTAATCAATGCACATTCTAAGAGAACCATCTTTCTTCTTAACGAATAGGACAGGTGCACCCCAGGGAGAACAACTGGGGCGAATAAATCTCTTGTCTACTAATTCCTATAGTTGGACCTTCAATTCCTTTAACTCAACAGGTGTCATGCGGTAGGGGTTCTTAGACACAGGTAAGGCATCAGGATATGTATCGATTACAAACTCGATTTCCCTATCGGATGGTAGCCCAGGAAAGTCATCCAAAAATAATTTTGGAAACTCTCGGACTATAGGAATATCCTGAAGTTCTACCTTACTCTTTACTCGGACATCAATTATACTAGCTAGATAACTCTCACAACCACCTTTCAATAACCGTTGAGTCTTTAGTGAGGATATAACCGGAATTTTACTTATTTTTGGAATAGCTTGGAATGAATACCGATCTTCGTTTGGGGGTCGGAACTCAACCAATCCAGACCTACAACTTATCGTGGCATAATGTCTGCATAGTCAATCCATTCCTAATATAACTTCATATCCTTTCATGTCAATTACGATCAGTTCTACGTATAACTTTTTATTTCCTACTGACACAACGCCACCTTTTATTATCCGTTCGGAACGTAAAGACTTCCCCGATGGTAACATAACACTAAACGATCTCTCGACTAGCAAGAGTTCTAATTTATGCTTAACTACAAACAGGGTTGATACAAACGAGTGAGTGGATCCCGTATCTATAAGTGTATAAGCAGAAATACCACAGATCATAATTGTACCTATTATGACCGTATGCTGCACTGCATCCTCGTCCTCCATTAACGCATAGACTCTTGGCACTACTCTTGCTCGGTTAGGGTCTGGCGGCATGGGGCAATCTCTGACTATGTGTCCAACCTTGTCGCATCTATAGCAACGGTCAGAATATAGTTTACATTCGCCATGGTGATTCTTCTGGCAGGTGGAACATAGGGGAGCTAGAGGTCGTTTTCCTTTTCCTTGATCATCATTTGGATTGAAGGGTCTCTTCACACCTTTCTGTTGTTGCTGTGGTCCCCTACTCGATTATGGTTGCCAACCTCTGTTCTGTCGTGGTGGTGGCTGAGTATCCTTGATGAACTTCCTTGGTGGTTCACGTTTTCCTTGTACTATTAACTCGACTTCCTCTAACTCCAGAGCCTTAGCAGCCACTTCGGAATAAGGTACGTTATGGATTCCTGCAGTCTTCACCCCCTGGAAGAGGCCCGGCTTCAGCCCGTAGACAAACTGGTGAATCTTGTCTTCCTCATCATCCACCAGACGGGGTGCAAACCTAGACAAGGCCTCAAACTTACAGATGTAGTCGGCCACAGAACCGGTTTGGCGCAGCTGCATAAACTCCATCTTTTTACTGACCCAAACCGCTCGGCTAAAATACTTGTCATAAAAGGCCGTCCTGAACCACGCCCAAGTCATAGTTTCCGTATTTGTAGTGCTCTGAATTGAATCCCACCAATGTCTTGCACCCAATGCAAGATGAAAAACAGCACATGTGACCTTGTCTCCTTCATCGACCTTGGCATACTTGAACATGTCATCAATTGTCCGAATCCACTCCTCAGCATAAATAGGATCCGAAACTTGACCATTGAATACTGGAGGTCGAAGGCGGTCAAAATGCTCACTCTCATTGTCGTGAGTCATATTTGAGCTAGAATTCCCTTGCTCATCCTTAGCAGTCACCCACTGCTCAATTTGGCGGGACTGCCGAATAACCAACTCGGTTAACTGAGCGATGGTGTTACTATCCTCATTGCTCTCCCTTTGTTGACCTCTTACCATTTTGAGATTCCTAAACAAGTAATCATAAACACATCTTAATGTAATGACATTACTAAAATCGTAAATACTTACAGTTGCTGGAGTGTACTCAGGTGGCAGTCAGTGCTGGAAAGCAGTCTACAGAATTGATTTTAGAACCCAGTTTTTGGTTTGATACCATAGTTGTAACACCCCGAGTCTTCAGACCCGATTTTGTTACCCATGACATGGAACTGGACTAAGAGAATTTACGGAAAATTTCAAATTTTATCTCAGTGATGATAAATCCATCTTTAACCCTCGACTTTACAGCGGAAAAACTCATTGAATAACTATCATTCATAAAATAGATAAAATATTAAAACATTGGCTGAGAGAATTGAAACCCAATAGGCATCTACTGATCACAAACGACAAAACAACACTACTCACATCATCCGATCACAAAACGACAAATCACTTTTGCTCATATCATCCGGTCACAAAGCGACAAATCACTTTTGCTCACATCATCCAATCACAAACGACAAAAGAACTATACATACTTCATCCGAAAACAAGATCTACATCTACCGATTGACATGTGCATCTCGCGTGACTCATTAAAACTTCATCCGATCGCTAAACGACAGAACTTATACACACTCAATCCGATAAAAAAATAACATCATCCGATAGAAGACATCATCCGATGGAAGACATCATCCGATGGAAGACATCATTCGATGAAGACATCATCCGATGGAAGACATCATCCGATGGAAGACATCATCCGATGGAAGACATCATTCGATGGAAGACATCATCCGATGGAAGACATCATTCGATGGAAGACATCATTCGATGGAAGACATCATTCGATGGAAGACATCATTCGATGGAAGACATCATTCGATGGAAGACATCATTCGATGGAAGACATCATCCGATGGAAGACATCATTCGATGGAAGACATCATTCGATGGAAGACATCATTCGATGGAAGACATCATTCGATGGAAGACATCATTCGATGGAAGACATCATTCGATGGAAGACATCATTCGATGGAAGACATCATTCGATGGAAGACATCATCCGATGGAAGACATCATTCGATGGAAGACATCATTCGATGGAAGACATCATCCGATGGAAGACATCATCCGATGGAAGACATCATCCGATGGAAGACATCATTCGATGGAAGACATCATCCGATGGAAGACATCATTCGATGGAAGACATCATTCGATGGAAGACATCATTCGATGGAAGACATCATTCGATGGAAGACATCATTCGATGGAAGACATCATCCGATGGAAGACATCATTCGATGGAAGACATCATTCGATGGAAGACATCATTCGATGGAAGACATCATTCGATGGAAGACATCATTCGATGGAAGACATCATTCGATGGAAGACATCATCCGATGGAAGACATCATTCGATGGAAGACATCATTCGATGGAAGACATCATTCGATGGAAGACATCATTCGATGGAAGACATCATTCGATGGAAGACATCATTCGATGGAAGACATCATCCGATGGAAGACATCATCCGATGGAAGACATCATCCGATGGAAGACATCATTCGATGGAAGACATCATTCGATGGAAGACATCATTCGATGGAAGACATCATTCGATGGAAGACATCATTCGATGGAAGACATCATTCGATGGAAGACATCATTCGATGGAAGACATCATTCGATGGAAGACATCATTCGATGGAAGACATCATTCGATGGAAGACATCATTCGATGGAAGACATCATCCGATGGAAGACATCATCCGATGGAAGACATCATCCGATGGAAGACATCATTCGATGGAAGACATCATTCGATGGAAGACATCATTCGATGGAAGACATCATTCGATGGAAGACATCATTCGATGGAAGACATCATCCGATGGAAGACATCATTCGATGGAAGACATCATTCGATGGAAGACATCATCCGATGGAAGACATCATCCGATGGAAGACATCATTCGATGGAAGACATCATTCGATGGAAGACATCATTCGATGGAAGACATCATTCGATGGAAGACATCATCCGATGGAAGACATCATTCGATGGAAGACATCATTCGATGGAAGACATCATTCGATGGAAGACATCATTCGATGGAAGACATCATTCGATGGAAGACATCATTCGATGGAAGACATCATTCGATGGAAGACATCATTCGATGGAAGACATCATTCGATGGAAGACATACTTGTATTGACACAAACCATAGACGTATTCTGAGTATGTATAGCGGAAAACTTAAATAAAACAGATCATTCACAACCCAGAAATCAGTCAGACAAGTTTACTAGTATTCAATATTTTTAAGAAAAATCCCTCCTACTTAAACTTCAATATTCATAAACCTTACTAATATCTTAAAGGTAGCAACCAGAGATCATATTCGCCTTTCCAGCCACACACTGTCACCCTGAGCACCATCCAGCAACCAGACTTAGGAATCTTCACTGAATTTGAAATCCTCACCTGATTGTTCTTCACCTACATCATAAGGTTTAAGCCTAGTGCTTAGTAAGGAGCGCAATGCTAACATGTATGCATGAATGCACAGCTTAAAAGAAACATATGTTCATGATCGTTTTGTGTTCATATTTATCGTCTTCATCATATGGATTAAGGGAGGATTTGTGCTGAAAAGGGGGTTGACAGTGACAGTGTACATAGTCTCTTTCGGGTAGTATTCATGGTCCTCCTTTTGGACAGTGACATACGCCAAACCGCCCCCAACCCTCTCTTAATCCTTGTTGCATAAGTTTCATATTCATTTCTTGTTCATAGGGAAAATCATGCTTTTAAAACATTTTCATATGCATGAGAAAGATTCGTGATGCATGAGCATTGTAAAATCATCAGGCTACAGAGCAAGTCATCCATTCGTTAAAGATCACAACATCAATTCGAGTACCATAAACAACCAGATATTAGCACAGATAAATTTAACATCATAAACAACACCTCTACTTAGTACCCTTGAGATGTAAGGCTCTAATGGCTAGAAATCTTACTCACTCACTTACCTGGTTTCCTTAGCAAAACTTGAGCACCTCTCTTCAAACTTCTTCACCTAGAAACATTTCACATTACAGTGTTAAATTAAAATCCTAAAAGTTCTAATCGAAAGTCATTCTAGATTCTAACTTATATATTTCTAAATCTTCCTAGTCGACCGCCTAATGCGTACAGATTAAGCCTCCAAAAATATCTAAATAACTAGATTCAACTTAGCAGATAAACACAGATTATCAATGTTACTACAATAACTCAACCATTGGAGAATCTGAAGCCCCAAGTTCTAGCTAAAAACAGAGCTCTAAGAAACTATCCAGTAACTACATTGTCTACGTCTTACCTAGAGCGTGGATTGTCGAAGTGAATACTAAAGAATCGATCGTTGGTGGAGGAGTAGCTGGCCAAGAGAGAGAGGGAAAGAGCCTTGGAGAAAAGGAAAATCGCCGAGAGAGGAAATGTCAGCTACAGTGGGGTTTAATGAGGTTTAAGGATTTCCATTTTCTATATATATTAACTAAAATCCAACTTAATTACCAACTTGCCACCTAACCTAGTTTCACTCAACTTGTAATAAATATGTCTTGACATTAAATTTAAAATCATAAAGGTTAATAAAAATGGTGACAATCAAAATGGTTAAGAAAATCACCTGGCCGAAATTGTCGGGTGTTACAAAATACCTATACGTCATTCCCCACGGGTCAAAAGTCGCACTGACTACGCCAGCGCACTCCCATGGGCACCCTTCTTCAACCTGCTCATACGTCAGGTGGGGGGAGGTCATCCTCACTTGTATCACAGTCACCTACACCATAGAGACAATCTATGAGCTAAAGGCTCAGTAAATCTACGTAAATGAAAATGCGTGCTATGCATGCCATTTAGAAATCATGCAGTCATTTTATTCATTTAGTTACATAGCGGGATGTCACCGGGGGTTCGCTCTCAGTAGATGAAAACGGCACATCCGGCGGCTGGATAGCCTCTTCCATCTACCCAGGGGGAAAACATGCTTTACCTATCGGACAGCCATGTTTGAACCACCTCCCCGATGTGACCGTGCTTACATGCATTTTTATCTTTTCATTAGTCAATTCCTTTTCATGAAAACGTATGCGTAATTCATTTTCATGTTCTTTGAAAACAATGGTGCATGAGTATAAACAGTGCAATAAACATACAATGAACGCAAAACAGTAAATAAAACTGAGAAGAAGCGTTCTATAACCGTAAAAGCCCTAGCTACCTATCCTATCTCCCCAAAACATCCAAGTTCACCAAGACCTCGATCAACAACTACTCTTATGGTGTAGGCCAATCGGCCAACAAGTCACGAAGACTTACCTCGCGTCCGTAGCACACCAAGCTCCGTCCACGAGCGTTGTTCACCTAAAATATTTCACAATACACGGCATTAAACCGAGCCTAAATCATCGAACTTTGAAAACTAACGGAACTCCTAGCTAAAGGAAATTTCCTAAAACTCTAATTTAACTCATTGAGGCATTTCATCAAGCAATTCGTGCTCATGAATTCCTAACCTCCATTAATGGAGTTTCTAAGTTCTCCAACAACCGAAAACTCCAATATCTCTAAATAAATCGACTAAACATGTCCAATAACCATCAATACATCTATTAGGGGCGTAATCATGCTAAACCTATCGATTTCAAACCTTAATCCACGTTTTTAACGAAACCCTAACCGTTTAAATCTGTGAAAACCGAAATCTAATGTCCAAAAACTATAGAATCTTACCTAGGGATTGTTTTCGGAGAAGAAACGTGAAAAACGGGAGTCAATCGGAGGAGCCTTGGTCGCCGGAAGAAAGAATCGCGTGAGAGGGGAGGACAAATCGCCAGAGGGAGAGGGGTTTCTTGCTGGAGGGAAATCGCGTGGAAGAGGAAGGGAGAATTGATTTTTATTAAAATTTTTGGCTTGCAAAATTACCATAATGCCCCTCCATTGATTTCCTATTTGTTCTATCGCTTATTTCGTTAATTGACCCTTCAATTCGTTTTCTCCAAATTTCCTTATTTCTCCAATAATTCTCATTTATTGCTAGGCTCTATTAAAATTTTCCGTTCACAAAATGGACTTTACTTGACATATTTACAAAAATGTAATTATATAGTGGAATAATAAAATCCCGTAAAATTGGGTGTTACAAAATTCATGATTAAATAAGCAAGATGGTTGACCCAAAATGATAGGGATATCTCTTTCTTATTCCATATCTAGAACTACAAAATCAGCAGGAAAAATGAATTTGTCAACTTTGACTAGGACATCCTCAATCACTCCGCGTGGATGTTTAATAGAGCGATCCGCCATTTGTAAAATTACTCTCGTAGGTTTCGCTTCGCCAAGACCCAGCTTTTGAAAAATAGATAAAGGCATTAAATTGATATTGGCCCCCAAATCACATAATGCGCGCTCAAAAATGGAGTCCCCAATCGCGCATGGAACAGTAAAGCTTCCCGGATCTTTCAGTTTCTGTGGGAGCTTTCGTTGAATAATAGCGCTACACTCTTCATTCAAAGCAATTGTGCCACATTCTTCAATCTTGCGTTTGTGAGACAAGATTTCTTTTAGAAATTTTGCATAAATAGGCATTTGCTCCAGAGCCTCGGTAAATGGATTGTTGATGTTCAGTTGCTTAAATATTTCCAAGAATTTACCAAACTGCTTATCAGTCTTGACTGTCTTTAAACGTTGAGGAAAGGGAACCCGTGGTGTAATTACCTTCAGATTTGGTGATGGATCTTTCTGTAGCTGATTAGTTTCACTATCACATGGAGAAGACATTGTGGACTCTTTACCTTCACTGTCAATTGGTCTCTTAGTTGCTGGCCCAGAATTATCAATTACCATCCCGCTTCTAAGAGTGATTGCATTGCACTAATCTTTCGAATTTATTTCTGTAGAACTCGGTAGAGCCCCTTAAGGTCGTCTAGTTAGAACATTAGCGATTTGGCCGACTTGTGTTTCCAATCTTTGGATTTGAGCAGACTGATTCTGCAGAGTTGTCCTTATCTTAGCCATGAACTTGTTAGTGTGCTCACCCATTTTGGCAATTATATCCTCAAGATTTTACTTTCTGTCTTGGTGTGGTGGAGTTTGTTGAGAAGTTTGGGGCATCTGTACTGCATTATTCTGATTTTTTCATGGGAAATTTGGATGATTGTTGTGCGCCCCTGTATAGTAGTTATTGGAATTTTGAAAATTTGGTCTATTATAATTCCCAACAAAGTGTGTTTGATCTGATGGAATATTTGTCATTTGATTCCCTTCTTGGCATTCTTCACTTGTATGCGGGCCTTGGCACCATTGGCAAGCTCCTACTGGAAAATAAATCAAGTTGACCAGAGCTTGGTTATTCTGTAGATGCTTAGTTAGAGAAGCAATTTGAGCAGTCAAAGCCTTTACTGCATCCATCTCAAGAGTACCTGGTTGCTTTTTCAGAATTTGCCACTCGACAGGACATTGATCATTATTTAATGATAACTCCTCCAATAAAGTAAATGCTTCTAATTCTTTCTTTTGGAGAAGTGAACCACCGGAAGCTATATTAACCAGAGTCCTTGTAGAAGTTGATAAACCAATAAAAAATATCTGGATTTGCATCCAACGAGGCAAACCATGTTGTGAGCATTTTCGTAATAATTCCTTGAAACGAGCCCACGATTCATATAGTGTCTCTCTGTCAAATTGGCTGAAATTAACGATCTCATTTCGGTACTTCGCAGTCTTCTCAAAAGGGAAGAATTTAGCGAGAAACTGTTGACATAACTCAACACATGTGGTAATAGAATCAGCCGGCAATGAATTTAACCAACTTTTTGCTCGATCTTGTAATGAGAATGGAAATAATCGTAGCTTTACAGCATCATCAGAGACATTATGCAATCTGAAGGTATCGCACACCTCTACGAAGTTGGCAATGTGATCATTTGGATCCTCGGATGGCAAACCGCTAAATTGTGACTGCTGAATCATATGAATGGTTCTTGGCTTGATCTCAAAATTGTGGCCCGTAATTGCTGGTTTACGAATTGCAGATTGAACACTAACCACAGATGGCAGCACATAATCTAATAACGTTTGTGTCTCAACTTCTTCAATCTGGTCAAGATCCATGGCTGCTGTCCTCGTTTCCTTTCGATTAATACGACAGGTCCGTTCAATTTCTGGATAGATAGGAACAAGGTTGGCAGCACCGTGTTTTCGCATAGACCTGAAAAGAAATAAAATAAAGTAAAATAAATTGAATTCAAATATAAATTAGAATTATTTAATTTAATAATAGCAAACAATAGTCCCCGCCAACGGCGCCAAAAACTTGTTGCGAAAAATCCTATACAAGTGAACGTGTCGCAAAAGTAATAAAGTGTATAAATACGAGTCGAACCCACGAGGACTAATTTCACTAATTATCAAACAAAATTAATCCCAATTTATAATGAATATAGAACTTTGGTGATTTTGGATATAATAAAACATAACAAAATAATTTAAGAAAATTGCAGAAATTAAATGAATTTTAGAATATAATGAGAAAGCTCTAGGGTTTCCGATTTCACCTAAATTAATTTTATTTAGTATTCCTAATTCAAATCATTAATTTCTATTTCTATGTGTTGATGGCAATTTCGCAAAACTATTTATCAATCTCTCTCGAGCAATAATAAACTTATTCAACTAACGAATTATTACCTCACAATCTCTAATCCTGATAATTAATTGAATACATTAAGAACAAGAAATTTAAATACCACATAAATGCATTAGCTATCTTTAGCCTAACATCCTTTTCATGGTAAATTATTCAGTGCACGATTATTTTGCAACTCTCGTATCTTAAAATAATCCTATAAACAAGCTTTTGGTGATCATGCAATGGCAAGCATTAAGAACAGAATAAATTACTCAACATAATATTGAAACAGAAAATCAACAACTTGAATTAAATAAAATACCAAATATTCATAATTTGACTACATCGTAGCCCTAGAAAAGAAAATTACTTCATGCTAGAATAAAGAACAACAACGAAAGTAATAACAAAACTAAAGATGTTCATGACTAAAAACTAAAGAGAAGATAAAACACTATGCTGTCGTGAAAATCTCTTTCTCCTCCATTTTCTTCTTTTTCTCTGCGAACCCCTGTTGTCTGCAGAATTTCTCTCTTCTTCTGTGCGAACCCCTTCTCTGCTTAGGTCAACTTGTTAATTACATAATCTCTCAATCTGACGTGTCTATCAGCCTCAATCAACGATTGAGATTAAAACATCTGCAGCAATTAAAATAGCCGATCGATCGGTTGTAGTGTGGCCGATCAATCAGCTTTCTCATAAAAAATATTACCTCAGCCGATCGATCGGCTGGAGTTCTCCAATCGTTCGGCTAGGCCTCTGCTCAGTTTCGATGATTCACCTTGGCCGATCGATCGGGAAGGGTTATGCAATCGATCGGCTGAGCTTCTGTTTTTTTCTTCAATTCTGCGATCGATCGCCTGTAATTCTGCGATCGATCGCAGACTTCTCTGTTTTGCTTAACTTCGTCATTTTAGCCGATCGATCGCCTGAAATGCTGCAATCAATCGGCTACTTCTCTGGAGGGCTATTCAAATCAGCTTCTTAGCCGATCGATCGCCTGAGGTTATGAGATCGTTCGGCTACTTCTCTGCCATCCAATTTTTGTCTTTTCTTCAGCTTATTTGTCTCCTGTCTTTCCTCCTTTCCGAAACCTGTAATTTCTTAATTTCTCTACACACTTACACCAAAGTTATTAGTATCATTCACATGTTTGACTAAAGCATATTAAATCAAGTATAAAAAAGTACAATAAAGTGTGTAAAATACACACTTATCACTCACGCATTAGTTTTATGGTGTAGGTAAGTTTTTATCTGAGAATGAACTAAAATTGTTCGAGAATTTTTCAGAGGCGAGGTAGCATACAGAGGAGGATGTTGTCGTTGGCTCCGAATAGTAATTTTAAGTCATGATTTTTATATCGTTTTAAAAAAAAAAAGATACTTCACATTTATTTTCATTTATTTTCCATTGATTTCAGTTAAGTAATTTATTTAATCAGTTATTGATTTTTCAATTAACGAAGTTATTGTTTTTTTTTTAATTATTAAAATTTATAAATAAAGTTTTATTTAATGTTTGTTTAGTATTGAAACTTTCGAAATATTTATTGATAGTTATTTCAAAGTTTCCGCCTAATAAATAATTTTTGCTATTTTTCAATGATTTCGAATTAAGAAAATTAGGGTTTTATAACGATACAATTTAACCTAATTTGCTAATCGATTTGGGAAAAATTTTAGGGTGTCAAATTGGGAAAGAACGAAAATAAATTTTGGAATCGTTACAGCTAGCCTCTTGACAAGCCTTACTCGTGACCCTTGCTTAATAGAGTGTAAATATTGGACTATACTTTAAAACATTTTCTCATCTCACTCTAAAGAATATCTCTATTACGATACTTTTTCAATATATTTTATATTTCACGATAGTTTGTTCATAGTACTTATGTGTCGCTCATTGATTAGTACAAATTATAAATGACACATCAGTGTAAATATCGGATTGTAAAATTAAGGCATTCACCTTTCATTATTTTCAAAGAAGCCACTAGCCAAGCCAAGTATGATCTCGAACCCATGTGCAACTCGAAGGCTGAGAGCATCGCCCACGAGCTCGAGTGGTTCTGTAGGATATCATTGGACTACAATGTCACAAAGTAGTTCTAGTGGATCCATATTTGTTTGATCATCAAATGTGATACAAATGACTATGTTTCAAACAGACTTTATCAACAACAGATAATCTCAAAATAAAAGTGAAGTTGCAGAAGAAAAAACACATGTAACTTGGATAAAAGAACTCGAAAAGAGAAATTTTGTATTCGGAGTTACACACTATTAGTCCCGAATCACTCAAGTAATCGAAACGAAAATCGGGAAACTCGGTTACAAATTTCCCATTTTATTAGAATTGGATTTTTCCAATTCCACAATGCATTAGCAAAACCAGAAGAAAAAAAAAAATCAATATGGGGAGATGGAGAAAAATAAGGAAGTTGAATCAAATCCCGACTGTCAAGGAATGTTTCAAGCTTCCTACATGCAAAACATGGAGTCCCAAGGCCACATTCCTGCCTCCAAACTCATCAACAACGCCCAAATCCTTGCAAACATCCACTTTAAACCTAACCAGAGCCTTCCCCTCCCTCCCCAGCGACACCTTTTCGAACCCTAAAAGATGCTTTTGAGGCGATTTGTGCACAAATGGAGGCGAAGAAAACAGCAGCACCGTGTGGGTCCCGCTCATCCTTCCCGAGTTTTCTACTCTCAGATGAATCTCAAAGTTCAAGTCTTGACAGCTTTCCTCAACGACGGCTATGGATTGGCATCTCGACGAGCGACACGTGTGAGTTTCTTCGACAGGAATGGAGATGGAAGTGGGAGCTCGAACAAGGTGGTGGTTGAAAGTCGAGTAGCTTAGTCCATCTCCAAATGAATAAACCGTTTCTCCCGTGTAGAATCGATACGTTCTACCCGGGTAGCCGGTCTTAGGGTCAGGTCTCATGTTCATGTTAGTCATTGGGACACTATCTACGTACGATTGTGGATACCATGTCATCGGTAATCTTCCACCTGCACCGTAACGACAATCAGTAATCCAACATATCTTGGTGTGGTGTAAAAGATTTCTAAAACAAGACCCTCTAACCACAACATTCAAAAGCTCATGTTAAATACATTTTTTCATGAGTAATGGATTAAATACAAGGAGACGAAGAAAATCGGAAGGTGAAGAAGCTATGATCATGTTCAAAAGGCTTACTTGGATTGAAAAAGCCGAAAATCACATCAGCTATGGCAGCTCCACCAGCTTCGCCAGGGTAACCAACCCATAGGATGCTTGTTATTTTATCGTTATTTTTCGCAAACGTAATGTCCATTCCTCCACCGGACATAATGACAAGAATTACAGGTCCTTTCGATGCGTTTGCTACCTGAGTTACGAAAAAAGCCTGTTGTCCAGGAAGGGTGATATTGATCCGGTCTCGACTCTCTGCCTCTATCGACTGATCTGCCCCCATCACTAGAACAGTAGCATCGGAGGAGGCTGCTATTTTCTTTGCATCATCAACATTTGCAGTGCTGCAAGCTACGTTGGGGCAGCCAGGCTGATAAGAGGTCGCAACCAATGCTGTCAGGCCCTGCAGTGGAGTCGTGTATTTGCACGGTGTTCCTGCACAATACGAAACAATCCTTTCACTATAATCGTTTTCAAGTTTTAATCAACGGAGAGTTTTTTTCCTTAAAGTTGGGAACCTTCGTAATTTCCAATCATAGTTTTCGTGACGTTGGCATTGGGTCCAATCACAGCCAGTGATTTTATGGCAGTAGGAGAAAGAGGCAATGAGTTGGGACTGTTCTTGAGAAGCACTATCCCTTGCCTTGCCGTTTCAAGAGCTAGCTCTTGGTTCGCTTGGGTACACACATCTTTTGGACCTAAGTTTCCGTAGAGTTGCTTACTTGGGTCACCATCAAAGAATCCTAATCTCATCAAAGTGGCAAAGTTGTTAGAAATGGCCTTGTCTATGGCTGCCTCCTCTAGTAATTCTCCCTTTATGGCACCTTCTGTGTACTTCCCCAGAAAACTACCACAATTGAGATCCAACCCTGTTTTTTATACGAAAGATTCAATGTATATCTGTGGAAAATCAGTACGATAAGCAACTCGCTCTTCGTATTGTAAAAGACCAGCAAAAGATATTGCCAAAAACAAAGGATAAACTCTAAATTGCACTATTACTTTCCATTTCGTGTAAAGAGTCTGAAAATCTAGAATCGATATTGAAACAAAGAGAGAAAAGAGAGACCTGCTAAGATAGCTTTAGCGGCAGCTTCCTCGGGTGTCTTGGTGTAGTGTTGGGAATTGAAGAAAACATCAACAGAATCACAATCCGAAACAATGTATCTATGAAAATCCAAAACCGAACAGATCATTAAACAATCACTCATAACTAGAATCGTCGATAAACGCACAAAAAAAATGATAAAACCTACCCATTTAGATTCCACTCCCCTCGAATGACCCCGGCAAGAAGGTCAGGGTCTGCACAAGTTGGCTTGCCATTAACCTGATTGTAAGAGCACATAACACTAGCAACATTCCCATCAATTACACAGCTCTTAAACGGAGGCTGATACGTGTCGTCCATATCTTGCTGAGTTACGATCGCATTAAAATGATATCGATCGACGCCTTTCCAGTTATCCAAATCGTAGGCAGTGTAGTGTTTACAACAGGCAGCTACTTTGAGCCTGTTTGGATCGCCATCATCTCTATCTTGTAAGCCTCGGACAAATCCAGTCGCATATTTGCTGGTGAGCAAAGGGTCTTCTCCGGGAGTCTCTTGGCCTCTGCCCCATCTCGGGTCCCTAAATATGTTGATATTCGGCGACCAAAATGTTAGGCCTGCCAGTCCCACATTGTACATTGCTCTTGCCTCTGTAGAAATCACCTGCATTGTCGTTAATCCTGCTTAGTACCTAATTACGCACCAATTATCATGGCATCATCTTTTCACAGATTCAACACCATCCAATTTATCAAATTATTCTAATAGTTTTTAACTAACAACTGAATTACTTTGTCACTTAACTTTAGATTTCATTTGGGTAATGCTAACATTCATAACATATAATAAATAATTATCCGTCTTTCAATGAACGACAATCATAATATAAGATCAGAGTAATCTAATAATATTTGATCTAGATTTGAGGTAAGTATTTGGTAAGTGATTAGTTGTGAAGATTGAAAATCGGCAATCAATCAGCACCAACCCCTCAAGTTTTTCTCATTTGCAAGCTGGAAGCATGAAAATATCTTGATAGTCTTGGTAAGTGTAAACGGAAACTGAGCTTTTACAAAAAATCCAAATGGGGCCACTACACAATAATTGTATTTCTCCCAATTTTTGCCTCCCAAATTAGGCAGACAAGATTTGAGATTTTTCATTTCAGCTCTGTCTTTAAAGGCAAAAGAATGGTATCAAATTAGTACTTTTGATTAAAATGACATGAAATTCAATTACTCAGAATATATGTACCTAATCATGTGTCACCTAGATCCAAATATGAAGAACAAAAGTATTAAAAGATGTACCAAATATTAATAATGATAAATTATAAAATAATGTCCTTCTCAGGCTTAAGGAATTTCACCCGATTGGATATGCTTTTTTTAATGGTTGAAAGTTGAGCCGGAGCTCATTCTCCAGGAATGTTTTGGAATTAAAATAAACAATGCAAAAGAAAAAGAAGAGTTGCAGAGTGAAGAAGGCAGTTTTCTTCAGAAAAAGAAGATTGAAAACCCGAATCCAAAACAAAAATCGAAGAATTTACTGATCGCTGCCTCTAACAATCCATTTTTCTTTAGTTTCGGACATAATTTTCAGTTCTTCCGAGTATTTCTTCCTCATCACGAACTGTTGAAATCACTAAACCAAGCAAATCTGATTTACAGACACGGAGCAAACGCATCGTTGTTTTGGCAGATTAAATTAAAAAACAGAGAGAAAGATTGAAGACACAGATTAAAACCCAGCAACGAAAATCACAAAAACAACAAGATATGTAGAGAGAGAGAAAGGGGAAGTACCTTTCCAATGGCTAAAAAGAGCGAAGAGTTGAAAGAAGCAGCCGTCAAAATAACCATCGGAAAGCTAGTAGCAGCAGGAACCACATTGGAAAAATGGGTTCCGGGCCCAACATAGGAGACGCCATGTAAAGCTTCAGACCACCATTCATACTGAGGAATTCCAAGTCTACTCACATTCTTCGCAGTATTCACCAGAAACCCAATTTTCTCTTGCAATGTCAGCCTACCCACGAGATCTTCCACTCTCGAGTCCACCCCTAGTGATCTATTACAGAACCCGAAACTCTCCACCGCTGGTTTTTTCACCACATCACAGGCAAAAACCGGCGAAAATTGGGCGGAAACTCGACGGCAATGCGAGAAACCCAGAAAGAAGAAGAGAAAAACAGACAACTTCGATGCTCTGCAATGGCGATTGAAGGCCATTGCAGGAGAAAAACGAGTAAGAAAATGAGGATAGCAAGAAGAAAGAAGAATGGGTATCTTTCTTGGAAGTACAAATCTGTTGTATATTTATAGAAAAAGGGGATTGAATTATTGGAGCGTAAAAGATTGTTTTTTAGCAACCCGTGAAGAAGAAGAAGATGAAGATGAAGATGAAGATGATGATCTATTTAGCCATTTGAGAGAGTCTGTACAAATCAGATTGTCTCAGAGCAAATGTAAGTGTCCGTGATAGCCTAATTCCATTTCTTAACAAGTTTCTGGTTTTGCTGCGGAAGTTGTGTTTGTTTGAGCTGAGAAGATGGGGACGGACCTCCTTCCAAATTTGAATTACGTCCTTGCATATTTCGTTAACTTAATCACCTAAACTTTTTCCACATCACTCCACACGAAACTCATTCACACCAAATCACTAGGGTCCACAAAACCCCATCCAGACCAATTGCGAACTTTGGTCCGAATCGATCTAGACCGGTTTGTAATTAAGGGCAACTGTCATCTACGGTTCGATTGTCAATTTTCTTCTCTTTCAATTTCTCTCTTTACTTTTGTTTTAAGTGAAAGTGTGGGAGAGGTAAGTGAGTCATTCACTTGTTGCAACCACTCAACAACCGTGAAAGAGAGGATAGACAACACCTCTCAATCTCATGAATTTCGGTTTATTAATCACCTTCTAACTAATACAATTATGATTGATATCATCATCGTTGGGAAATATTTTCGAGTCGATTGCACTTAGCACTAAATCAACTTAAAAGTATGGATGATCGAATGAAGAAGTCGCTTCAATTTTTTTCTTTAAAATGGACAAATTTTTTCTTTAATCTACATAAATTATCATTTTACGTCGTATTCTCTCCTCGAAAACCCTCGTCAAAGAGGAAATATGCTCATAAACTAATGTCAAAATGGAATTTGGAAGATGTGGTCAAAAGAAAAGATGATTAGGGCTCCTTTATATTATATTATATGCATAAAAATAATGCTTATTTTTTGCAATATTATTTTTGTGCATATTTATACGTGCTATTTGTACAAGATTTGTTTTTCTTGGCTGTAATCATCTCCAAGTGAGACAAGGATGTTTCATAGTTCCAATGAGGTCCCCCCACGTGGTCCAATCACTATCATATCCAACTAATTTCTCATTTTGTCTTATCAATTTGTCATTGAAAATTGATTTTATTTTATAATCTGTCTTGAGACATTCTGGGGGTAGAAAATAAAACAAGATTCTATAAAACCATGAGGTTTTGCTAGAATGCAAGTTTTATTTTTAAGAAAAATATATTGTTTTGAAATTTGGACCTTTTCTAATCAAAACTTCAAAAACTAAAACAAATTTTGAATCAATTTTTATTCTTTCTTTTGTTTCCTATTGATGAAATTTTATTGTTTGTTTTGCGCATATAATATGTGTATGTATATTTGTACACGTATATTGATAACAGATGACATCCGAGATGATATTTATGTGACGAATTTTTAATTTCTATTCTATACTTGCATATCTATGAGATATGACTTTTAATTTCTTGCTATTTAAGACATAACTTTTAATTTCTTGCCATTTAGACATGAACTTTTAGTTTATTTTCGGTGACTTTATCATGACTTTGGAACATGATTTTTGAGAATGTATTTTGCCAGGTAAGATTGATTATGTTGAAACTGGACAATTTGGATTGAATTTAGATTTTTCGTTAGATTCCAATCTTAAAAAAACTAAATTTAAAGCCAAACTTAGTACAACCGAAGGTAAGGTTCTCAATTCGGTCTTTAGTTCCATTTTTTAAAAGGGCCAAAAACAAACAAGTATTCTATTGTTTATTTAAGGTTTTTTTTTTTTGTAATTTTTGAAACATTACAAGTGAAAACCAAACAAAATGAAGCAAAAACCGAGAAAAATAAACATAAATTAAACCTAAACCAAACCAAAATACTAGGCTTACTTTCATTTTGATTATGAACCATTCTTGGTTTCATTATGATTCTTAATATTAAGAACAAAATCCATCCAATTTGGTACCAATTCTAAGGTGGAAACTAATCGAATTAGCTTGGTCCCCAACGTGTTTTGTATTTTTACGTAAGACATTACTTTCCTTTTTTTTTTTTTGTGTCCTTTTTCAGGACGAAAAAGACGAGTATTATGGATTATTGATGGCTAAATTTCCTTTGTTGGCTTTTTCTTGAACTTATTATGTATTCTTAACGTGATGAACTTCAATCTATTTCCAAGAATCTTTTGCATCCATGAAAAAAACTTCTTTTATTATTTCCAACAAATGCTTCTCTAATTAATCAATTTTCGATCTAGAATCACTGATTTTGGTCAATCATAATATTTTCGGTTAGTAAAAGTATAAATCTTTAGAGGCACGCACACATTTAGTGACCATATGCTCTAATTGTTTAAGGTAGAAAAATAAAGAATTTATTTTAAGATAATTTAGAGTCTCAGTTATTTATATTTTTGAAATTTATTGCAATTTACCTTCAAATAAATAATTATTTATTTCGACTAATATTCCGTATGACAAATCGCAAAGTCGATTCACACAACGTTAAAATACCCTTTATTTATTTATTTATTAATTCACATAGACTGCATTAAAAATAACAATAAATATCTTCATTAAATAACATATAAGGTCTCTTTCGAATGTCCAATTTATTTATGAATCTCAATGACGAAATAGATAATAATTTATATTAAAACTTCACATCACAAGCTTTAGTATCATTTCAAATGTTCAAAATGTTACATTACATCTTTGATCACGAAGTTGCCTTAGTCAAATTTTAGAAAACAATAATTGTTTTAAATGAGCAATATTAATAATATTACGAATTATTTTTTTAATTTTCTGATAAACGTTGTCATATTAACAAGTAAAATAATATATTATAGAAATTACAACTATCAAGAGATTACTGCATTATAAAGCATATTGTCACGAATTCCCTTTTTTTTTTTTTTTTCCGCAATGCACCTATGTTGTCATATTTTGTCCACTTTGAGTTGAAACTCGCTCAACTTTATTCTTGTGTTTTATCCCAAAATATGATGTATTAATTATTCCACTTTCTCTTCTAAAAAATAATATGAGATTGCGCACCTTCTTTATTTGAATTATTCTCTCACAATTAACAAAATCTCGAGTCATGATTGTCTTTATAGAGTAGACTGCCACAACACCAAATTTAAATTGAATGCTAATAATGTGACAGCCCCGACCCGATCGGGGTCCGAGGAGCCATCACTCCGGGACATTTAAAACGTGGACTATATATATATTTTTTTGTAAACAAAAAAAAAAAACTTTTATAAACAAACAGACTGGACCTTTTAAAACAAACCCGTAAAACTTTACAGCTAGAGAAAACCTTCTCTGGATTTAAAGTCAAAACGGTAAAACAGTTAAACCAGACTGAAGAATGAATTACGGAAGGAAATCCGAATACTTGGAACATTTAAATAAAAGACTAGATGGATGACGGACATGCAGAGGAAACGTGATAAAAATGCATGCAGTGAAAATAAACGAGGAATATAGACTGAAAGGCATACTGGGAGAAAGTTATAGTGAATAACAGAATCGGGTGATATAGGCTAGCGGTGGGTATGAATAAGACAAAAGTGAACAGTGGCAGCGGTGGATGCGAATAAACAAAAGAGAAAGGTGGATGTGAATTTCAGACAGAAATTTACTGTTCACTGGTGGATATGAACTACAGACAGAAATTTACTGTTCACTGGTGGATGCGAACTACAGACAGAAATTTACTGTTCACCGGGGGATGTGAACTACAGATTGAAATTTACTGTTCAATGGTGGATGTGAACTACAGACAGAAATTTACTGTTCACCGATGGATGTGAACTACAGACAGAAATTTACTGTTCACTGGTGGATGTGAACTACAGACAGAAATTTACTGTTCAATGGGAGATGTGAACTACAGACAGAAATTTACTGTTCACCGATGGATGTGAACTACAGACAGAAAATTACTGTTCACCGGTGGATGTGAACTACAGACAGAAATTTACTGTTCAATGGGAGATGTGAACTACAGACAGAAATTTACTGTTCACCGGGGATGTGAACTACAGACAGAAATTTACTGTTCACTGGTGGATGTGAACTACAGACAGAAATTTACTGTTCACCGGGGATGTGAACTACAGACAGAAATTTACTGTTCACCGGGGATGTGAACTACAGACAGAAATTTACTGTTCACCGGGGATGTGAACTACAGACAGAAATTTACTGTTCACCGGGGATGTGAACTACAGACAGAAATTTACTGTTCACTGGTGGATGTGAACTACAGACAGAAATTTACTGTTCACTGGTGGATGTGAACTACAGACAGAAATTTACTGTTCACCGGGGATGTGAACTACAGACAGAAATTTACTGTTCACCGGGGATGTGAACTACAGACAGAAATTTACTGTTCACCGGGGATGTGAACTACAGACAGAAATTTACTGTTCACCGGGGATGTGAACTACAGACAGAAATTTACTGTTCACTGGTGGATGTGAACTACAGACAGAAATTTACTGTTCACCGGGGATGTGAACTACAGACAGAAATTTACTGTTCACTGGTGGATGTGAACTACAGACAGAAATTTACTGTTCACCGGGGATGTGAACTACAGACAGAAATTTACTGTTCACTGGTGGATGTGAACTACAGACAGAAATTTACTGTTCACCGGGGATGTGAACTACAGACAGAAATTTACTGTTCACCGGGGATGTGAACTACAGACAGAAATTTACTGTTCACCGGGGATGTGAACTACAGACAGAAATTTACTGTTCACCGGGGATGTGAACTACAGACAGAAATTTACTGTTCACCGGGGATGTGAACTACAGACAGAAATTTACTGTTCACCGGGGATGTGAACTACAGACAGAAATTTACTGTTCACTGGTGGATGTGAACTACAGACAGAAATTTACTGTTCACCGGGGATGTGAACTACAGACAGAAATTTACTGTTCACCGGGGATGTGAACTACAGACAGAAATTTACTGTTCACTGGTGGATGTGAACTACAGACAGAAATTTACTGTTCACCGGGGATGTGAACTACAGACAGAAATTTACTGTTCACCGGGGATGTGAACTACAGACAGAAATTTACTGTTCACTGGTGGATGTGAACTACAGACAGAAATTTACTGTTCACCGGGGATGTGAACTACAGACAGAAATTTACTGTTCACTGGTGGATGTGAACTACAGACAGAAATTTACTGTTCACTGGTGGATGTGAACTACAGACAGAAATTTACTGTTCACTGGTGGATGTGAACTACAGACAGAAATTTACTGTTCACTGGTGGATGTGAACTACAGACAGAAATTTACTGTTCACTGGTGGATGTGAACTACAGATAGAAATTTACTGTTCACCGGGGATGTGAACTACAGACAGAAATTTACTGTTCACCGGGGATGTGAACTACAGACAGAAATTTACTGTTCACTGGTGGATGTGAACTACAGACAGAAATTTACTGTTCACTGGTGGATGTGAACTACAGACAGAAATTTACTGTTCACCGGGGATGTGAACTACAGACAGAAATTTACTGTTCACTGGTGGATGTGAACTACAGACAGAAATTTACTGTTCACTGGTGGATGTGAACTACAGACAGAAATTTACTGTTCACTGGTGGATGTGAACTACAGACAGAAATTTACTGTTCACTGGTGGATGTGAACTACAGACAGAAATTTACTGTTCACCGGGGATGTGAACTACATGCATGCAACTAATCATAGGAAACTCAACACAGCTCTAGAATATTTCAAAATATATAGATACAACTGTCAAATACGGAGGTTTTAGACATCAATACAGATTCCATACGTCGTTTTAAAAGAACCCAAAAGTTGTACAGAACTGAACCTACACTTCAAATGTTTTTAAAAACTTCAAAAGATGTTACAGAACTTGACATAACTTTAAAAAGTACATTCTCACAGAGTTAACTCTTGTCTGACTGCAACAATCAAACCTCATGAGCTCGATCCACCAACTACATCAAATTATCATCTTGAGACACGATGTCCTCATCTGGGAGATCCATACCTACAACAAGGAGTTCAACTATGAGCCTAAAGCTCAGTAATAACATATAAAAATGTAGCGATGCATATGCTATGCATGAACTTTCAGAATGCAGTGACAGAACATTTAATTACATTTCACTGGCAGAGGGGTATAAGTGGGGCTTATAGGAGAACTGATGTAACACCCGGTTCCATTGAACCAACTTATCTTATCAATTAATAGTATACATTTTATGGAAGATGTTGGAGGAATTATTGATTAGGTTAATGAGTGACTAAGTAAGGGCAAAATGGTAAATTTAGATATAAAGTGGATAACCTATTTAAGGGAAGAGACTTTGTGATTAATGCATTGTAGCTGCCACTATTCCCTATTTTTCCTCTTTCGATTTTCAGCTTGAGCAGCAGAGCTCTCTAGGCGATTCTTCTCCAAACTAGGTGAGTCCTATTTCAATTCCTTGCTGTACTGGTAGCTATCGATGATTGGGGAGAGTATTAATGTGAGTTCTGTGAATGCTGTATGAGTGAGCTAGTTTGGGATTTGTGGTAGATCGGGAATGCTCAATGAACTAAGCTTCCAAACTAGTGTCTCTATAATTCTAGCGGTTTAGAATGGAGTTTAGAGAAAGTCTAATGTATGTTCTGTCTATGGCTTTAGGTTTGAGTAAGCTTCCGAGGTAGTCTTCCACCTAATACTTTTCAGGAGACCAGGTAAGTGAAGTTTGCTTGTGCCTTCGGGCCTACATCACAAAACAGTAGGATTATGTTTGCTTGAATGTGTTTGTATGTCATGTATCATATTTTGAAAGTATGCGAAAATGAATTTACATGAAATGGCATGGTAAGGAATGAACAGACTGTAACAGATAAACTATTAAGGGAACTAATCCGCTCCTTAACTTATGAAGGGATTTATACTTTGGGAGAAGTGATCCAACTCCCAATTTCACAGGGGGATTTGAACAGTTGTTAAGGGAACTAATCCGCCCCTTAATCGAGAGAGAGGATGTATAACTTTGGGAGAAGTGATCTAACTCCCAATTTCACAGGGGAATCAGATCAGAAACGAATGCATATGCAACTGAGATGAGAAAGTAGAAACTGCATGTTTAGGAATTTATATTTCAGCATTCCATTTCATTACTGCTTTACTTACTTAGCATTAGGCTAATAGATGAGTTTTGTGATGTAGGTGAAGAAGTGACAGCAGGTGTGTTCTCTGAGTTTGCTGAGAACTAGGCAAGTTGGAGGGGTGCATTCATGCATCGATCTGGCAACTGATGGGGCGGTTTAACTGATGGAAGTAGATGAGAAGGTTCGGTGAACCATGATTCAATTTAAGTATGTTGAGAGTTTTTTATGACAGTGGTAGTTTTGATGTTTTGAATACAATTTGAGACTTTTCTGATAATGATACTCTGTTGGTTTTAATAGTAGTTTTTATCAAATTTTGGAGTAATACACGGATTTAAGTGGTTTTGAACGATTTTTAGTAAAATATTCAAGTTCTTTTGGTAGTCGGAGTTCTCTCTGTTTAGAGTGAAATCGTTGTTATGCTGTTTTAGTTGAGTATTTTTTATCTATCAGTAGATGATGTTTATCGGCAGACGTTGAATATTTTTGATCTATCAGTAGATGATGTCTATCGGTAGATGTAGAGTATTTTTGATCTATCAGTAGATGATATCTATCGGCAGATGTCGAGTATTTTTGGTCTATCGGTGGATTTACTCCATCGGTAGAAGTCGAGAGTTTTCTCTATCGGTGGATGTAGTCCATCGGTGGATGTGAGTATTATAATTTGTCGTTTTGTGACCGGATGATGTCGAATAGTATATTTATCGAAAGATGTAGGAAGAAATTTGTCGTTTTGTCATCGGTAGATGTGAATTGAGGATTTTTGTCGTCTAGTGATCGAAAGACGCAATTTGTTCTATCGGTAGATGTGAGCTGAGAATGTTTGTCGTTTTGTGGGCGGTGAATGCGAGTGTAAAACGTTGTCGTTCTGTGAGTGGAAGATGAAATTTGTACGGCTTCTACCGCCGAGACTCTTTTGTCTCTATATCTACCGATGGAACTATTCAGCGGTAGATGTATTCTGTTTTCTTTTCTTTTTCAACCAACTGTCTTCAATATTTTAACTATTTAATAAATATTGTTCATACAAATGTTTTTCCGCTGTAAGTTTTAATGTTTTAAGGGTCAAGTCTTGATCGTTGAATGAAATTTTAAAATTTTCTCAGAAAGTCATAGTTCGGTTTAGTATTATGTGTGGCGAACCGGGTTCAGATAACTCGGGGCGTTACAACTGGCAAGTGCACGACAGGCACAAAAAGAAATACAGAATATAACAGAACAAAACAGAATAGAACAATAGGTCAGTCCCCGTCCCGCACTTAACCAATACATTACAGTCAGATTTTATCATTTTTAACTTCAAAACCGTGCACAAAAAACTTTTGCATGTCTTTCGAGAAAATTGTGTATGCATGAGCATTTACAGTGCTTGAACTTAAAACAGCAGACCACATGATTAAACGGCAGAAAGAATAGAAATACAGAAAACTCAGAACGGAGCTCTAACTTATCTACCCGAAACCTCCCGACATAAGTAAAAGCCTAGTGTCTCCATGATGTAGGGCCTTAAGGGCCAACCTACGGGTATGAACTTACCTGTTGTCCGAAAAGCAGCAAGCTTTGCTCGTGAAACCACGGTGATGCACGAACCTATGACGTGCATGGAAAAAGAAATTAACAGAGCTACAAATGCTAACTAATAACTTAGTAGAATAAGCTTCAAACTCCATTCAAACCTTTAGAAAACAAACAAATGTGTTTTCATGTAAAAAACAGTGAGTTCACTCCGAATTATCGTAACCTCAAACTCGAACAAAACTCACATTTTAATTTATTCAAACTCGTTAACTTTAGCAGATGTTTACCTTGGGCTGAGAAACAAAAGAAAACTGAGGAGTGAAGAAGCTTCGAAGGGCGTTTGTCGTCTGGAAGAGAGAAAACAGAGGGGAGTAGAAAGAAGCAGAGGAGAAATGAGGGTTTCACGTAGGAGGAAAGAGAAGAAGAACATGGTTTCTTCAACAAGTTGCCAAGTGTCACTCAACCGTTGGCTTCCTCCCACCAACCTTAATTGGCTTTCCATTTTGCCCTTCCATTGGTTTTTAACTAAATTACTATTTAGTTCGTCAAATCGGTCTTACGAATCACCCACATTCAATTGAAACCATTGGTAATTTCATAAAACATACATTGCATAAATATTCTCATTAATTCCGTCTAATAATTCAAGGAATATTTACATGGCAAAAATTGCCGGGTGTTACATTCCACCCACCTTAACAGAAATTTTGTCCCCAAAATTTGCTTAAGCAAAGAGGTCCGGATATTAGGCTCTAACATCTTGTTGCCTTTCCCATGTGGCTTCCTCCACATTATGATTGCGCCACAAAACTTTCACCAACTGGACCACCTTGTTGCGCAACACCTTAAGTGAAGTATCCAATATCTGAATGGGTCTTTCTTCATATGTTAGCGTCGACATGATATCAAAGTCTACATGTTCCACGATTTGAGTTGAATCACGTACACATTTTCTCAGCAGCGAGACATGGAAGACGTTGTGAACTCTATCCATAGACGCTGGTAACTGTAGCCTGTAAGCCATGCTTCCCACACGCTTCAAGATGGGAAAAGGGCCAATGAACCGTGGGCTGAGCTTTCCTTTCTTACCGAATCTCATTACGCCCTTGAAAGGCGACACTTTCAAGAATACTTCATCGCCCTCAGCGAACTCTAAGTCTCTTCTTCTATGGTCTGCATAACTCTTCTGTCGACTCTGAGCAATTTTTATTCGTTGTTTGATAGCAGCAATCACCTCGGACATCTGCTGTAATAACTCAGGACCGATAAGCTTGGCTTCTCCGACTTCATCCCAACATAATGGAGATCTGCACTTCCTGCCATAAAGAGCTTCAGTGGCTATAGTGGCTCGGCCCGTTACTGTAGCGGGCCGAGTGTCAGCCTGCCCATTCAACAACTCTAACCTCTCCAATAAATAGAAGATGTTCAGTGAAGGAGAAATCACACAAACAACTCTCTCCCTCACTCTCAAGTTCAGAGACTCTTACCTCTAGCTTCAACTACCGCTCAACCTCCGACGCGCAGCAACTCTGAGGAAAATAGTCCTCCACTCGAGCGGTCGAGCTCCGACGAAGCTTCCCTTGGTCGAAGTTGTCATCGCCGAACCTCCATCGGGCAACATACTCTCTGTGTGTTTATACGTGCAATGAAGAAGAAAAAGAATGAGGAAGGAAGGGGTTCAGGTTTCTTTATAACTTAGAACGATTCACTTAAACCTGTCCAACTAAACCGGATGCGACCCAAATTTTGACTCGATTGACCCGAACCGATCCAAGAATAAATCGATAAGAAATTTCTGCCTAAATTCTTGTGAGATAGATTTATTAAAGTGAGAAATTAATATAGAATATTTTGTTTAGGCATGAAGATTTCGAAACTTATCTGAATTGATCCAATTCAACCCTATCCGATCTAAGAGCACATATAAGGAATTTCTGACCAAATTCTTTTGAAGTTGGAACTATTTAAGTTGGATTTTAATATTGATATTTTATTTAGGTAGAATATTATTTGAAATACCAAAAAAATTCCGATAACCCTAACCTCTCGGAATCCAAGTAAGTGAAAATACCATGTTTTCAATATTTTGGCTACGACTTTAAATCACAAAATCTATTCTATTTTCTTATAATTATTTTATTACATGTTTTTTTATATTTGAGCACGCATGTTTAGGTACTTGTAACGTCCCTTAAACCTATCCCTTAATTTCTCGGATAAATTTTTTCTTTTTAAACCTCTAAATCAATTAAAAACATCATCAAATTCATTTAAAGAAAATATATTTAAAACAGAGGAACAATTGGCCAAAAGAACCGAGGGCAACTGTGCCCAAATTCCATGGCCGATCGATCGGCCATTTCAGCCGATCGATCGGTTGTGGCAATTTCACGCCAGGCGATCGATCGCCATGATCGATCGCCCCTTTCTTTCTCCCCATAGCCGATCGATCGCTCTCAAGAGTGATTGATCGGCTACCTCTCTGGAATTAACCAGAGAGGCGCCTACCTATTGGCGATCGATCGCCCCCCTTGGCGATCGATCGGCACACGCTCTGGAAAAACCAGAGCGTTGCCACATCAAGCCAGCCGATCGATCGCCCCACAGGCGATCGATCAGCTAGCTCTCTGGATTTTTATCCAGAGAGCTGCCCCTTTTTCTTTCCCTTCACCTCACGTTCCACTTACCATTTTTCTTGTCTTCAACCTACACCTAACTACAATACTTCATAACAAAACTATGTCTACACTTCATTCATCGTACAATACATTTCAACATAAAATCCCTCGACACTCGTACATCCTTCATAATCTCACTCAAAATCGACTCGAGACGTACTTAAAACGAAATAAGTTTTTACAAAAACGAACTGCGTGGATCTGTTTGAAAAATAAACAAAATCTCTATGAAGTTTAAAAATCACCAAGCAGTTCCAGTAAATTCTGAAATCATCAAAATATTTCCATTAACAACATCAAATTCCAACTAATCCTTACAACAACCTAAATATACTATTTACACATTTTCTTCCCAATATAACCCAAAATACTTACATACGTCCCCACAGGTCAAAATACGTGTCGACTGCCCATCGCACTCCCATGGGCCATCCTCCTTCAACCTGCTCATGCGCTGGGTGGAGGAATATCATCCTCACCTGTTTTGAAGTCGCCTACACCACAGAGATAACCTATGAGCTAAGGGCTCAATAAATCTAAGTAAACGCAAATGCATGTCATGCGTGCGGGGTTCGTAAAATCATGCATTCCTTTTTCATTGTTTAGTTACATAACGGGAGGTGTTACCGGGGATTGTCTCTCACTAGATGGAGAGGGCACATCTCGCGGTTAGATAGCCCTTTCCATCTATCGGGGAGAAAACATGCTCCTCCTCTCAGGGCAGCCATGTCTGAACCCTACCCCGCGTGACCGAGATTACATGCATTCATATCTTTCATTAATTGTTTCTTTTCATGAAAACACATGCGGAAGTTCATTTTTCGTGTTAAATTGAAAACGTGATGCATGAACATGAATTATGCAATCAAGTAAAGAAACATAGAACAATGCATAAAAAGGACATAGGAAAACATTCTAATGCAGAATCAACCTAAACTACCCATCCTATTTCCCAAAAGCATCCAAATTCGCCAAAAACTCGATCAACAACTACTCTTACGGTGTAGGCCAATCGGCCAAACAAGTCACGAAGACTTACCTCGCGCCCGTAGCACACCGAGCTCTGTCCACGAGTATTGTTCACCTAAACCAATTCATAGAAGTTATCATCAAAATCGGTCCTTAGAAATCGAATTCTAAAGACTAACGAAGTCCCTAGCTAAAGAATATCTCCTAAACCTCTATGTTAGCTCGTTGAGGCATTTTGTCGAGCAATTTGTGCTCGATATTCAGAAACCTCCATTAATGGAGTTTCTAAGTCCTCCAATCAATCAAAAACCTCAACAACCCTCATTAAACCAACTAACTCTCACCAATCACCATAAATACTCCCATTAGAGTTATAATCACGCTAAACCTATTGATTTATAACCTTAATCCACGTTTTTAACAAAACCCTAAACGAACCCTAACCGTTTAAACCCTAGAAATCGGAAATCTAACGTCTCTAAAGCATAGAATATTACCTAGGGTCGTGGAAGGAGAAGAAAACGCGAAGAAGCGATCGTCGGAGGAGAAGCTTCGGTCGCCGGAGGAAGAAACGCGCGAGGGGGAAGGGGAATGGCCGTTGGAGGTGATTTTCGCAGAGAAGAAATCGCCAAGTGATGAGGGAGGGAGAGAAATGTGATTTTTATTAAAATTTGGCTTGTCAAATTACCATATCGCCCCTCCATTTGATTTCTATTTGTTTCGTTACTTATTTCGTTATTTTGATAACGATTCGTTTTCTCCAAAATTTTCTTATTTCCTCTAAAATCCATATAAACCATAAGGGTTCTACTAGAGCTCTCCGTTTTTAAAACGAGCTTATTTCACTTATTTACAAAATGCTATTACATATTGGAATAAATTAAATCATGTAAGACCAGGTGTTACATTCCATCCACCTTAATTAAAATTTTGTACTCAAAATATGATTACACAAATAGTTCAGGATACTTGGACATCATATCTTGTTGCCTCTCCCAAGTGGCCTCCTCTACATCATGGTTCTGCCAGCAGAATCTCCTTATTACGCAATACTTTGATAGAGGATTCCAAAATTTGTACTGGCCTTTCCACGTAAGTCAGTGTTGGCTGTACATCAATCTTTCGTGCTTCTACGACATGTGATGGGTCATGCACGCACTTCCGAAGCATTGATACGTGAATGACGTTGTGGATGCCTTCCATTGATGTCGGAAGTTGTAACTAATAAGCTAACCTCCCGACCTTCTTCAAAATAGGGAACGGCCCCACGTAACGAGGGTTCAACTTGCCTCTTCTTCCGAACTGCATCACACCCTTAAACGGAGAAATCTTCAAGTATACTTCGTCACCCTCACTGAACTTCAATTCCCTCCGTCTGATTTCAGCATAAATTTTTTGGCGGCTCTGGGCTACTTTGATACGTTGCTTGATAACGGCGATCTTCTTCCGCCGTTTGCTGTAAAATGTCTGGGCCGATTATACTAGCATCGCCTACCTCATCCTAATATAGCGGAGACCTGCATTTTTGACTATGTAGTGCTTCGTACGGAGCCATGCCAATCGTAGCCTGGAAGCTATTATTGTACGAGAACTCAATCAAGGGTAAATGTCGGCTCCACGAGCCCTGAAACTCCAACACGCAAACTCTGAGCATATCCTCAAGAACCTGATTTGTTCTTTCTGTCCGTCCGTCAGTCTGAGGATGAAACGCTATGCTGAAATTTAGCTGAGTTCCCATCGCCTTATGCAGACTCTTCCAGAATTTTGAAGTAAACCTAGCATCTCTATCGGAGACAATCGAAATGGGTACTCTGTGCAATCTGACAATCTCCTGCACATAGAGCTTGACAAGCTGATCCATAGAATAGGTCATCTTCACTGTTAGAAAGTAGGCCGACTTTGTCAAACGGTCCACTATTACTCAGATGCCATCATGCCTTTTCGTTGTTTTCAGGAGTCCAACTATGAAATCCATAGAGATCTGCTCCCATTTTCACTCCGGAATCGGCAATGGCTGTAAGGTTCCGGCCGGCCTTTGATGCTCTGCCTTAACCTGTTGGCAAACCAAATAGGTCTCCACGTACCTGGCAATCTCTCTTTTCATGTTCGGCAACCAGAAGTGTTGTCTCAGATCTTTATACATTTTCGTGCTCCCGGGGTGCACTGAGTATGCTGAGGAGTGTGCCTCGGTTAAGATCTCTCTCTTCAACTCCTTATTGTTAGGCACGTACCACCTATGCCTGAATCTCAATACGCCATCATCCGACAGGCTGAAATTGGACGGGTCCTCAGATGTCATGCTCGACCGATATCTCTCACTATCCAAGTCTTCCTTCTGAGCTTCTCAGAGTTTGTCAATTATTGTCGGCCTAAGAGAAATGTTTGTGAGCATAGTGGACAATTCAGCCACAATCTCCACATCAAACCTCTCAATCTTAGACCTCAGCATTACCGACATAGATGCAAGCGAAGACTGACTCGTAGTGGGCATTCGACTCAAAGAATCAGCGACTTTATTTGCCTTCCTTGGGTGGTATTTGATTTCAAAGTCATAATCTTTAATGAACTCCAACCACCTTCTTTGCCGCATGTTCAACTCTTTCTGTAACGACCCTAACATTGTACCCCTTAATTTCCCGTATTATACTTTTATACTTACAAACTTACACCTAACATTTAAGTGGAAATAAAACTTTTGAAATCGAAAGTGTTAAAGTCTTTTAGAAAATCGTTTAAAACAAATCTTAAAGTCAATTAATTAAAACAATTAAACATATAAAACTGTGAAACAATGGAAACAAACAAAAACAAGGGCGAAATTGTCAAAAAGGCGAGGAAACAAGGGGCGCTCGATCGACTGATCAACAGCTGATCGGGCGGCCCTTACCGAACCGATCAAGCGCCAACATTTGGGCGCTCGGTTGGTTTACGTTCTGATTTCCAGAACGCGAATAACCACCGTGAACCGATCGTACGCCCCTCTTCCTGCGTACGATCGCGAACTCCTCTGGAATTCCAGAGAGTTCTGCGTTCGAACACCACACTTTAGGTGTTCGCTCGCCCCTCATTTTTCCTTTCCTCCATCCATCTTCCTTGTACATTCTCCTTCTCACTCATACACACTAATAAACACTATAAACATCACTCATAATCTCATCCATCCTCACTTCACCGATCTCCCAAAATAAACGACTCAAAACACGTTTAAAAACATAACCTAATTTCATAAAAACAAACCACGTGGATACGTTTAAAAACTGAACATATCTCTGTTACAAAACAAGTTTTCAAAACGTTTAAAAACATCAAAACATAAACCTATTCACTATCCAGGTTCCAAACATCCTAAAACGTCTATCTATACAAATATTTTACCTAAACATTTTCTATCCAAAACAACCCAAAATACCTACATACATCCCCACGGGTCATGAAACGCCTCGACTGCGCCAGCACACCCCCGCGAGCCATCCTCCGTCAACTGCATCACTCCTCGGGTGGAGGGATCTCACCCTCACCTATATCCTGATCACCTACACCATACAGACACACTATGAGCTAAAGGCTCAGTAAGTTTCGTAAGTGCAATGCATGCTATGCGTATGAGTTTCAGAAATCATGCAACATTTTCTTATCATTACGTCGCAGACATATTGTCACCGAGATATCAGCCCGCTAAAAGAAAAGGATTCATCCCGCGGTCGGACAACCCTTTCAATCTAGCGGAGGGGGGTACATGCTCACATAAACAACAGCCATGTCTGAGCCCCACCTCGCATGACCAGATAACAGATTACGTAGATTCATTTAGTTTAGGCGATGTTGTATTGTGACAGACCCCTTTGTGCCTACACAATAGATCAATAGCTCCCTTTCAGGCCACATCTCTTTTCATGAAAACATCGTGCGGAAGTTTATTTTCTATGCTCTTTAAAAACCATGATGCATGAACATGGCATACATAACAGTCAACATATATACCATCAGGACAATAAAAACATAATCTATATTCTGCATATGTACCATCAAGATAATAAAAAACATAATCTATATTCTACATATATACCATCAAGACAATAAAAACATAATCTATATTCTACATATATACCATCAAGACAATAAAAATGTATAACTTATAAAAGAACTAATCTTAACTACCTAACCAAAGCATATAAACCAACAATTCACCAAAACTCCTCGAGACGACATCGACGTACGGTGTAGGCCAATCGGCCAGAGTAAGTCACGAGAACTTACCTGTCTTCCGTAAGCGCACTGAGAACGAAAGTTTAAAGTCTTTTAGAAAATCGTTTTTTTAAAACAAATACTTAAGTCAATTTAATTTAAAACAATTAAACATATAAAACTGTGAAACAATGGAAACAAACAACAACAAGGGCGAAATTGTCAAAAAGGCGAGGAAACAAGGGGCGCTCGATCGACTGATCAACAGCTGATCGGGCGGCCCTTACCGAACCGATCAAGCGCCCAACATTTGGGCGCGTCGGTTGGTTTACGTTCTGATTTTCCAGAACGCGAATAACCACGTGAAACCGATCGTACGCCCCTCTTCCTGCGTACGATCGCGCACTCCTCTGGAATCCAGAGAGTTCTGCGTTCGAACACCACACTTTAGGTGTTCGCTCGCCCCTCATTTTTCCTTTCCTCCATCCATCTTCCTTGTACATTCTCCTTCTCACTCATACACACTAATAAACACTATAAACATCACTCATAATCTCATCCATCCTCACTTCACCGATCTCCCAAAATAAACGACTCAAAACACGTTTAAAACATAACCTAATTTCATAAAAACAAACCACGTGGATACGTTTAAAAACTGAACATATCTCTGTTACAAAACAAGTTTTCAAAACGTTTAAAAACATCAAAACATAAACCTATTCACTATCCAGGTTCCAAACATCCTAAAACGTTCTATCTATACAAATATTTTACCTAAACATTTTCTATCCAAAACAACCCAAAATACCTACATACATCCCCACGGGTCATGAAACGCCTCGACTGCGCCAGCACACCCCCGCGAGCCATCCTCCGTCAACTGCATCACTCCTCGGGTGGAGGGATCTCACCCTCACCTATATCCTGATCACCTACACCATACAGACACACTATGAGCTAAAGGCTCAGTAAGTTTCGTAAGTGCAATGCATGCTATGCGTATGAGTTTCAGAAATCATGCAACATTTTCTTATCATTACGTCGCAGACATATTGTCACCGAGATATCAGCCCGCTAAAAGAAAAGGATTCATCCCGCGGTCGGACAACCCTTTCAATCTAGCGGAGGGGGGTACATGCTCACATAAACAACAGCCATGTCTGAGCCCCACCTCGCATGACCAGATAACAGATTACGTAGATTCATTTAGTTTAGGCGATGTTGTATTGTGACAGACCCCTTTGTGCCTACACAATAGATCAATAGCTCCCTTTCAGGCCACATCTCTTTTCATGAAAACATCGTGCGGAAGTTTATTTTCTATGCTCTTTTAAAAACCATGATGCATGAACATGTGCATAACATAACATTCAACATATATACCATCAGGACAATAAAAACATAATCTATATTCTGCATATGTACCATCAAGATAATAAAAAACATAATCTATATTCTACATATATACCATCAAGACAATAAAAACATAATCTATATTCTACATATATACCATCAAGACAATAAAAATGTATAACTTATAAAAGAACTAATCTTAACTACCTAACCAAAGCATATAAACCAACAATTCACCAAAACTCCTCGAGACGACATCGACGTACGGTGTAGGCCAATCGGCCAGAGTAAGTCACGAGAACTTACCTGTCGTCCGTAGCGCACTGAGCTCCGTCCACGAGCGTTGTTCACCTAAGGCAATTTCACAACAATCGTCATTAAAGGACGTTCAAACCTTTAAGCATCAAATTAACGAAACTCTTAACTAAAGAATTTCTTAAAACTCTAAAATACTTCATTGACGCATTTCGTCGAGCATTTCACGCTCAACTTACCAAAACCTCCATTAACGGAGTTTCCTAAAACTTTAAAAATCCATAAAACCCGAACATTTCTCAACGAATTGTTTAACTTCATCCAATAACGTCCAACACTTCCATTATCTTCACAACTACGGCAAACCTATCGATTTCTAACCCTAAATCATGTTTTTTTACAAAACCCTAAACGTAACACTAACCGTCGAACGACCCGAAAACTACGAATAAACTTTCCAAAACCATAGAACCTTACCTAGAATTGAGTTTGGGGAAGAAAACGTGAAAAACGGAGGACGAACGGAGGACGAATCGTTGACGGAGAGGAGAACGCCGTGAGGGAGATCGCCTGGAGAAATTACAGAGAAAGGAGTCGCGAATGAGGGAGAGGAGAAGAAGGAGATTTGTTATTTAATAAGATTTGACCTTGTAAATTACTATTTTGCCCTTTCCTTTGTTTTCTATTTGTTTTGTCGCTCGTTTAGTTAATTGTCCGATGATTTAGTTTCTCCAAATATTCTTATTTCGCCAATGACTTCAACTCATTGTCAGGGTCCTTTTAAAACTGTCCGTTCTCAAATTGGATCTCGTTTACTATTTTTACTAAAACGTCCTTTATATTACAATAAACGTAATTCTTGTAAAATTAGCATTACAACTCCTAAAATTCTCGAAATTTCCTTAAAATCCTTTATAATTATTAGGATCGTAATAACATTTTTTTTTCGTAAAACGGGCTTGATTTGACATATTTACAAAAATTTCATTTACATTAAAATATTAATATTCTTTAAAGCTGTGATGACCTGAATCTGTAAGTCCCGAATCTGTACTGGTACGATGGCTGCACGAACCGGAACCCGGATGGCGGTACGTCCGCGCGGGCGAGCCGGAAGGTGACAGGTCGTAAAGAGGGGGTCGTCACAATCCCACAGCGCTTGGGGAAGTATGTGGAAATGAAACATATGTAAGAGATCCCTCCCAAGATAGCAAGACGCGTTTTGGAGCACAATTGGCAACGGATCCCATAAGAACTCTGAAGTTAAAAGTGCTTCGGCGAGAGCAATTCCAGGTTGGGTGACCTTCCGGGAAGTTCTCGCCAAACAAAGCCGTGAGGGGAGGATATTGGGCTGCGGCCCAATCCCGCAGACAATATCTTGCTGGGAATAGGGGGTCGTTACAATGGTATCAGAGCCTGTACCCAACCGGAATTGTGGCCAACGAGGACGTTTGGCCCCCGAGGGGGGGTGATTGTGATGACCCGGATCTGTAAAGTATGGTACGATAGCTGCACGAACCGGAACCCGGATGGCGGTACGTCCGCGCGGGTGACCCGGAAGGTGACAGGTCGTAAAGAGGGGGTCGTCACAATCCCACAGCGCTTGGGGAAGTACATGGAAATGAAGCATATGTAAGAGATCCCTCCCAAGATAGCAAGACGCGTTTTGGAGCACAATTGACAACGGATCCCATAAGAACTCCGAAGTTAAAAGTGCTTCGGCAAGAGCAATTCCAGGTTGGGTGACCTTCCGGGAAGTTCTTGCCAAACAAAGCCGTGAGGGGACGATATTGCGCTACAGCCCAATCCCCAGAGCGGACAATATCTTGCTGGGATACGGGGTCGTTACAAATGGTATCAGAGCCTGTACCCAACCGGAATTGTGGCCAACGAGGACGTTGGGCCCCCAAGGGGGGGTGATTGTGATGACCTGAATCTGTAAGTCCCGAATCTGTACTGGTACGATGGCTGCACGAACCGGAACCCGGATGGCGGTACGTCCGCGCGGGCGAGCCGGAAGGTGACAGGTCGTAAAGAGGGGGTCGTCACAATCCCACAGCGCTTGGGGAAGTATGTGGAAATGAAACATATGTAAGAGATCCCTCCCAAGATAGCAAGACGCGTTTTGGAGCACAATTGACAACGGATCCCATAAGAACTCCGAAGTTAAAAGTGCTTCGGCGAGAGCAATTCCAGGTTGGGTGACCTTCCGGGAAGTTCTCGCCAAACAAAGCCGTGAGGGGAGGATATTGGGCTGCGGCCCAATCCCCAGAGCGGACAATATCTTGCTGGGAATAGGGGGTCGTTACAAAAGCCGGGTGTTACACTTTCTGTGTAAATAGATACTTTAAGCTCCTGTGATCTGAGAACACCTCGCATTGTTGCTCATACAGATAGTGTCTCCAGATTTTTAACGCAAAGACAACTACCGCTAGTTCAAGGTCATGCGTCGGATAATTTTGCTCATACGGCTTCAACTGCCGAGAAACATACGCAATAACTCTTCCCTCTTACGTCAATACGCATCCAAGTCCAACCTTAGACGCATCACAATATATACTGAACTTGTCACCCTCAACTGGCAGTGTCAGAACTGGAACCGTAGTCAGTTTCTGTTTTAGCTCATTAAGCTCTTTTCGCATGCAGCCGACCGTACATGTTTTTTGTTCTTCCTCGTCAATCAGGACAGAGGGACTGCGATCTTTGAAAATCTCTCGATAAACTTCCAGTAATATCCAGCCAACCCAAGAAACCCACGCACCTCTCGCATGTTTTTAGGCTAAGGTCAATCTCTGACAAACTGAATCTTGGTTGGATCCACCGAAACTCCTTCCTGAGATATGATATGGCCGAGAAAACTAATTCGGTCCAGCCAAAACTTGCACTTGGAGAACATTGGGTACAATTGATGCTGGCTCAGAATTCTCAGAACAATTCGCAAATACTCCTCGTGCTCTTCCTTTGTCCTTGAATAGATCAAGATGTCATCAATGAAGACGATGACAAACTTGTCTAGATACTCCTTAAAAACACGGTTCATCAAATCCATAAACGCTGCAGGGGCATTCGTAAGTCCTAAGGACATCACAAGAAATTCGTAATGCCCATATCTCGTTCGGAATGCAGTCTTTTGAATGTCTTCTCTCCGGACCTTCAACTGATAATAACCCGAGCGTAGGTCAATCCTCGAAAACACTCAGGCACCCTGCATAGAATAGGAAGTAGGCGATCCACTGAACCTATTCATTGTCTAATAAGAAAACTCTTCTTTATCCGGGGGCCGAAAAGTCACTAACCCGGATCGGCAGTCTATGGTGGCGAAATGGCGTGACAGTCAGTCCATTCCCAAAATTAGATCGTACCGCTCTATGTCCATAACTATCAACTGGGCATAAATGGTGTTATTTCCCACTGAGCTGACGTTGCCCTGGAAAATACGATCGGACTGCTTATACGCTCCCGAAGGCAGCATCATTTTATGCTCACACTCTGCTAACTCTAGCACTAACCCCAATCTTGACACACATGTAGTTGAAATAAAAGAAGGCGTAGCCCCCGTGTCTATTAGAGAGAATACCGCAATACCCATGATTAAGATAGTACCTGCTATAACAGAAGGCTGAGCCTCGTCGTCAATATCACCAGGCTCGATGAAGGTGAAGATTCTCGGCATGACCCTCCTCTGATCTCTGCCTATCTGATCTCGGCCCGGCTTCGGGCAATCTTTAATGTAATGGCCAATCTCACCACACCGATAGCACTTGTTAGTGCCAAGTCTGCAAGCACCACTGTGTTCTTTTTGGCACTTAGGGCACAGAGGCAGTTGAGTAGTTCCCTGTACTTGTTTTCCCTTGCCCTGTTCATTTCCTCCCTCGTAAGGCCTTTTAACGCCTCTTTGTTGTTATTGTTGTGGTTGTTGTCCTCTAGGTTGCCAACCTCGATTCCGTAACTGAGGCTGGATCTCTCAAAAGAAGCTCTTAGTTGGCTCATTTGGCTTGATGCAAGTCAACTCTGCAGCCTCGAAGTCCAAAGCCCTTGCTGCAATGTCTGAGTACGGTACATCCAGAATCTCGGATACTATAATGTTCTTCCGAATCTCCGGGTTCAGTCCATCCATAAACTGGTGCACCTTATCTTTGTTATCGCTCACTAGACGCGGCGCAAGCCGTGATAAGGCTTCGAACTTCCAAATATACTCCGCAACTGAACCGGTTTGCTTCAGCTGCGTGAATTCTGCTCTTTTTGTCGCTCTCACCGTACGATTGAAATACTTATCGTAGAATACGGTCTTAAACCATTCCCAAGTCATCGTCGTCATATCGGTAGTCGCTTTAATAGAATCCCACCAAAATCGGGCATCTAGCGCGAAATGAAAGGTGACGAATGCGACCTTCTCCCTATTGTCAATCTTAGCGTAGCCCAGCATGTCTTCCATTGTCCGAACCCACTCCTCAGCAAATGAGGGGTCCAAAGACTATCCATCGAATACCGGAGGCCTAAGTTTCTAAAACCTCTCCATACCGTGATTGTTTGTAACTATCAATTCTTGAGCCCTCTGATCCTCACGGTTTACCAGTCTCTCAAGTTGTTGGGCTTGTCTATCCATATACTGAGCCTGGCGGTCCAGCAAGTCTGTCAATCTATCCAGGACTTCATCCCTGGCATCTCTCGCTCGAACCATTTTATAACTCCTATAAAAGTTCAAACAAATAATCCTAAGAAACGAAAACAAGGAAATAAACTAAAATGTAGTTACAGTTGATGAAGGATGTCCGCGTAGTGGCTGTGCAGTCGAGCAGTCTACTGAACCGATTTTAAAACTCGGGGGCTCTGATACCATAACTATAACGTCCCTTAAACCTATCCCTTAATTTCCCATATAAATTTTTTCTTTTTAAACCTCTAAATCAATTAAAAACATCCTCAAATCCATTTAAAGAAAATAAATTTAAAATAGAGAAACAATCGGCCAAAGAACCGAGGGCAAAAAGGGCAACTGTGCCCAAATTGCATGGCCGATCGATCGGCCATTTCAGCCGATCGATCGGCTGTGGCGATTTCATGCCAGGCGATCGATCGCCCCTTTTTTTCTCCCCATGAGCGATCGATCGCCCTCATGAGCGATCGATCGGCTACCTCTCTGGAATTAACCAGATAGGCGCCTACTTATTGCCGATCGATCGCCCCCCTTGGCGATCGATCGACACACGCTCTAGAAAAACCAGAGCGTTACCACAGCAAGCCAGCCGATCGATCGCCCCACAGGCGATCGATCGGCTCGCTCTCTGGATTTTTATCCAGAGAGCTGCCCCTTTTTCTTTCAATTCACCTCACGCTCCACTTACCATTTTTCTTCTCTTCAACCTACACCTAACTACAATACTTCATAACAAAACTATGCCTACACTTCATTCATCAGACAATACATTTCAACATAAAATCCCTCGACACTCGTACATCCTTCATAATCTCACTCAAAACCGACTCAAGGCGTATTTAAAACGAAATAAGTTTTCACAAAAACGAACTGCGTGGATCCATTTGAAAACTAAACAAAATCTCTATGAAGTTTACAAATCACCAAGCAGTTCCAGTAAATTCTGAAATCATCAAAACATTTCCATTAACAACATCAAATTCCAACTAATCCTTACAACAACCGAAATATACTATTTATACATTTTCTACCCAATATAACCCAAAATACTTACATACGTCCCCACGGGTCAAAACACGCATCGACTGCCCAGCACACTCTCACGGGCCATCCTCTTTCAACCTGCTCATGCGCTGGGTGGATGAATATCATCCTCACCTTTTTCGAAGTCGCCTACACCACAGAGATAACCTATGAGCTAAGGGCTCAGTAAATCTACGTAAATGCAAATGCATGTCATGCGTGCGGGGTTCGTAAAATCATGCATTCCTTTTTAATTGTTTAGTTACATAACGGGAGGTGTCACCGGGGATGGACTCTCAACAAAAGGGGAGGGCACAGCTCGCGGTTAAATAGCCCTTTCTATCTACCGGGGGGAAAACATGCTCCTCCTCTCAGGGCAGCCATGTATGAACCCCACCCCACTTGACCGGGATTATATGCATTCATTTCTTTCATTAATCGTTTCTTTTCATGAAAACACATGAAGAAGTTCATTTTTCGTGCTAATTTGAAAACGTGATGCATGAACATGAATTATGGAACACAAGTAAAGAAGCATAGAACAATGCATAAAAAGGACCTAGGAAAACATTCTAATACACAATCAACCTAAACTACTCATCTTATTTCCCAAAAGCATCCAAATTCACCAAAACCTCGATCAACAACTACTCTTACGGTGTAGGCCAATCGGCCAAACAAGTCACGAAGACTTACCTCGCGTCTGTAGCACACCGAGCTCCATCCACGAGCGTTGTTCACCTAAACCAATTCATAGAAGTTATTGTAACACCTGACAATCTCTGCTAGGTGATTTTCTTAACGGAATTAACTGTCACCTTTATTATTAATACTTGAATCTAATTTTTATGCCAAAGTTTATTTGATTTCTAATTTTGGGGTGGTAAAATGGTAATTAGGAAGGATCTTATTAATATAAATAGAAAATAGAAACCTTAAACCTCACTAAAACCTCACTGTAGCCGACATTCTCCTCTGCGATTCTCGTCCTTCTAGAGCTCTCTCTCAGCCAGTAGCCCTTTCATCAACGACCGACTCTTCATCCTTCTCGCCGATACTCAGCTTACTAGGTAAGGCTTCGACAATGCAGTGGTTGAGAATCCATTTAGGTGTTGGTTTGAGTTATAGGTTGAGATTCGGGTTTGCCTAATAATGAATAGAATCGGAGTATTATTAGCTATTAACGTAGTATTTATGATTTTGATGATAATAAGTAGGAATTATGAATGTTGGCTGAGCTCGGGTAGTTAGAGAATCTGATTTCCCTTACTGATAAACTAGAATTTCTATGCGTACCAGGTGTTCAATAAAATATCTGAATGAGATAAGTTAGATATTTAGGAATCTTCCTTGGTTAGGACTTTACTAGTTTTGAGTTTAGATTGTTAGGATTTTTATTTTAACTACTACAATGTAATGTTTTAGGTGAAGAAGTCTGAAGGAAAGGAGCTCAAGTTGCTATGGAAACCAGGTAAGTGAATGTGTAGGATTCCTGGCCATTAGGGCCCTACATCATAAGGATGCTAGGTAGAAACTGATACGATGATTAGAAGTTATTTAAGCTATTGTCTGTTACTTATGTTGGTGTTGTTTTTAAGTTAGTAAGATGGTTTGTATTGGATGATTTACGGATGTTTGAGAACTATGTTATGTGATGTTCTGTTAGAGTCTATGAAGTTAACTGTCTAGTATGATAATTTCCATAGTCTGATGATTTAAGAGCATTCATGTCATGCATCAAAATTTACTCCTCAAGCATATGAAAATGATTTATGAGCATGTTTTTCCCATGAACAAGATATGAGAATGAATATGAAAACGATCTCAAACAACATGATTAAGTGAGGGTTGGGGGCGGGTTGACGCATGCCACAGTCCAAAGAAGGACCATGAAAATGACCCGAAAGGGAATATGATCAAAATCACTGTCAACCCCCCTTTTACGGCACAAATCCTCCCTTAATCCATATGATGAAAACGATGAACAGAAACAAGAATGATAAATGATCATGAACATGAACATGCTTTCTCTCAACAGTACATTCATGAATACATGTTAGTTTGCATTCCTTACTAAGCATTAGGCTTATAGTTTAAACCTCATGATGTAGGTGACGAGCTTTCAGGTGAGGATCTCAAAGTTAATGAGGATTTTTAAGCTCGGTTGCTGGAAGGTGCTCAGGGTGGAGATCTGTGGCTGGCGGGCGATATTGACCCGCGGTTATGTTCACATTAAGTCAGTAAGGTTTATGAAAGATTGAAGTCTGTGTAGGATGAGATTCCTTTTTATAACATTGGGATATTGAGATTTGTCTATTTGATCTCTGAGTTCGAGGAATGATTTAAGTTTATAGAATGATCTGCTTAATTAAGTCTTCCGCTTCACGTTTCCTGAATGAGTCTATGATTTTTATTCATTTAAAGTTTATGCCTATCAAGTTGAAATCTATAAGAGTCGGGGTATTTTTCTGCTGGTTGAAGTTGCTTGATGATTATCGTGTTTTACTGCTGTGTGATATGAGTCGGATGAGTGTATCATCCAGCTGACGTCATCGGTGGATGTCAAATGATAGAAGTTGAACGATTGAGTCTTTCGGCTGACGTCATCGGATGATGTCGAGTGTTTACTCACCGGATAATATAAGTAATGTTTTGTCGTTTAGTGACCGGGCGATGTAGGTGTATGTAACGACCCCAATTGGAGTCGCCACGTAATTCATAATTTAACTTCTAAATCATCTTGGTCTTACTTTCTACACCTTGTTCATTATTCATGTTATTATTATTTATTTTTTTTTAAACATCTCTTGAACTGCATCTACCGATGGGAAAGTAAACTCACATCATCCGGTAACTAGACGACAAAACTATACTTACATCTTCCGATAGCTTAAACACTCTACATCTACCGGTCACTGGACGATGCAATAACACTTACATCATCCGGTAACTTAAATACACTTCATCTACCGGTCACTAGACGACAAAATAGCACTTTCATCATCCGATAGCTTAAATACACTTCATCTGCCGGTCACTAGACGACAAAATAGCACTTTCATCATCCGATAGCTTAAATACACTTCATCTGCCGGTCACTAGACGACAAAATATCACTTTCATCATCCGATAGTTTAAACACACTACATCTACCGGTCACTAGACGACAAAATAACACTTTCATCATCTGATAGTTTAAATACACTTCATCTACTGGTCACTAGACGAAAAAATAACACTTTCATCATCCGATAGTTTAAACACACTACATCTACCGGTGGATGCAAATGCATAACATATTCCGATAGAGAACATCTATCGGGGAATGCAAATATACACAGACTCCAAACTTCGATGACTCATCACTCTTATAGATAAAAGACAGAACTCATCCATAATTCTTATAGCGGAAGACTTAGTTAGATAACACGTTCTATATCCTTATAGACATTCACAAACTCAGTAATCAGACCAGACAATCTCACAAGTTCAATGTTTTAAAGAAATCTTATCCTACTCAGACTTCCATATCAGTAATAACAATTAAAATCATAAAGTCATTAACCAGGGATTTCATTCGCCATCCAGCCACAGAATTGCACTCTGATCACCTTCCAGCAACCAGACTTAGACTTCTTCATTAGCTTTGGAATCCTCACCTGAAATCTCGTCACCTACATCATAAGGTTTAAACTATAAACCTAATGCTTAGTAAGGAATGCAATACTAACATGTATACGTGTATGCATAGTTGCAAGGGAAATCATGATCATGTTCGTTTCATGCTCTTTTCTTGTTCTTATTCGTGTTCTTGTTCATGTAACGACCCGGGAAGGATCGTCACATCATCCATATCTTTCTTAGTCATTTAATTCTTATTACTCACTCCTTTAGCATATTTCGGTAATATATTTTTTTTTTTGAACATCTCCTAAACTGAGCCTGCCAACAAAGAAATAAACTTACATCGACCGGTGGTCATGTGTACTTCACGTGACCGGTTTAAAACATTACCTGAGCATTAAACAGTAAGAAAATACTTACATCATCCGTTCACTAGACGACAAATTATCATTTACATCTTCTGACGAGGAAACATACTACATCTTCCGGTGAAATAAGAAAACATCATCCGATGGTTTAACACTCTACATCTGCCGATCGCTAGACGACAAAATATCACTTTCATCATCCGATGGCTTAACACTCTACATCTGCCGATCGCTAGACGACAAAATATCACTTTCATCATCCGATGGCTTAACACTCTACATCTGCCGATCGCTAGACGACAAAATAACGCTTTCATCATCCGATGGCTTAACACTCTACGTCTGCCGATCGCTAGACGACAAAATATCACTTTCATCATTTGATGGCTTAACACTCTACGTCTGCCGATCGCTAGACGACAAAATAACGCTTTCATCATCCGATGGCTTTACACTCTACATCTCCCGATCGCTAGACGACAAAATAACGCTTTCATCATCCGATGGCTTAACACTCTACATCTGCCGATCGCTAGATGAAAAAATATCACTTTCATCATCCGATGGCTTAACACTCTACGTTTGTCGATCGCTAGACGACAAAATAACGCTTTCATCATCCGATGGCTTAACACTCTACATCTGCCGATCGCTAGACGACAAAATATCACTTTCATCATCCGATGGCTTAAACAAACAGACCATTCGATGATCCTTAAAATTTTCCCAGATTCAAAGAACAACAGACGACTTCTAATGACTCAAAGTTATAAGATATACTCATCCTACTCAACCTATTTTATCCATTATCTCAACTAAAATCATAAAACATTAACCCGGGGCCTCATTTGGCATCCAGCCACAGAATTGCACCCCGAACACCTCCCAGCAACCAAGTTTAGACATCCTCATTAACTTTGAGATCCTCACCTGAAAACTCGTCACCTACATCATAAGATTTAAACTATAAGCCTAATGCTTAGTAAGGAATGCAGCACTAACATGGATGTATAAATGTAAAATTTGGAAAATCACATGCTCATAGGTCTTTTCTTGTTCTTATCTTTGCTCATAATCATCGTTCATAGTCATTGATCATATTCATCATTCATAGTCATTGATCGTATTCATCATTCATAGTCATTGATCGTATTCATCATTCACAGTCATTGATCGTATTCATCATTCACAGTCATTGATCGTATTCATCATTCATAGTCATTGATCGTATTCATCATTCACAGTCATTGATCGTATTCATCATTCACAGTCATTGATCGTATTCATCATTCACAGTCATTGATCGTATTCTTCATTCATAGTCATTGAACGTATTCTTCATTCATAGTCATTGATCATATTCATCATTCACAGTCATTGATCATATTCATCATTCATAGTCATTGATCACATTCATCATTCACAGTCATTGATCATATTCATCATTCATAGTCATTGATCATATTCTTCATTCATAGTTATTGATCGTATTCTTCATTAAGTTGGGTGGATTAAGAGAGAATTTGTGCCGGTAAAGGGGGTTTGGCAGTGAGAGTGCACATAGTTCCCTTGCGGGTCGTATCACGGTCCTTCTATTGGACAGTGACATAGGCCAAACCGCCCCCAACCCTCTCTTAATTCACGTTGCATAAGTTTTATATTCTTATCTTGTTCATGCGGAGACATGCTCTTAAAACATTTTCATATGCATAAAACATTCATGATGCATGAACATGAAAATTCTTAAATCATCAAGCTACAGAACTGAGTACCATTCGACATGAGACTTTACCGCTGAGCTAATCATCGGCATAAACAATAGACAGTAACATAAGGGAAACTTCTATTCATCATATGAGTTTCTACCTAGCATCCTTTGATGTAGGGTCCTAATGACCGAAAAACCTACACATTCACTTACCTGGTCTACTTAACACTTTGAGCTCCTTTCTCTTCAAACTTCTTCACCTAAAACATTTACATTGCAGTAGTTAAAACAAAATCCTAATAGTTCAAATCCCTAGTTATCCTAAGATTTAATAGCTAAATCCACTCCCGAATCCTTAGTCTAATACCCTATGCAGTTTGAAATCCAAATCCCAGATTAGACAGATTCGATTATAGATTACTCAGGGTTGGTTGTTCTAAATACCCAAAATCGATTTGATAAAAGCATTCCCACTCTCAGATTTCAAATGTTATCATTAATAGTCAGCCATTGAAAAAAATCCAAAACTCCAATGCTGAGTAGAAAACAGGGCTAACTAGGTAACAGATAGCTACATTGTCAAATGCATACCTCGGGCACTAAGTAATCAAGTAGTGGCAAGGAACCCGATCGCCAAAGGAAGTATGCCGGAAGCCGAGAGCAAGAGCTTGGGAGAGAAGAAATCGCCGAAAAGGAAGGTGTCGGCTACAGTGGTTTAAGTGAGGTTTCAAAACATTTCCTTTCTCTTTATATATCAATCATCACCCTTCATTATTACAGCTTTGCCACTCAACCTAGTTTAAAACCCACATGTAATTAATTAGGCTTGCATCAAAATTCTAAATTGGGAAATTAGTTATTCGTGACCGTTAATACAATTAGGAAATTCACCTGGCCGTTATCTCGGGTGTTACAGTTCATCACTTTCATCATATGGATTAAGGGAGGATTTGTGCCGTAAAGGGGGGATGACAGTGCAAGTGTACATAGTCCCTTTCGGGCCGTAATCATGGTCCTTCTCTTTGGACAGTGACCTACGTCAAACCACCCACAACCCTCACTTAGTCCGGTTTCATAGGTTCATATTCGTTGTCATATCTTGTTCATGGAAAACATGCTCATAAATCATTTTCATATGCTTGAAAAGTAAATCATGATGCATGACATGAATGTTCTTAAGTCATCAAACTATGGAAAACATCATACCAGACAGTTAACTTTATAGACTCTATCAGAACATCACATAGCATAGTTCCCAAACATCGTAAATCATCCAAGTACAAACCATCTTACTGACTTGAAGCAAACATCGAACATATAACTAATTTAGTACCCTTAAGATGTAGGGCCCTAGTGGCCAGAAGTCTTAATACATTCACTTACCTGGGTTCCTTAGCAGTGGAGCACTTTCCTTCAAACCTTCTTCACCTAAAACATTTCACATTACAATAGTTAAAGTAAAATCCTAAAAGTTCTAATCACAAGTCATCCTAGGATCTAATAGCTAAAGTCATTCCCGAATTTCTTTAGCCTAGTGTGCCTGAAATGTAGAATCAAAAAACCAGCTTCAATCTATCAACTATTTTAAATCGATTATCCTAACGTCTTGACTCAAATCAGAAATGCTTTAACACAACACAGTTTATAGATGCTGTTGCTATTACTCTGTCAATAGAGAATATGAAACTTCGGGTTCTAACTGAAACAGAGCTCAAAGTAGCTAACCAATAACCACATTGCTTTTAATCTTACCTAGTAACTGAGTATCGGCGAGAAAGAAGGAGAATCGGTTGTCGATGTAGAAGCCCTCCTGCTGAGAGAGAGCTCTGGAAGGATGAGAATCGCCGAGAGAGAAAATGTCGGCTACAGTGGGGTTTGGTGAGGTTTAAGGTTTCCATTTCAAATTTATACGCGAGGGTATCCTCCCTAATTACAATTCTGCCATCCCATAAATTAAAATACATAAGCCTTGACATTTAAATTTTTAAAATAAGAGAATAGTAATAGAGGTGACAGTTAATTCCGTTTAGAAAGTCACCTGGCCGAAAATGTCGGGTGTTACATCCACCCCTCCTTAAACAAAATTTTCGTCCCCGAAAATTGATCAAGCAAAGAGTTCTGGGTATTTGTCCATCATGTCCTGCTGTCTTTCCCATGTGGCTTCCTCAATGCCATCATTCATCCATAAAACTTTCACAAGGGGAATTTCCTTATTCCTCAGAGTTTTCAGTGCAAATTTCAAAATTTGCACTGGCTTCTCTTCGTACATTAGTGTCGGCCCAATCTCAATATCCACTGGCTTAACAACTTGTGTAGGGTCCCGTATGCATTTTCTTAACATTGACACATGGAAGACATTATGAACCTTTTCCAGTGAGGGAGGCAATTGCAATCTATAAGCCGTACTGCCAATCCTTTCTAAGACAGGGAATGGTCCAATAAATCGTAGGTTTAGCTTTCCTTTCTTACCAAATCTCAAAACTCCTTTAAATGGTGAATCCTAGGGAGTCTTTCTTGTTCTTTTTTCTGGGGAACAGAGCATTGTCTGCGGTATAAATTAATTTAGACTTGAAATGAAGCCAATGGGACAGACAGAA